>JAEAOA010000255.1:0-371572 GCA_016746295.1 Potamilus streckersoni
AAAAGGAACCTAAATTTTCCCCATAAACCCCCATCGATTTTTAAACTGGAGAATCCCCTATTGGCTAATATTCTTATGAAGCATACTGAGTTGAGTAACTCGCATAATATAGTATATTGTTGGTTACCCAGCCATGTTGGTTGATTGATTGATTGATTAAATTTTAACGGCGCACCAGCACTTTTAGGCTATTTAGCGCCATACAGTAGGTCATATTTGTAAAAAGGTTCAATATCGACCAGCGATATAGTAAAAAATCCATAGTAGATAAATATAAAATGGTAAATGTTGGTAACAGTTAAAGATATTGGTTCACGATCAACGGGAGATGTAAATGATGTATCTTGATGAAAAGATGTAAATAATAGTTGGTATTGGTATTAGTTAAAAATTAGTTTGGGTAAGGTCATAAAAAGTTACAGTTTAAAATAAAGATTTACTTCCTTTAGGGAATCTAAAATACTAGTGATTTGAATAGTATCAAAAAGTTCCTTCATGTCGTGTACATTATAGTATTTATTACGCGTAGGTTGCAGGTCGGAACACGTGGTCATAAAGTGTTCAACAGTAAATGGTACATTGCAAGGAACGCACTCTGGTGGATCTTCACCTTTTAGTATGTGTGAGTGGGTAATGTATGTATGACCGATTCTGATTCTTGCAATGACAACCTCCTCCCTACGAATAGTTCTGTAGGAAGGAGTCCATTCTCCCAAGATTGGTTTGATGGCATGAAGTTTGTTATTGATTGCATCATCCCATGATACCTGCCACTTTTGACGTAGATACTTTTTGATACAAGGTTTAAAATCAGAATATGGTAATTTAAAATCCGATGGTTCTAAAGATAGGGCCATCTTAGCAGCCCGGTCTGCTTCTTCGTTACCTCTAATACCAATATGGCTAGGTAGCCAACAGTATACTATATTGCATGAGGCACTAAGTTCAGAGTTTTTTATCAAAACATTCACCAATAGTGGATTATCTAGTTTGATATTGTGTAGCGCCTGAAGCACTGATAATGAGTCACAGAAGATAATACTATTTAGAATATGATTAGTTTCGATAAATGTCAGAGCAAGGTCTATTGCTCTGATTTCCGCTGTAAATATGGATGCATCATTTGGCAAACGCTCTTTGGTTATGTGTTTGCCACTGACGAAGGCTGCAGCAGCCTTATCAGCAACCTTTGATCCATCAGTATAAAATCTAGCATAATGTGTAAATTCATTGAGTAGATCATGATAAGAATTCAAGAATAGGATAGGGTTTGTCTCAGATTTTTTCCGATCGTGTAACGTAAAATTCACTTGGGGTTGCTTAATGAGCCAAGGTGGTGTTTTCGAGACAAAAGTTTTCTGGATTAAAGATAGATTACATTTGATTTGGTCAAAGCAGGATGATATTCTAATACCAAATGAAGGTATAGCATTTGGTTTATTTACGTATGTTGGAATTAAAGGTAAAGATAAAGCAGACAGCTCTGCTAAAATGTCCTTACCATTAAAACCATCTGATTTTAAAACACCATATGCTAATTTTAAACGTTGCATCAAAGACTGTTTACGTCAGAAATGGCAGGCATCATGGAATGATGCCGTGACTAATAAACTTCATACCATCAAGCCAATTCTAGGAGAATGGACTCCTTCATACAGAGCCGACCGTAGGGAGGAAGTAGTCATTGCTAGAATTGGAATCGGCACACCCCGTTGATCGGGAAACTTTTAATTATTTACAATCGTTCACATTTTTATCGGTTTACCTTTTAACACTTTGGTCTCCAATCGCTGGTCGATAAAATTATTTTACCATTTATAAATGAAAAAGGATATAAACTAATGTTTGGCGCTAAATAGCCACATAGTTCTGATGCGCCGTAAAAATATAAATCAATCAATCAATCTTATAGACTTCCTGAAGAAAGTAAATATTTATCATAAGTTATAGCTTATATGCCTGAACCCCATGCTGACTCAAACATCCCACACTATAGACCGCTGAAAAACTCTACATCGACGCAAACAACATTCATCATTACCTCACCGCCAAAATCACCAAATAGCAAGAAAAGGCTTCAAACAAATAGGCATAAAAAAGGGTCTGATGACCCTATAAAAATACACAACAGGTTTGAAGACCTAGAGGACATGGATGCGGAGGAATCTGCTTCATGTCCTCAGGCTAACTCCAGATCCAATAACAAAAGATACACCCCCGTACTTCCTCCAGATAAATAACCAAATTATTTGCCACTCGAAAGGTCTAATATACAGCTGAAATGAAGAACACCATTTTACAATGGAATTGTAGAGGACTTAAAGCCAACTACCATGATATTCTTCTGCTTTTAGATGAACATGATCCTGCAGTACTATTTCTTCAGGAAACATTTTTGAAAAATACAGACATCACACTTAAAAACTACTCCCTGTTTAACCACTACTCTCAGAATGTTGACAGGGCCTCAGGGGGAGTCTGTTATTGTGAACAATAGAACCCCTCATAAGGTCATTCCTCTAAACACAAATTTACAAGCCATTGCTGTAAGCGTCACTCTTCAGCGAGTGATTACATTTTGTTCTATTTACTTACCACCAAACACTAACCTAGTCCCAAACGAATTAGATACCCTTGTGCAACAACTTCCTGCACCATTTGTTTTACTCGGTGATTTTAATGCCCATAATATTCTATGGGGATCAAATCATATAAGTGATAGAGGTCACAAAATTGAAGACTTTATTTGTAGACACGATCTGTGTCTCTATAATACCAAAACACCTACACCCAGGCACGGGTACATAAACATGCATCGATTTGACAATTTGTTCCCTCGCTGCTTTTGGACTATGAATGGAAAGTCGCTGATGATCTCCACAGTAGCGATCACTTCCCAATCTCCCTTGTAAATCTTAACTCTACAATTGATGAAGTAATTCCACAATGGAATTTAAAGAAGGCCGACTGGGTCAAGTTCGAAATACTCTGCAAAACTAGGCTAAATAAGGACACAGTTTTCAATGTTAGCGATCCCATTCAGCTTTTTACATCTATTCTAATAGAAATTGCAGAAGACTCTATTCCCAAGTCCTCTACCAACCGTAAAAGAATCTTAAAACCTTGGGTCACTAAGGAATGTACAGAAGCCATTAGACTACGTCGAAAAGCATTAAACAAATTTAATAATCATCCGACGCCCGAAAACTTAACTATATATCGCATTGCCAGAGCCAAAGCTCGTCGCACAATCAGGGAAGTAAACGAGCATCATGGAAGAAATATGTTTCTTCTTTAAACTCTCGTTCCTCTGTTCAGAAGGTTTGGGATACTGTACGCAAAATAAACGGAAAGAACAAACAAAACCCTCTCCGACAACTGCAACTAAACAAAAACAACTTTAATTCAAAACGTTGACATTGCAAATACTCTTGCTGACAGTTTCTCCAAAAATTCATCATCTAATTATACCGAAGCCTTCCAAAAACTTAAAGCTCAAAAAGAAAAGTCACGTTTAAAATTCACATCCAACAACTCGGAAAGTTATAATCAGTTGTTCTCATTATCGGAGCTTAGGGAGGCTTTAGATAAGGCCCATGATACATCCACTGGGCCTGATGAAATACATTACCAGTTTTTGAAACACCTTCCAGAATCATCATTAACAACTCTTTTGAAATTCTTCAATGATGTATGGATTATTGGTAATATACCCCAAAACTGGAAAGAAGCAACTGTAATACCAGTTCCCAAACCCGGTAAAGATAGCGAAGACCCCAACAGCTACCGACCAATTGCACTGAAAAGCTGTGTGTGCAAAACAATGGAACGAATGATCAATTCTTGACTACTCTGGTACTTAGAAGCTAACAATTTAATATCTCCTTTCCAAAGTGGCTTTCGATATGGACGGAGTACTAATGATCATCTAGTTAGACTAGAAACATTCATTCGTGATACCTTTATCAAAAAAGAACATTTAGTAGCGGTATTTTTTTTATTTAGAAAAGGTCTATGACACAACATGGAAGTACGGGATACTAAAAGACCTGCACGATCTGGGTCTCAAAGGCCGTCTGCCCTCATTTATCTCTAATTTTCTCTCTGACAGGGAATTCAAAGTTCGAGTGGGCTCTACCCTCTCCGATACACACCAGCAAGAGATGGGTGTGCCCCAGGGCAGTATTTTATCTGTGACGCTTTTTAACATCAAAATCAATAGTATCACCAAATGCTTAGCTCCCGGTGTTGACTGCTCATTATATGTTGACGATTTTTTAATTTGTTATCGCTCAAAACACATGCATACAATTGAGAGGCAACTCCAGCAAAATATCAATAACATTCAAAGTTGGGCCAGTAATAACGGTTTCAAATTTTCAAAATCAAAAACAGTATACATGCATTTTTGTCAGTTGCGAAGACATCATGATAACCCTAAACTCACGCTGGATGGAACACTTATTCTAGTTGTTGAGGAAACAAAATTCTTGGGTGTTCTATTTGACAAAATTCTGACATTCATACCACACATTAAAAATTTGAAAGCTAAATGCTTAAAAGCCTTAAATTTGATTAAAGTAATTGCTCACACTGATTGGGATGCTGATAAAAAAAAAGTCCTCCTTAATTTGTATAGAACATTTATCCGTTCCATCTTAGACTATGGATGCATTGTTTATGGTTCAGCTAGGAAGTCTTATTTGAAAATGCTTGACCCAATTCATCATCAGGGAATAAGACTTGCTCTAGGAGCATTTAAGACATCTCCGTGTGAAAGCCTTCTCGCGGAAGCAAATGAACCACCTTTGTCGCATCGCAGAGAAATGCTTTCTGCACATTATGCTCTAAGTTACGATCCAACCCTCTGAACCCTGCTTTTTCGGCCGTTTTTCATCCAAATTACAAAGCTTTATACGTAAATAAACCAAATGCTATACCTTCATTTGGTATTAGAATATCATCCTGCTTTGACCAAATCAAATGTAATCTAACTTTAATCCAGAAAACATTTGTCTCGAAAACACCACCTTCGCTCAATTAGCAACCCCAAGTGAATTTTACGTTACACGATCGGAAAAAATCTGAGACAAACCCTATCCTATTCTTGAATTCTTATCATGATCTACTCAATGAATTTACACATTATGCTAGATTTTATACTGATGGATCAAAGGTTGCTGATAAGGCTGCTGCAGCCTTCGTCAGTGGCAAACACATAACCCAAGAGCGTTTGCCAAATGATGCATCCATATTTTCAGCGGAAATCAGAGCAATAGACCTTGCTCTGACATTTATCAAATCTAAACATATTCTAAATAGTATTATCTTCTGTGACTCATCAGTGCTTCAGGCGCTACACAATATCAAACTAGATAATCAACTATTGGTGAATGTTCTGATCAAAAACTCTGAGCTTAGTGCCTCATGCAATATGGTATACTGTTGGCTACCTAGCCATATAGGTATTAGAGGTAACGAAGAAGCAGACCGGGCTGCTAAGATGGCCCTATCTTTAGAACTATCGGATTTTAAATTACCATATTCTGATTTTAAACCTTGTATCTACGTCAAAAGTGGCAGGTATCATGGGATGATGCAATCAATAACAAACTTCATGCCATCAAACCAATCTTGGGAGAATGGACTCCTTCCTACAGAACTATTCGTAGGGAGGAGGTTGTCATTGCAAGAATCAGAATCGGTTATACATACATTACCCACTCACACATACTAAAAGGTGAAGATCCACCAGAGTGCGTTCCTTGCAATGTACCATTTACTGTTAAACACTTTATGACCACGTGTTCCGACCTGCAACCTACGCGTGATAAATACTATAATGTACACGACATGCAGGAACTTTTTGATACTATTCAAATCACTAGTATTTTAGAGTTCTTAAAGGAAGTAAATCTTTATTTTAAACTGTAACTTGTTATGACCTTACCCAAACTAATTTTTAACTAATGCAAATACCAACTATTATTTACAACTTTTCATCAAGATACATCATTTACATTTCCCGTTGATCGGGAACCGACATTTTTAACTGTTGACAACATTTATCATTTTATATTTAACTACTATGGGTTGTTTTTTTTTACTATATCGCTGGTCGTTATTGAACCTTTCTTTTTACAAATATGACCTACTGTATGGCGCTAAATAGCCTGAAAGTGCTGGTGCGCCGTTAAAATTAATCAATCATATGCCATCACCTTGATCAGTTTAATGTTATATAAACCTTCGCTAGATTTTAATTACCTTTCATTGTTGTCATATAGCATTGGTACTACCTGTTGAGCAGTAAACTATTTATTACAGTTACATTTTATCGTTTTACCTTCATTAGTTTGGTTACATATCCCTGGTCGATACAAAATCTTTCACCACTTTTAATGAAAATATTTGACGTTTTGAATGGCGCTAAATAGCCTCATTGTGCTGCCAACAAATAATGTACTCCTTTTTACAGAGCCGTCAGTAAAGGAGGCAGTCAGTGCAAAAATTCGAATCTGTCATACGTATGTAACTATTACGAAACACTACCAGATACATTTTTTTTTTGCATAACGAATTTCATATATGCTTACTCTGATGGACAAATTATGTCAACATGCTATAAATTTTGTAAATTTAACGATTTTTATCATTCATGTTTTTTTTTCACGCCACGCAAAGATCTAATTTGAAACAATTTTTTATGCTGTACTTGCTGTTTTGTAGATGCGTTTTTTTTCCTTTCTACCTGTGGATACATTCGCCTTCAATTCAGTTTATGAACTTACGCAATTTCCGAAATAATTAGGAAAAAAAAAAAAGAGGATTTAACTTGTCCCACCAGAGTATACTTGAGCATATTGGCAACATCGCAAAATGAGAAATTACTCCAATTATTTTGCTATAATATTTATAGCATCTTTGTGCACCAGTTCTTTGTGATAGAATTTATAGCTGCATTAGTATTTATAATGCTGCATTAGTATTTATAATGCTGCATTAATGCGTGAAGGTCACAATTTAGAATATTTTTTCAACGGAATTGAAATCAGTCTGTTTTTTCATTTTTGTGCACTAAAAATATAATAAACGTTATAGGGCGACCATCCTGATATTCTAAATTGAAGATTAATATCGCTTGTCATATACTTGAGATTTAGTATCTTTATATGTATCGTCTATCAATACCTCATTTTTCTTTAGCAAACTATACGAGTAACATTTTTTAAGCGCTACCTTTCAAACAAAACTATAATGTATTACCAACAATTTTCGCTTTTTCTTCCGTTTCTTCAATGTCCAAGCACTTATGCAATTTCATCTAACGTAAAATATTTTTAAGGACGAGATAGTGCTGTACAACAATAAAATTGATGACAAGTTCACGTAGATAGCATTATGTTATTACTTATATTTAATAGATAAAGAACATTTTCTTCTATGTCATTATAATTATCTTATAGTTTTTAGTGACAGTTGTCTAGATTGTTCAAGCGTTGGACACAATCTTTCTCAATATCGTGATACAAATGAATTTTTCTTTCAATTTCAACTAATTTAGCCTCATCGTTTATATGACCTTCAATAAAATTATGAATATCACTTAAACTCTTCTGTTTTTGTGATTTATCAACAATTGCCGGATCAAATTCGTTTTTTTTTTTAATGGCAAAACTGCATTTGGGGAAGCTTTTATAATTAGTTTTGCGCTTATTGGTTTAGTAAGATATATTATTGTTCGTCATGATAGATCATTTTTTAATTAATGAAGTGTTTATCGTTAGTTTTTTTTACATTTATTAGACGTTTTCCTTTAATTTCTGACTGTCTGGCGATTATATTTATTGAGAATATCTATTTCTGTATTAAATACTAGTAATATTTTTAAACTAATTTTAACTTTGTACTTGTAATATTCGGGATCACTGTATTTGATAAAATCAAAATCTTTTATTGTGTTTCTTAGATTTGGTCCTAGCAGTTGCATAAAGCTAGCAAAATTAACTTCCGAATGATTCTGACAATGTAATTTATTGATCATTTAAAACTTATTTTTATTTAGTTATATTTGTTTACAGCATTGTTGTCAACATCTACAGCTGAATAAAACTATTTACTGCAGCAGACGTACATTCTACTTTAATCCAACAATTGTTAGTTGTTGCAAGTGTAGCCCAGGCGTCTTGTGTATATATATATATATATATATATATATATATATATATATATATATATATATATATATATATATATATTATCTGACGCCATTACGTTACGAGGATGATAGCTGTTACTATATATAGACAGTGCCGATAGAATAAAGTCATACCCTTGCGCTCGTGGATTTTAACAGCGAAGAATTAAACAGGCATCATTTTAAACTCGATTTACTCGACCACCAACAACTGCATAAACTTTATTCGCTAGATCATTTGCTAGCTTTAGAGTATGAGATGATTCCATTAGCGCCCACCTCTATCATTCCCAGCATAACACCACCAACGGGAGGTAAATAATTTGATCAAATAGATTTAATATTATTCGATAACATTTGGCTTTATCAACATTTATTTTGTTTTTTGACAGATCAATGCAACAACTGGAGAGTACGATGAACTCAGTGCCTGCCATCGTGTCGCTGGTCAATTTAACAAAGTTTGTTTTTGACTAATTTGGCATTTATTAGTCTATCACTATTTGCTAGCGTTGTATTTTCATGTTAGTGCTATATACATGTTCACCCATGCCATTGCTTTCAGTCATTGTTCCGCTAGACAAATGTAAATATAATGTACGTTCACCACCCACGCAATTGTACATGTAACTAACCGTATCTCTCCCTACGGGTTCGGAGTGGTATAATTGGCCCAACGTGCCTTGCTACTTGTCGTAATTGGCTAATAAGTAGAGGCAACTTGTTTGCCAAGGGTTGCGACCCGTCTTGGGGAAGGAAAGGAGGTTTTCCGATGCAATACACTACTTTGGTCTCTACTTGTTTTAGAGGGGTGGTGGGGATGGGCCCGTTCTAGACAAATTCGCTTACTTTCTAGATGTTTATTGTATATAATCGTTGCCCCTACATTATGTCCGTTTAACTTTCCCTTTCCTAAGTCTTATAAGTCCTCTAAGGTCACCTATGCGTCATTTTCACACTGGTCAGCTCATTTTTTTCTGAAGGTGCTGCTTTTGAGACAAATTTATTTTCCTAGTGATTGTATTATTACTACACGCAACTTTAAAAAAAAAAAAGAAAATCGTGAAAAATAAATTATGGGAGGAGAAGAACGGTTTAAAATGGGACATCCATTTCCTTCAAGTTATCAAAACTCCAGAGAAGCTGATACAGATACACCTGCTCCATGAAAGCCACACAACTGATGCGGCTGACTCCCAATCAAATCGTTGGTGTTTTCCAGGCTAGCAATATCTCTTCAGTGAGTGTGCTACCATATATCTCTAGTCCAAGAAGAAATGAAAAACCCCAAACTTCAAAAATGCAGTCAGGCGTTAGAGAACTGGATTTTGAAAAATCAACACATTTGTTTGAAGCTTTTATACCATATATGCGTGTGATGTTCCAAAACCACAAGTTATCATTGTCAAGCGAATGGGATTGTGCATTACAGTTGCAGTGACTTGTACAAGCTGCAGTTTAAAATATATGGCTGTGGAACTGTATGAAACAGTAAAAGCGTCTCGCAGGCCTTCTGCTGGCGTGCATAATTAATCTCTAATTTTAAAATCTTAAGTTGCCATATCAGATGTACACTCAGTTTTATCATGTATGAGCATTATGGTTTGATACACATGGATTACGCAGAAAACTTAATATCCTGACAAATAGGTAGAACTAAATGAAGGACAAATGAAAAAGAAACAGCAGTACATGTATGTGTACCGCATTAATTTCATTGCTCGAAGCAGTGGCTACAGAACATAACTCCTATGCAAAAAGACCACGGTGTGAGGCAGCCACAATTTTGCACCATTGAGATTTAACACCTGGAAGAAATTAGTAAGTTCCCCAACAATTTGCAAATAACTGCCGAAAACTCAAGTGTGATCACAAAAACAAATGCTAGAATCAATTATCTCAACTGAATCAAAATTTAGAAAAGTCTCGCAAATTATTATGGGTGCGGTCAGTCACAAGTGATATAAGCTTTCAGATAGCAAAAGCCATACGCCAGCATTCAACTTCACTAGATCACCCCGTTTTGTTCATAGATTACAATATGATAAAATAATGTACTGTCAAAATATAGCATTATGTATTCAGGTCAGGATTCGGTTAGAGCTTGTCAAACATTTCTCGATGTACAACTGATGATGCATTTGTTCAATATTCCAAAACTGCTATTGGCGATATACTGCGTTCGGGGTTTGCATCAGTGGTCTGTTAAGCACACCTTGCTGCTAAAAACATTTAAAGAAAATGTCAAAACTGTCAACCACTAACAAAGCTTTGCCTACATCACCGTTTTCATTTAGGCTCTACAATATACTGTTTTAAGCCGAAATTGTTCTGGTGTATGTAATTCAACCGATCATTCATTCATTTGGCAAAACAGATAGGAATTAAAGATAAATCTCGAGATCAATTTTATAAGCAATTAAACAACATTGACATGAAGGTAAAATATGACAGTAAGAGCCAAATGACTTTTCACTAGAAAAAACATGTACAATTTTTTTTTGCAAGAACAACAATCAAACAATATGTAAAAACTGTTTTCACTGAAGGACTTCAGGAGATGGCCGAGTACAGCTTAAATCCAGTATCATGAATCTAACAAACTGTAAAACGTAAGAACTGCAAATAATTTGATATTATTTCTTTACAATATGTAATTTACACACACATACTTTTATGTTCTGTGCAAGTTGAAGCATGTTTAATTAACATCACAAAGACAAGCTTGTCGGGTACGTTGCAGCGTGACAGCATCTATTAGTACCGTAAAGTCTTAAGCATACACTTTAAAAGTGAAAAGGTTGGCGATTCTCAGTCTTGTCATGTACTTAAGGTATTTGTTTTGATTAAATGTAATATTAATTGACAGTGTACATGAATATTATTAAATACACGATTTCCTATGTTTCTAGCTCTTTTGTCTTCTTGTAGATAAATTATAGACCAATTTACACTTAATACATAGAGGACTGACATAATTCAATTTGACCAAAGTAGGAGAAAAAAAAGAGTTGAAAGCTAACTACTCTTTATGAATCTTTATATAGATTTCGTTATGGTTAAGATATACAACTAGTCCGGTATTTTATATATTGTTAGCCTTGCTTCATTTAATCCCAAGCCCCTAGCTAGCACAGACTCAAGGCTAACCGTCATATTGTGTCCATCGACAGAGCATTTCACCCCAGTTGCAGGAGCACATTTTATTGCCTCTTAGTATTGTCACTTAAATACAAATAACAAATTACACCCAGGTTGAGGCGTCGTCATTACATCCCAGCGGGTTTTTTTTAGATTTGAATTTGTTACACAACCGTCAGAAATTATATTTTCAGAAGCCAATATAATGTCACCGACATTTCATCAAAACGTGTTGTGATAGGAACAAAATCTGTATTTATTCGTGCAGTGTGATGAATGCGACAGTTCGAATTTTGGACTACCTGTAGCAAGCTAACTTTTTGTGAAAAGTATCAAAGAAAGCTTAATTTCTTGTGTGCCTTTTATGACAGTATTTTAAGTGTTATAGACCATTCACCAAATTCTGATATCTGACTGAAAGTATAATTTGTTGGGTGTTTTTCATACATTTGCAAGTATTATATTTGTCAGTTATATTTAATCTATAATGATACAAAGAGCCTGAAAATTCCATAAATCAGTTCTCGTAGGGATGGAGCCCGAAACTGATTTTATGAACAGCATCTAAACAGAAACACCGTGGCTTATGTATTAGCTAAATTTTTGTTTTGTATAATGAATTCTTGTTATCCATTATGCCATGTTACATCCCAATGTTTTTTTTTTATTTATAGTGACTGAAGAACCAAGCCACCCATGGGTTGCAAAAAGACATTGCAACTGAATAGCTGGTTAAGTACATGTACCTATGATATTATAAATTTAGACAATAAGCATATTATTACCTACACTTTAAGACCAACAAAATCATTTCATTGTATACTGGAAAACATTGTAAAAAAAACCTCTGAAATCGTTAAGCAGAACAATAAATTTAAAGAATTTAAACCTGTGGCCTTATACATGTGTATATTTTAAGACCTTAGTTGCACCAGATTAGGTATTTTAAGTTTGACATAAATTTGTATTGCTTTATTATAGGTTGGGAGGTACTTGTTCTCACATCATTAACTACTGTTTAAAATAGAAACTTCAGTGTGACTGGGTCATACAACAAACACCTACACAGACCGCCCATGTGAGTGGAATGCACATCTCGTAAAAAATGAACCCCCAAAAAAGCCGAGATAAATTTTTACAATACTACTGCAAAAGAGACCCTAAATAAAGCTAAGAAAAAGATGAGAAATGCCAGAACCAGCAACCGATGAAGAGCAGAAACATTTTTCTCAATCACTGGCTAGTTTGCAAGAAACTTGTGTTGGTTTATGTGCCTTTAGAGAGTACAGTGATCGGTTTTTTGCTCTTGGACCTTGGCCTACTTGCAGTATGTTGTTACCATCCTTTCTAAGCTCCTACTCGGCAAAAAAATGAGAAAATTGGAGGTATCGAATTAACAAGATATGAATTTATGAAAAGCAACACACAAGTCATACTCAAGTGGATATATGAAGGAAGTAAACAGAAACCAATCATCATCTTTAGTTGGGCATGAACAGAAAGTTGGCCGTATTACAGCATAAGTAGCAGGCGCTTGTAAAATCCATCACCATCTATAATGCGAGACTTGGAAATGTCCAGAACGAGTTCCAGCTATACCTTGAGGTAAACAACATGAAGACGACGCTTCTAAAATATATACCAACATGTAAACATAACCAGAACCAACGCCAGATAAGATCACGTTCCATGTGCTAATGTTTAGCTAACAATTCTACATGAGCAAATTATTAGGTAAAGTCCAGATATCAAGGCCTTTTAATTTGTAAAGACAGACAATTCTTGGGAGCCTCTCCAGATGGTCAGGTACAATGCAAGTGGTGTGGAGCTGTGTACTAGAAATTAAATGTCCTTATACGTATCGTGAAACGCCACTAATTTATGCCACAAGTGACACTGGATTTTATCTTGTCAAGAATTTTTAACTCAATTAGACAAACAAGTACTTTGCACAAATACATATGCAAATGCATGTATGTAATGCAGGCTGAATGCATTACTGTTAAGAGTGAATCGTGACAAGAACTTGATAAATGAAATGGTACAAACTTTGCAGTTGCTTTGTAAGAAACAGGTCCTTATTGTGTATGTGAAACAAAATCCAAGATGACATGGTTGGATGTTGTCATTGTGATGAATGGTATCACATCAAATGCATACGATTAAAATGTTTGCCAACACCAAAAACTTGGCACTGTAGAAAATGCAGGAAACTGGTGAAAAAATAAACAGCTTTTTGCTATAAAGTCTTTAAATAACAATGAAAACAACATTCCTGCATGTAAATATTGTCAGCAGTGTACAGCTCAACTGTTTCCTACATTTCCCCTCTTGTTACCCAAACAACCAACCAAAAATCGATGAGGCATTTTTTGCACTTTGATTTTTGATTTTTCACTTTCATGGAGAATTAAAAAAAACTCCAAAACGAACCAAACCTGGATCTGACACAGATGATGAATCATGTGGCGTGGATTCATTTCCACGCTTCATGGTAATACAATCAAAAGATGCCACAAAAGCATTTACTACACTTTCTCCTTTCTTTATAGAAAAGACAATAACCGGATTGATTGGATCGCCAAAAAGTGTTAAAAAGTTGAAATCGGGTTGTCTACTTGTTGAATGTCAGCGACGAGGTCAAACAGAAAACATCAAAAAAAATAAAAACATTCTTCGATATTCCAGCGTCGTCGTTCGCCCACACAACATTGAATACCTCCAAAGGTGTTTTTCGCTGTCGTGACTTGGCTGGAGTCACCGACACAGATATCATTGAAGGAATGAAAAATGAAGGTGTCACTGCAGTCCGCAGAATACGTATCAAACGTAATAACAATCTGCAGGACACCAACACCATTATACTCACCTTCAATAAACCAACAGTACCCAAAGTGGTCAAAGTTGGTTTTTTGCAAGTGAAGGCTGACGTATATATCCCCAACCCACTTCGATGCTACAAGAGTCAAAAATATGGACACCATGAAATCCGCTGTTCAAGAAACCAAATATGTGGTCGATGCGGAGACAACCCTCACCAGGAATCGGAATACAAAGCAACTCCACATTGTATCAACTGTGGAAAAGAACACCATGCCAAATCCAAGGACTGTGATACCTGGAAACAAGAGAAGGAAATTCAGAGGATCAAATATACTAACAACATTCCCTACCCAGAGGCTAGAAAGCTAGTACAGTCAAAAACATCTCTTTCTGGCCCATCCTTCTCTACTATAGTGAAACACAATCCAAAGACAACGAAGGACGCTCAAACTCAAACAGATATACCCGATTCAACATTAAAATATAACACCCCACATTACCCAGCACAAAAATCCACGGCATCTACCCAAACGACCTTTAACAACAATCAGCAAACTAAGTCACCAAAGAAAAGCAAATCCCATGGAAATAGACAACAAAAGGGGTCAGATGACCCCATCAAACAATTCAATAGGTTTGGGGACATTGAGAACATGGATGCAGTAGATACTGCTCCGTGTTCTCAAGGTAGCTCAAAACCTAAACAAAAGAATTACACCCGTACTTCCCCCAGATAAATAACCCTATAGATGTTCCCCTCGAAAAGTCTAAACTAAATCCAAAACCTCCATTCTAAATTTATTATGAAAAACACAATAATACAATGGAACTGTGGAAGACTTAAAGCTAATCACAATGAGATTCTTCTGCTTTTAAATAAATATGATCCAGCTTTGTTATGTCTTCAGGAAACTTTTTTAAAAGATACGAACAATATCACATTCTACAAATTCTCAAAAAAAAAAGCCCAAACCATGGTTCACTAAAGAATGTGAAGAAGCCATTAAACAACGCCGAGAAGCACTGAACAAATTCAATAATTGTCCAACGCCCGAAAATCTAGCTCAATACCGTATTACGCGGACTAAAACTCGCCGCACGATTAATGAAAATAAACGAACATCATGGAAAAAATGTTTCAACTTTAAACTCTCGTTCCTCTATAAACAACGTTTGGGAAACGATCCGCAAAATAAATGGTTAAAGGTAAAGCGATAAAAATGTGAACAATGGTAAATAATTAAAAGTTTCCCGATCAACGGGGTGTGCAAATGTATGATAACGAAAACATGATTGGCAAATAAAATCTATCGACTGCATAAATATAACACAAAACTAAACAAGGTGATAAAACAAAAGCTATAACTTGTGATAAACGTTTGCTTCCGGAAGTCTATAATGTTGGTAATGTTAACTGTATCAAAGAGCTCCCTCATGTCTTGCACAACGTAGTAATGATTACGCGTAGGTTCAAGATCGAAGCATTCCAGCATAAAGTGCTTAACGGTGAATGGTTCATTACAAGCTATGCACTCTGGTGGGTCTTCTTTTAATATGTAGGAGTGTGTTAAACAAGTATGCCCGAGTCGAATTTTTGCAATGACTACCTCCTCTCTACGAACGTATCTGTTGGAAGGGGTCCAGTCTCCTAAGGTTGGCTTGATGGCATGACGTTTGTTATTCACGGCATCATTCCATGACGCCTGCCATTTCTGACGTAAACATTCTTTGATACAACGTTTAAAATCAGTATAGGGTGCTTTAAAATCAGTTGGTTCTAGTAATAGGGCCATTTTAGCAGCACGGTCTAAGCTAAGGTAAGAAACACTAAGGCCTCTCCCTAGTTCTTGATCAAAGAAACATTTTATTTTATAAAATTAAAGTGTTATTTGGAACGAGCCCCGGGAGCATATCTCTGGATAGAATGCGCGAAAAATAAAATAATCTAATGGGAAAACAACTTACAACCAACAAAATGTCGAGAGCAAACTATCGTACGCTCCCACTTTTCCTACGTTTTGATGTCCTTTCTGCCGACAGATGCTTTCAATAATCGACGCCTTTCTTCCGACAGTTTTCGTGTTTTCTCTCTTTGATCCGTGATAACTTTAGACGCTTCAAGAAACCAAATCTTTCCGCACACTTTAGCGGTTAGAACTCTCAAAAATACCACAAATTGGCATTGTACAGTTTCGAGTTGCCGGTGTTTCTAATCGAAGCAAAATGGCCGACATCGGTGAGCACACGTTTTGTGACGTCATAAAAAACAAGTCATTTAATCAATTTCATACAATTTTTTTAACCAAAATATACTAACATGTTTTTCGATATAATTTTTTTGTTAACTGTGTAATTATTGTATTTTCATCTTTTTTTCACAAATAGTTATTGCATAGTTCTTTGTGTAGGGAGCTATTTTACACACAATACATTTGCCTTATCATGTGACCTGTTATTACTACGTCTCCTGTGAGCCAAGCAATGTGCAGACATTTGAAAATTATGCTTGTATTTTTGGTGAATTATTTCTTTTCCACTGTCTCTATTTTTCTTGTTCTACCTTGTTCCTTTTATTATTCTTATTTATATCCCTAATCCAATCATAAGTTTTGCATTTGTTTATTCCCCATATTTCTTTGTTATATCATTGTACCAATAAATGTTCATTGTCTAAATTTCCTTTAAATATTTTACTTAGCGCATTATTTTACACGAGTTCGAGTCTAAGATTCGGCTAATGTGGATATATAAGAAAGCTTGCCAGTAGCTTCTCGAGGGTCGGTGGTTCTTTCCCAGTTTCTTCTTCCACTATTAATACTGGACGCCACCTATAGCCATATCGTTAAGCCCCACATCATCATACATACACAAACATAGGGATTCCCATGGCATGTTGGGTATTGCTTTAATAGTTGTAAAACTTTTAATATTTATATATTTAATTTGGGTCGGTCCCACCTCTCAATTTATAAGGTCGTTTCTGTAGTGTTTGGCATCCCCATTATGTAATTTATTATTTCCTTATCTATTTTTTTTATTGTCCACATCAATAGATTCCAGTGTGTAGTTGATGAATAAAAATAGGTCTTTGCCACTTTTTTTTTATTTTTCCTAATACATGTTTATATAGTCCGAGTTTCCTCTGACCCTTGACACCCTAATTTTGATATTTGGTTTTTTATGTTGGGGTGTAGGGTCAGAGTCTATTCCCTATCAAAAACTTGGTATTTGCCGACACCATTTGGTGTCGGCATAGGGTACTCGCCAACTATCAGGCCTAGCAAACTTAAATGACCTTACATTCACCCATAATTACATTAAATCGACCGGGAAATCATTTATCTTCTCAGAAATTACAAGCATTAACACCGATTAGGTCTTTAATCCGTTGTCAGACGAGAGGTAACTACAGCGTTGATGAATTTTAATCTCGTTCGCACCATTTTAATTGCTAGTCACATGACTAACTAAATCTCGCAGCCGATGTGCATAAACGTCATAGGTCAAATAGTCACGTGATAACAAAGTGCGTTTACATGTAGTTTCTGCGTGATCAGTCAGCCTCTTACCAGGAAAATGCGACAGCGACATGTTTCGGGCTGCTGTTATCCCAGTTAATATGTTGAATAATACGCGTTTTTTCTTGTTTATTGTATACATTGCGTGACTTTCATTCAATATTCTCGAGTTTGTCTTCTTTCTGCAATACTAGAATGGAAGGTTTTGTGCATAAACCTATATTGCAACATGGCAGGTAAAGACGAATACACCGAAGCTCTTGCCAATGAGATACTTTAAGAAAAGGGATACAATATTAAAGAACTACAGTATGATGTAATAAAATAAGTTATCAATGAAGGTGACACATTTGCCGTCTTCCACAAGGGGTATGGGAAAACGCGGCTTTTTGTTGTTATCACGTGACTATTTGACCTATGACGTTTATGCATATAGGCTGCGAGATTTGGTTAGTCATGTGACTAGCAATGAAAATGGTGCGAACGAGGTCAAAATTCATCAACGTTGTAGTTACTTCTCGTCTGACAACGGATTAAAGACATAATCGTGTTATGCTTGTAATTTCTGAGAAGATAAATGATTTCCCTATCGATTTAATGTAATTATGGGTCAATGTAAGGTCATTTAAGTTTGCTGCGTGATAGATGGCGAGTACCCTATGCCGACACCAAATGGTGTCGGCAAATTGCAAGTTTTTGATAGGGAATAGACTCTGACCCTACATCCCAACATAAAAAAACCAAATGTCAAAAATGGGGTGTCAAGGGTCAGAGGAAACTCGGGACTAATGTTTATAGTTTTCTTTTTTTTTATAAAGTATAATCCTAGTGTTTTCGCTCCGTTTTTAATTGCATTGAGACCGCCTAGAGTGGTTCAACCTCCAGTTCCCTATTTTATAAATTTAATTTTATCATGATTTAGTTACTGCTTCATTTGCCTGTACTCTTCTTGCAGTAGTTATAATAAACTGGATTTTGGTCCATTTTCGGAAATTTTAATTGTATAAAAACAAAACAAAAATACAAGATGTAATTAGTGTTCAATTCTGTCAATATATTTTTCTTTGTCAATAAGTACCATGGCGCCCCTCTTTTCCTGTTTCTTTTATATAATCTAGTAATGTTAATTATGTTATTTTGAATATCTTGATTGCAAAGCCAAACCGATAGATGTTAATTTCCAGCACTGGCGGTGCATGACAAAGCTCTAACTGATACTGTTCTCTGCTCAGAAACTACTCATTTCACGGCGTTTATGACCTGATTCCTGGCCAGCATGCCTGCCACATATAAATTAATACAGAAAAAGCTCTTCCAAAATTTGATCCCAGATAAAATATTTCCACATGAGGCGCCAACATTATTCTCTCCAGTCGTTATTTACAGGTGTGATAATTTTTTCATTATGCAACAATATAAAGATCCGATGTAATTACTCTAATGGCTTCCTTGAAGAAAGAAAACTGAATCTCACACTATTGTTATCATATGGCAGTTGTGCCATCAAAATATAAGGACCAGAATTCTCAAAGAAACTCCAGTTTTTATTAATTATTAACACAACCAATTAGTTTCTTCATTTATTTTTTTAATCAGCTCTGTAACATATCCAAACTTGAGAAAATTATTCTTCCGCAAAGTAATATCCATTTCAATAATTCCTAGTTGAAATGAAAACGTAACAATAAATTTTGAAAGTAAAACTCCGTACTTGTATAACTTCACAAAAAATTTACATTAAATCAGATAACTGGGTGATTTTCCACTAAATTTTATTGTTCCAAAATTTTATTTGTCTACAATACGGATGCTGTCACTGAACAAGATCATAAAATATGAGAAATGGAATCTAACAGATATGATGTTATGATGAAGCATTAGTCATAAAATACTACTGTTTTAATAGGTTTTTCTAGGTTAATACAAATAATTTACAGTATCCGCAACTTGTTGATATAAACTAGTTGAAACATATTACATTTGGATGTTTTATTCCTGTTTTACAAAAACTACAGTTTTTCTGTTTTATTTGTTTGTGTTCTCTATGTTTTGAATTTGCCTTTGGAAAAAGAGTCGTTAAAAGTCGACAACGCTCAGCCTAGTGAGATACTAGTTTTGCACTGTTCCTTGTCAGTTTATTGTATTTATCTAATCAATCTATGACATGGTTGATTCCTTGCTGGATCCAGAGCACCTGAAAGGACTGATATATATATATATATATATATATATATATATATATATATATATATATATATATATATATATATATATATATATATATATATGTATGTATGTATGTATGTATGTATGTATGTGTGTGTGTGTGTGTGTGCGTTTTAATTTTTCTTCGGTTTTAAATATAACAATGTAATTGTGAAAACGTTCTCAGATTCCATAGCAAAGGTTTAAATAGTGCAGGCTTTTTATGTTTATTAGATGTCTTGTTCAACTCTTCCCTTTTCTGTTTGGCTTAATATGATCTATCTGCTTGGTATTATTGAATTCCTTGAATTTCAGTTTAGTGTCATTTCGTGAATAGCATTTATCTCACAAGGTCTCTTTTCTTTGCAATATGTCTTTTGCTTCTCACATCTTGAGTTTTTAAACAGTATCTACTGAAAAAACATTTTTTTTCCAATGTCTCCGGTAACTTTAACAATGATAGATAGATCAATCTTCATCTCCATTATTATATTTCATGAGAAAAGACATTATATATATATATATATATATATATATATATATATATATATATATATATATATATATATATATATATATATATATATAACACAACGTGATGCTGAGTGTTTTTAATAACTGACTGCTATCGTCCAAGAAGTGTCTCCAGCAATATATCGTCTTCCTGAGACATCTTAAGGAGACATCACAATGAACCTAAGCTCACACTGGACGGAACACCTATTCCAGTTGTTGAGGAAACAAAGGTTCTAGGTATCATCTTCACCAGAAAACTGACTTTCATTACCCATCAGAAGAATTTGAAAGCTAACAGCTTGAAATCTCTAGATTTACTTAAAGTAGTAGCGCACTCTGACTGGGATGCTGATAGAAAATGATCCACAGTTTATATAGTACGTTTATTCGTTCCAAACTAGACTATTATTGCGTTCTATTTGAAGATATATTAAGTTCTATTTGATGATGCTTGACCGAATTCATCATCAAAGAATAATACTCTCTCTGGGAGCATATAAGACATTTCCGTATGAAATCCTACTTGCTGAAGCCAACGAACCACCTTTTTCGCAAGGTCGAGAAATGCTTTGCACATAGAAGGCTCAAAAATTAAGATCAAACCCTCTGTTCGGCTGTTTTTCAACCCAAATACAAAACCTTATACAAAAATAAACCAAGCACCATACCTTTCTTTGGCATTAAAATATCATCCAGCCTTCACATTACCGAAAATTGATCTTTCAGGAAACGTCCGTCTCCAAAACACCTCCCGGGCTACTTAAACAACCAAAAGTACTTTTTGAGTTACACGATCGAAATAAAATCTGATACAAATCCTTTCTGTCTTTCACAACTCTTATCATAAACTCCTCACCCAATATAGAAACTATACAAGAACTTCTATTGATGGATCAAAAGATGCGGAAAACCTTTCTGCCACCTTCATTTGAAAAAAACTTACAACAAAAGTTCGATTAACAAATGGTAATCTATTGCTCTGATTTCAGCCGAAATCAGAACAATAGACCTTGCTCTGCAAAATATCGAACACAAGCGTAATTTACAAAGCATCATCTAATTCGAGTCACTATCAGTACTTCAGTCACTACATCATAGACAACTTAGAACCCATTTATTAACCATTATTCTCGTGAACAATATAGTATAATAGTGGTATTAAAGGTAACGAAAAAGCTGATGGCACTGCTGAAATGGCCCAATCCCTTTAACCATCTGATTTAAAAAAATACCAAATATATATTTTAAACCTAGTATCAAAGACCGTTTACCTCAGAAATGGTAGGCATCATGGAACGATGCAATGAATAACAAACTTCATGCCATCAAGCCAACCCTAAGATAATGAACTCCTTCTTAGGGAGGAGGTAGTTATTGCAAGAATGAGATTTGATCATACTTATACAACTCTTTCCCACATACTAAAAGAAGACCCACAAGAGTGCATTTCTTACATTCACTGTTAAGCATTTGATGATGGGGTGTTTGTCCTCCAACATACGCGTGATCAGTGCTACAATGTGAATGACATGCAGGAAGTTTTGGATAAAATAAACGTGACTTGTATTATAAAATTCCTGAACAAAGTAATCATCTATTTTAAGCTATAACCTAAATTCTATCACTTTGAACCGTTTATGTAATGTATATACCGTCCTTCATTTTAAATACCTTTTCATCTTCCTTCATTAACATACCCTATTTTATATTCCACGTTGATCAGGAAGCTTTATTTATTACCGTTATTATTTCATCGTTTTACATTAAACTCTGGTTTCCTTTTACCACTTTTAAATGATCGTAGATATAACCTTTGTATCGTTCTAAATTGCCTATCATTGCTGATGCGCCATAAAATTACAATCAGTCATCATCATCATCATCGTCATCATCATCATCATCATCATGTATGCGACTTACTGCCCCTTTATCTACTTTTGCCAGTACCTTATCTTGTCCAAATCCACATACTCTTCATACCATTATCATGCCAATAACAAATTGTGTCGAAATCCATTCTCTGAAACCTTCTGAAAGACCAACTCATATTCTGTGACTAAAGTAGTAAATGTGTCCTTTACTCCTCTTATTCCCCAATGCTTTAATACCTTCTATCCCTTTTATTCTAATGCTTTTAGTTAAGGACTCGATCGATCTGGAAACCGACATCCTTGACATTAGAACCCGACGTTCATAAGAGTTCCTCACAAGCTTTTGTGGTCTGAAGATTCTGTTGCTTTTGATGACATTGACTGTTTTATTTCCTTTATTCACGTCCTTTGACGAGGTGCTCGATTTGGTTGCAGAGGCTGACCATCTCTCCCTGTCATTGGTTCTTGTATTTTCTCATGCCTAATATTTCTGATCGTGGTGATTACCATGTCTTTCGCTATCTTCAATTACTGTACATTCCTAAGTTGAGGTACTGAGTATGGTGGACAGAGACAGTGCCACTCCTTCCCTTGAGTCATTGGATTTCATCCGACCGCATTTGTTATTGGCTGTATGTTCTGTTTGGTCCGGTAAATGCTTCTGCCGTTTGATAAAATCACGGTCAAGAGCATTTATAACATTCGCCGTATTTGCCATTGAAGGTTTTCCCACACGCATTATATCATCTAGTAGCTGAGTCTTTGCTGCGCATTATGTAGTTATATTTTCTTTATTCTTATTATATATTTCATTTTCTAGCATTTGGTGTAGAACATTTGATGAGCATGTTATTCTTTTCACTGAGTGATATTCTCAAGGCCGGATTGTCTTTGCATAACTTATTTCTTTCTCTTTGCACCTTCTAATTCTGCTTGTGGTCTAGTTGACATCTCAAGTGAACATTTATATCAAATCGAATTTTAAAGGTCTTTATCTTTTTTATCAGTGACAATATCGCCAGCACTTGATCTGTGTACTGACAATCTGTTGTTATTGACCAAATTTCATATTGCTGGTACTTAAGGGCCTTAGCTTTTAATTTAAGTTATGCATGACTTCAGCTTACCTCGCTGTTTGGTCCAACCTATGGTCATAGAGAGATATCTTCTATACTAGAAATTTTGTGTTTATTCTTCTGCTTGCTGCAAGAGAATATGCCCGTTTGTTGCTTATTGTTTGAGTGTGTTGTAATTCATTTTTTAAGTTCTTGAACAGGAGCGACAACTTTCGAAAACTGTGTCTGGACACTAATGCTAACCAGTAATATTTAATTTCGAAAGGACTCCTAACTTGCTCAGTATAAGGATTGGCCTCTTCACATCGTGATGAAAGGAAGTATGTACATTTTACCAGCGTTTTGTGTTACATTTTCAGCAACTACTTTGAACTTGTTGTACTGGATAAAATAAACAATTCACATTCCATATTGGGAGCTACAACTATGTCAATAAACAAATAGGTGCATGTTCCTGTAGTCATTAGTGCAAATAAATAATTTCCAACAAACAAAATTTGAATCAGTCAATCAAACATTAAATAAATATTGCTAACAGTGATCTGCATCTTGAATTAAAGTATTGTACATACAATATATCCCACAGAAAAATCGCCTACCCTTCTACACATGAGACTCTAACGTGAGATCTAACTCAGGTTAGTCTCATGTGAAAATCTTGTTCACGTTAACACCCCCCCAAAAAAAAAAACGGCTATAGCGTTTGATTTGTAATTTTAATAAATACATTTTAGACAAAATTTTAAAAAAGGAATATTGTTTCACATCATAAAATTTGTTATTTAAGATATAATGATATTTTCAGGGTGATTTTACAATCCATTGATTCTGAGCATTTAATTATACATTATTTTAGATTTCTCAAATGACGAACAATATATATATATATATATATATATATATATATATATATATATATATATATATATATATATATATATATGGAAAAATATTTGATTGATGAAAGGGTGCCCAAAACATTTATTAAATGAATGTAAATAAGATAACACTGCAGTGTGTTCCAATACTTTGTATTTGCCATTATTGATATTTTTTAAAAAAATAATTACCCAGTAGATTATGAAATCTGTAGCATGCTCTTACCAGCCTTTGTGGAAATTGGCAAGTGGTAATCATCTTGAAATTTTTATAAATGAATCCTGACAAATCTGACTCTTGCCTTTAAAAGAAAATGAACAGAACAATGAGAATAATAATTTCAGAAGGTTGGTAAACACTGAATGTGATTTAACAGCTGCGTCATATGAAGTGCTTTTGCAGTTGTAGGAATACAATTATACGCCAGTGGCCTTTTGTTCTAAAACCTCAACTGCTGCTTTATTTACATAAATTCATGAAATTATGCCTTTCCCTCTCCTTCCTGAAAGAATGATGAGAAAACACATTCTTCCATATCCATTCTCTTGGCCACATTTGTACATGTGTTGGTGGTATTTAGTGAAGAAAAGGAGTAAGATAATGATACTGGGTGACATAAGTTTTGTGAATGAACTGGAAGCAATGAGCACTGGGATGCCTCCACAGAAGATAGTGACAGTTGGGATGCCTGTACTAAAGACAGCAACTGCTGGGATGAATAAACTGAAGGTAATGGTTGCTGGTAAGCCTGTACTGGGACGTCTGCTGCACACCGTAATTTTGACTGGCAATAGATGTGTCTGGATTTTGGGATGAATTGTTATTTGCATATGGATACTGGTATACGGCCTGATATTCCCTCTTCCATCTTTCATCAATCTGTCAAAGTTCTTAGCTGGCAGATAAGCAATTGTGCCTGACCTGAAAATGGAACCAGTATAAAATGGTCGTTATCCTCCTGAGCATATGAAAATCAAAAGCGGATCATATTTATGTAAAAGATGGTCTGATTCCGTGATTTGCAAAGTTGTTTATTTTTGTAAAGACATATATGTTTATTTGCGTACAGTATATAAGTAGCCAAGCATGGAATTACTTGCTAGCTAAAGTGATGATAGAAAGTCACTTTAGTTGACACACATGAATGAAATTAAAGAGAATGCACAACAAATCAAATTAGATTATAAGTATTATTCTTAGGAATAATATGTATAGGTCAAAATGAAAAAAGATCACATACACTTACTTGAGTATTTTTGGAAATTTTAAAAAGAATACATCAATTTCATTATATGGTCATGGATATCTTAAATACCAACAAGTGTTTAAATCACCTTCATCATTAAGAGTATTACTGTTTTGTAATAGTAACTATTTCTTTAGCCTTTCATTTTCTTTTTCCAGGCATTTTATTATCTCATCACATAAAATGTTTTTGCAGCCAGATAATGTGATGTAACCCTGAATAATACCACTTCAGGTGAAAATAAAATTTTTGAATGCAGTGTAGTACAAATGAAATGCAAAATTCACTATATATATATATATATATATATATATATATATATATATATATATATATATATATATATATATATATATATATATATATATATATATATATATATAAAGAATACAAATCATATGGCGATTAACAACCCTTTCAAGCGTACTGGATCCACCAAGGGATCACGTGTGTCAGGGATTAACTAGTCTATACAAGCTGGTTGGATTTATAGTTTTAGCACATGTGAAGACAGCCATGTAGAGGTTTACAAACACAACGTTTATGTGTTTATTTGTTTGTCGTATATATGTTTTGTATTTGCCTTTGAACAAGACTCATTAAGAGTCGAAAGCGCTTAGGCTATCCGGTATAGAATCAAATATCCGGGATATAATCTGCGTTACTTAAATGTACAAAAAAAGTAATAGATGTCTCGCTTTGGCTTGTAAACTTTTAGGGAATTATACCTAGTTTTCAGTATCCTCAACAAGTCTATATAAGCTGGATGTAATTATACTTTAACAAATAAATCCCCATCCAAAGAGGTCTGGTCCAAAGTCAAATCACTGCAAGGCAAAACTCGATCCAAATCCCACCGACCTAAATCAATTCCGAACATAATTACAGCTACAACTCTAGCACAGCAGTTCTCCTACGCCAGCCATGAAACTAACTATACTCCCCAATTTCGAATAGTCAAACCACTATTGGAACAATTCCCCGATCTAATTGAAGACAATACTAAACCGTAATTAGCTGAATCACAACCACTAAATGATTACTTAACAATCAATGAATGGCGCCAATCATTACTAGGTAAAAAAAACAACACATTTCCAGGCAACGACCGTATACCCTATGTACTATACCAACACTTACCAAATAATATGCTACACATCAGTCTACAACTCGTTAACCGGATATGGGAAACGGGGGAAATTACCAAATCATGGAAACAAGCGCTCATCATCCCAATCCTTAAACCTGGCAAAGATCATGCCCTACCAGCCTCATACCGACCAATCTCCCTTACCTCTACCCTATGTAAAATCGTGGAGACTATGATTGTCAATCGACTCTCTCTCTCTCTCTCCACCTACAAAACCAAAATCTCTCAGAAACCCAATGTGGCTTCCGAAATCGAAGATCAACCATTGATAAATAAGTTCGCTTAGATGCCTCTATACATTTAGCATTTAATTCAAAACAAAAATCTCGCCGCCATGTTACAGCAATCTTTCTTCACCTAGAAAAAGCCTTTGACCTCGTGTGGAGGGACTAAAGGACTAATATCACAATTATACAAATATGACATCTCTGGAAGACTCCACAAATGGCTCGAAAATTTTCTTAAAGATAGGACCTTCCATGTTAAATTTGATCATACTACCTCTGCATCCTTCCCTCTACACAATGGCACACCACAAGGTAGTGTCATTAGTCCACTCCTTTTTAATATTATGGTCAATAACCTAGCCAGCTACCTCCCTAAACAAATCCAATTATCTCAATTTGCGGATGACAGCTGCATCTGGCTAATCTGCAACCCCCGAAAAAACAAAAACATCAAACTCCTCCAAAAAGGACTAAATGCAGTCTCCAAAATGGGCAGACAATTGGGGATTCAAATTATCACCAAATAAAACAAAAGCAATCCTATTCTCCCCTAAAAAAAACCCTCAAAAACCTACCAACCTACCCACAACTATACCTACAAAACCCAACCGATTACCTTCACAAACCAAGCCTAATTCCTCGGCTTATTACTAGACAAAATCCTCACCTGGAAACCTCATATCCAGGAAATCACACAACGATGCCTCTCGGATCTAAAACTCCTTACCCTCCTTTTCAATACATCTTGGGGAGCTGATCAACAAACCCTCCTCATTTACCGCTCCATAATCCGGTCCAAAATTGACTACGCCAGTCACTTATAACAAACAGCCTCACCAACCTTACTCAAACAATTAGACACTATACAAAGAAAAGCTCTATTACTATGTACAGGACTCTTCCCAAACACAACTACTGAGGAACTTTTAATAGTGGCAGGAGAAATTCCCCTACACCTCCGACGACTAGAATCAATGCTCAAATATAATATAAGAATTAAAACACATCCCGCAACAAATTTGACGCGCGTTGCCTTGGACTCCTGTCATAATTCCCCCCCCCAAACTAACTCCCAAACCACCAATGGGACAAGTCACATTCCAATTACAAAAATTAAATCCAGAACTTCAATTATCTCCAGAACCAATACAACATATTAACCTAACATCATGGCGCAATACTAATCCGAACATTCAACTAGCCATCACACAATATGGGTCCAAACTAACCCATGGAAAATGTTAGCTGCAGTAAATCACCAATTAGACACATACTACACAAACTATCTCCACATATACACAGAAGGCTCCAAACATCCCCATCTCTACAGCGGCTGCCTTTGTAATACCCACACTAGCCATCACTTCTTCCTTCAGGCTACCACACTACTCCTCCATATTTTTTATAGCGGAGCTATGGGCAATCTACCAAGCCCTCTGGAGGATACAAAAGTATTACAGAAAAAACTAACTTATAATCAAAAATTCCCTTAATGTAGCCAAAGCACTAACATCACACAAACCTTCCAGCTAACCCAACCTACTAGATTTAGTTAAGGCAACAATTCAAGAACTATACTCCCCCTGCGGGTTCGGGGCTGTAGAATTGGCCCGACGTGCCTCGCTACGTGTCGTAAAAGGCGACTAAGTAGAGGCAACCTGTTTGCCGTGGGTTGCGACCCGTAACGGAGGAGGAAAGGATCCTGGTAGTTGCAACACTACTTTGGCCTCTACTTCTCTTAAGACGGGTGGTTGAGATGGGCCCGGTCTCGACAAATCGGCTGGTCACGCCGAGCCCTAGGAAGTCTTTATTAACTCTGTCACCTCCTTTTACTTTATTTTACTTTATTCTTGTATCTCGCTTGATACCACCGTTGCCCCTACATTCTATTGCTATATCTTTTCCTTTCTTAAATCTTAGAAGACTTCCTAGAAGGCGGTGGCTTAACGGGTCAGTGGGGGGGTAATTTTACTGACCTTCGAAATTGGCGACTTCAGGGTCAACTAAAGGTAATTTTACCAACTGAGTATCGTATTTGTGTATCCCTGGCACTTGAAAAGTGTCCCCTTGTTGGGCTCCTTGGTGGGTGGAGAGCACGGCTGCTGAATTTTTCAAACTGCCATCATGGAGAATTCAAAAAAAACTCCAAAACGAACCAAACAAGGATCTGACACAGATGATGAACCATGTGGCGTGGATTCTTTTCCACGCTTCATGGTAATACAATCAAAAGATGCCACAAAAGCACTTACTACACTTTCTCCTTTCGTTATAGAAAAACCAATAACCGGATTGATTGGATCGCCAAAAAGTGTTAAAAAGTTGAAATCGGGTTGTCTACTTGTTGAATGTCAGCGACGAGGTCAAACAGAAAACCTCAAAAAAATAAAAACATTCTTCGATATTCCAGCGTCGTCGTTCGCCCACACAACATTGAATACCTCCAAAGGTGTTATTCGCTGTCGTGACTTGGCTGGAGTCACCGACACAGATATCATTGAAGGGAATGAAAAATGAAGGTGTCACTGCAGTCCGCAGAATACGTATCAAACGTAACAACAATCTGCAGGACACCAACACCATTATACTCACCTTCAATAAACCAACAGTACCCAAAGTGGTCAAAGTTGGTTTTTTGCAAGTGAAGGTTGACGTATATATCCCCAACCCACTTCGATGCTACAAGTGTCAGAAATATGGACACCATGAAATCCGCTGTTCAACAAACCAAATATGTGGTCGATGCGGAGACAACTCTCACCAGGAATCGGAATGCAAAGCAACTCCACATTGTATCAACTGTGGAAAGAAACACCACGCCAATTCCAAGGATTGTGATACCTGGAAACAAGAGAAGGAAATTCAGAGGATCAAATATACTAACAACATTCCCTACCCAGAGGCTAGAAAGCTAGCACAGTCAAAAACATTTTTCTGGCCCATCCTTCTCTACTATAGTGAAAAGCAATCCAAAGACATCGAAGGACGCTCAAACTCAAACAGATATACCCGATTCAACATTAAAACATAACACCCCACATTACCAAGCATAAAAAACCACGGAATCTACCCAAACGACCTTAACAACAATCAGCAAACTAAGTCACCAAAGAAAAGCAAATCCTATGGAAATAGACAACAAAAGGGGTCAGATGACCCCATCAAACTATTCAATAGGTTTGGGGACATTGAGAACATAGATGCAGAAGATACTGCTCCGTGTTCTCAAGGTAGCTCAAAACCTAACAAAAGAATCACACCCGTACTTCCCCCAGATAAATAACCCTATAGATGTTCCCCTCGAAAAGTCTAACCTAAATCCAAAACCTCCATTCTAAATTTATAATGAAAAACACAATAATACAATGGAACTGTCGAAGACTTAAAGCTAATTACAATGAGATTCTTCTGTTTTTAAATAAATATGATCCAGCTTTGTTATGTCTTCAGGAAACCTTTTTAAAAGATACGGACAATATCACATTCAAAAACTACACCCTGTTCAACACATACCTACAAAACGTTGACAGGGCCTCAGGAGGGGTGTCTATTGCTGTGAACAATAGAGCCCCACATAGAAACATCCCTTTAAATACAAATCTACAAGCCATTGCTGTAAGTGTCACTCTACATCGGGTGATTACATTTTGTTCTGTCTACATACCACCAAATACTAAATTATCACCAAACGAATTAGACATACTTGTTCAACAACTTCCCACGCCATTTGTTTTACTTGGTGATTTTAATGCCCATAACATTTTATGGGGATCGAAATACATAAGTGACAGAGGGAAAAAAAGTTGAAGATTTTGTTGCTAGATACGACTTGTGTCTATTTAATAACAAGTCTCCGACTTATCTGCACCCAGGAGCTGGTACATACACTTCCATTGACTTAACAATATGTACTCCTTCACTTCTGTTGGATTTTAATTGGAAGGTCGCTGATGACCTTCATAGCAGTGATCATTTTCCAATATATCTTAAGAACACTAATACCAAAATTGATGACACAATTCCACAGTGGAACTTAAAGAAAGCTGACTGGGCCAAATTTGAAACACTTTGTACAATGAGACTTAACAGGAATACCATACTAAATGATGACAATCCAATTCGACAATTTACATCTATCGTAATCGAGATTGCAGAAGAGTCCATTCCTAAGTCCTCGACAAATTCTCAAAACAAGTCTAAACCATGGTTCACTAAAGAATGTGAAGAAGCCATTAAACAACGCCGAGAAGCACTGAACAAATTCAATAATCGTCCAACGCCCGAAAATCTAGCTCAATACCGTATTACGCGGGCTAAAACTCGCCGCACGATTAAAGAAAATAAACGAACATCATGGAAAAAATATGTTTCAACTTTAAACTCTCGTTTCTCTATAAACAAAGTTTGGGAAACGATCCGCAAAATAAATGGTAAAGGAAAATACAATTGCTTCCAACACCTGAAGCTAAATAACATCAATTATAAAAGCAAGCATGAAATAGCTAATGTACTTGCTGATTGTTTCTCCAAAAATTCTTCATCGGCTAATTATTCCGAAGATTTAAAATTCAAAAAGAAAAAATACGGTTCAAATTCACATCAAATAACTTAGAGAGTTATAACCAACCGTTTTCATTGTCGGAACTTATGGAATCCTTGAAAAAGGCCAATGATACTTCCGCTGGGCCTGACGATATACATTACCAGTTTTTAAAACACCTTACAGATCCATCCTTGAAAGTTCTTCTGGAAATCTTCAATGATTTATGGATTACTGGCAATGTACCAAAAATTTGGAAAGAAGCAATAATAATACCAATCCCCAAACCAGGCAAAGATAGTACAAACCCTACCAACTACAGACCTATATCACTAACTAGCTGTGTATGTAAAACAATGGAACGAATGATCAATTCTCGGCTTGTATGGTATCTGGAAAGCAACAATTTAATTTCTCCTTTCCAAAGTGGCTTTCGTCATGGTCGTAGTACCAAGGACCATCTGGTTAGACTCGAAACATTTATTCGTGATACTTTCGTAAAGAGGGAACATTTAGTAGCGGTTTTCTTTGATTTGGAAAAGGCCTATGACACAACATGGAAGTACGGGATACTAAATGACCTACACGATCTGGGTCTAAAAGGCCGTCTGCCCTCATTCATATCAAACTTCCTCTCAGACAGGGAATTCAAAGTACTAGTGGGTTCCATCCTCTCTGATATACACGATCAAGAGACGGGTGTACCCCAGGGCAGTATTTTATCAGTGACGCTTTTCAATATAAAGATTAATAGCATCACCAAGTGTCTGATGCCAGGTGTGGATTGCTCATTATATGTTGATGACTTTTTAATATGTTGCCGATCCAAACACATGTATACAATTGAAAGACGATTACAACAAAACATAAACAAAATTCAAAATTGGGCCAATACTAATGGCTTCAAATTCTCGAAATCAAAAACTGTCTGTATGCATTTCTGTCAGTTAAGAAGACGTCATGATGGATCTAATCTCACGCTGGAAGGAACACCTATTCCAGTTGTTGAGGAAACAAAATTTTTAGGCATTATCTTCGATAAAAAACTGATTCTATTTCCACATCTGAAATATTTGAAAGCCAAATGTTTGAAATCTCTTAATTTACTTATAGTAATAGCGCACACTGACTGGGATGCTGATAGGAGAGTCATACTCAATTTATACAGAACGTTTATCCGTTTCAAATTAGACTATGGTTGCGTTGTTTATGGTTCAGCAAGGAAATCGTATTTAAAGATGCTTGACCCAATCCATCATCAGGGAAAAAGACTTGCCTTGGGAGCTTTTAAAACATCCCCGTGTGAAAGCCTCCTCGTCGAAGCGGATGAGCCACCTTTATCACAACGCAGAGAAATGCTTTCCGCACAATATGCTATCAAATTAAGATCCAGCCCTCTGAACCCAGCTTTTTCGGCAGTTTTTGAACCAAAATATAAATCCTTATATGACAATAAACCAAATGTCATACCTACATTTGGCATTAGAATATCACAATTTCTCCAAAGTACTCAAATTGATTTTTCAAATATTCTGAGAGCCAACATCTCCGAAACACCCCCATGGCTACTTCAGCAACCAAGGGTAATTTTTACGTTACATGATGGAAAAAAAATCGGAGACAAACCCTTCCATTTTCCACAACTCTTACCATGAACTCCTCTCACAATTTGAAACATACAAAAATATATACCGATGGATCAAAAGATGAGGAAAAGGCTGCTGCAGCCTTCGTAAGTGGAAACCACACAACCAAAGTTCGCTTGCCAAATGGTACATCCATTTTTTCAGCCGAAATTAGAGCAATATACCTTGTTGTGCAATACATTGCAAGCAAGCGTATTTCAAATAGCATAATATTCTCCGACTCACTATCAGTACTTAAGTCACTACATAACAGAAAACTGGAGAATCCATTATTAGCAAATATTCTCCTTAAGCATACTGAGCTGAGTACCTCCCACAATATAGTATACTGTTGGTTACTCAGCCATGTAGGAATTAAAGGCAATGATAAAGCAGATCATGCTGCTAAAATGGCCCTATTACTGGAACCAACTGATTTTAAAGCACCCTATACTGCTTTTAAACGTTGTATCAAAGACTGTTTACGTCCGAAATGGCAGGCATCATGGAATGATGCCGTGAATAACAAACTTCATGCCATCAAGCCAAGCTTAGGAGAATGGACCCCTTCCTACAGATCCGTCCGTAGAGAGGAGGTAGTCATTGCAAGAATTCGACTCGGTCATACTTATTTAACACACTCCTACATATTAAAAGGAGAAGAACCACCAGAGCGCATAGCTTGTAATGAACCATTCACCGTTAAGCACTTAATGCTGGAATGTTTCGATCTTTAACTTACGCGTAATCATTACTACGTTGTGCAAGACATGAGGGAGCTCTTTGATACAGTTAACATTACCAACATTATAGACTTCCTTAAGGAAGCAAACATTTATAGTAAGTTATAGCTTTTATTTTATCACCTTGTTTAGTTTTGTGTTATATTTATGCAGTCGATAGATTTTAATTGCCAATCATATGTTTTCGTTATCATACATTTGCACACCCCGTTGATCGGGAAACTTTTAATTATTTACAATCGTTCACATTTTTATCGGTTTACCTTTTAACTCTTTGGTCTCCAATCGCTGGTCGATAAAATTATTTTACCATTTATAAATGAAAAAGGATATAAACTAATATTTGGCGCTAAATAGCCACATAGTGCTGATGCGCCGTAAAAATATAAATCAATCAATGCTCTGACATTTATTAAATCTAAACACATTCTAAATAGTATTATCTTCTGTGACTCATTATCTGTGCTTCAAGCGCTACACAATATCAAACTAGATAATCCACTAATGGTGAATGTTCTGTTCAAAAACTCTTGAGCTTAGTGCCTCATGCAATATAGTATACTGTTGGCTACCTAGCCATATTGGCATTAGAGGCAACGAAGAAGCAGACCGGGCTGCTAAGATGGCCCTATCATTAGAACCATCGGATTTTAAATTACCATATTCTGATTTTAAACCTTGTATCAAAAAGTATCTACGTCAAAAGTGGCAGGTATCATGGGATGATGCAATCAATAACAAACTTCATGCCATCAAACCAATCTTGGGAGAATGGACTCTTTCCTACAGAACTATTCGTAGGGAGGAGGTTGTCATTGCAAGAATCAGAATCGGTCATACATACATTACCCACTCACACATACTAAAAGGTGAAGATCCACCAGAGTGCGTTCCTTGCAATGTACCATTTACTGTTAAACACTTTATGACCACGTGTTCCGACCTGCAACCTACGCGTGATAAATACTATAATGTACACGACATGCAGAAACTTTTTGATACTATTCAAATCACTAGTATTTTAGATTTCCTAAAGGAAGTAAATCTTTATTTTAAACTGTAACTGTATGATCTTACCCAAACTAATTTTTAACTAATGCAAATACCAACTATTATTTACATCTTTTCATCAAGACACATCATTTACATTTCCCGTTGATCGGGAACCAATATCTTTCACTGTTACCAACATTTACCATTTTATATTTAACTACTATGGATTTTTTACTATATCGCTGGTCGATATTGAACCTTTCTTTTTACAAATATGACCTACTGTATGGCGCTAAATAGCCTAAAAGTGCTGGTGCGCCGTTAACATTAAATCAATCAACCAATATCCACTGGAGCATTTGCCATCTCAAAATTTTTCTTTTCGTTGGAAGAAAAGCAGCTTGATTGTGGTGGGTATACGTTGAATGATTTTCTGGTTGATATTGTCTGTGGCAGACTAGCTTGCATAGGTGTTGGACAAAGAATTTTCTTAGAGATGTCCCTCTCTGCTGGCTCTGAAATGGTGATTTTTCTAAGAATATGGGAGGGACCTTCTTGGTGAGCTTGAAAAAGTTTGGTGACTAGGATTGTGGTGTCTTGTGGAATGGTGATGAAAACCTTTTGTGGGGATACTGCAGTATTCGCAGCTGTTCTTTTTTTTTCTCTGTCTATAGAAATTGATTTTTATTTAAAATGAATTATTTTTCCATCTTAGCATTAGGTGTGGTCCTTTAAGATATAATAGGCTAATGCCAAATAGGAAAATGAAACATTTATGTGATCCAATACAAATTGTTTTAGCAGAGTAATTCAAGAGTAACACAATTAAATCTAGTTTTCTTAATATGTATAAGCTCAGTTATATGAATCTAGATTATAACGCTCTGTGCTGATACCAATTTTACAAATTAACTTTAATAACCTGCTGGACATTGGTATTTGCACTTTTTATCTTTAAATTTAAACTTCATAGGTTCTAAAAAATGATAGCTTTTGTGCCATATGCATATGGGAATTGCAAATACTAGAACATGTTTTGTAGGCAAAATATAAATGCTCAAATCATGGTATGAATTATATTACAAACCAACCTCATATCAAAATAATTGACATGATGCTGATATCTGCATTTTAATAATAATAATAATAATTATAATAATAATGAGGACTTTGTATAGTGCCTATTTTTATAAGCTCTAAGCGCTTCTCAACTTTTGACAGCACTTAGAAAACGTATATAATGATATTATTACAAACTAAAAACAACACGAAATTAGAAAACAGAAAACATGCTGTAAATATTTAAGGTAAGTATACATTACTTATTTTTAAGTCTGTTCTTGCAGTTGAAATAAGTGAGTTTTAAAACCGCTCTTGAATGAGATAACTGTGTTTGTGTTTAAGTGCAGTGGGCAATTCTTTCCACGTTGCCGGGCACTGGTATGCGAAAGCGTTCTTATGACATTCTACTAAAGGAAAACTGAAAAACTGTACAAGACATGTGCTAGTATTAGCGATTCCCATCCTAACAAAGTCTGGCATAGAGGAAAATGTTTCCCGTAAGCTATTATTCGTCGCATACCTAAGCTCTTCTCCTTCACCTTGTAAATGAAATATTCAAAACATAAAATTAACTATAATCGGACTTTGTATATAATTGAGCTGATTTAACCAGGTACTTTAAAGTGTTCGGGAAAATGGAAACATTTTGGGGGGAAAAGCCTTACATGAAATAAACTTCTTTTAAAGCAATTAACTCTTGGGAACTTGCAACATTTTTCTTCTTGAAATATTCCATTATCTGACTGTTTTTATTATTGCAATCTTTTCTTTATTAGATTCCTTTTTGCTGTAATTTTCACTTTCTCATGTATCGTTTTGTGGTTCATTATCCGTTGCTTTCTTTTTCTGAGATCTCTCTTGATCTTCTATAAACTCGCTTTACATTTCTAGTAGTTTTACTATTTATTTCCGTTTTCTTCCTTGACACTGTTCTTCTGTTGCATTAAGTTTTTTGTTCATGCAACAAAACCATCTTTGACTTGCTTTCCTTTACTAAGGATCTGCCCTTCATTTGCTGATAAAAGCGACTGTACTTGAATTCTATCTGGAATAACATTTATATAAAAAGCATCAGCTTGTGTAGATTAATTTGTCAAATATTGCTTAAATACAAATTTGGTGAGTTAAACAGGTATTTTGATGCTAAACCTGCACAGCGGAAGTAGATAAATTCTGACTAAGTTGTCAGGACAAGCGAAAATTCCTTGTAATTACATACACCTCTTTTCCGCATATCAATACCCAAACCCAATCATATTAAATAGTTAAATTAGTTAATAAGGATTTAACTAAAGTCTTCTACTAGTTGTAATTTGATAACTATGTACATCCATCGTCAAAGGATGAGACAAACGCTGAAACTTGCAGATTATTATATATATATATATATATATATATATATATATATATATATATATATATATATATATATATATATAACACAATATGCATATACTTTTACTATTTAAAGTGAGGGGCCCCGAGTGGTCTAAAGCGTTGTCCGTTACGGATCACTGCCATCTCACCTCTGTCTGCGTGTGTTCGAGTCTAGGATTCGGCTAATGTAGATATGTGAGAAAGCTTGCCAGTAGCTTCTCGTGGGTCGGTGGTTCTTTCCGGTGATTTCCCGGTTTCTTCCTCCACCATTATTACTGGCCACCATGAATAGCCTATCGTGTGCTGAAAAATGGCGTTAAGCCCAACAACGAAAACAACAACTATTTAAAGTGATGTATTTGAGTATGAGTAAAGAGACGCAATCTTCGAGTGGTTAGTTATCACAGTTACCAATAAACGGTTTAATTATATCTTGTAACTTACTGGAGCAAATCGTTGATCCATATTTTTACAACTGAATGAATTTATCTTGATAATGTTGATTATCCTGGATATCCACCTTGAGTATTCTATACGCGAAAATATTGAAAAGAAACGAGTAAACATAACTTACCTCTTTCAAGGCAAACAAGTCCATCGTAATCCTTGAATCTTCTTATATCCCTCTCACTTTCATCAATGTCTTCTATTTCATACTCGACATTCACATCAGCAACCACGTAGACGTGACTGGAGGTTGATCTTGGTTTATTTTTGTTCACCAGAGTGCATTCCTTGCAATGTATCATTTACTGTTAAACTCTTTATGACCACGTGTTCCGACCTGCAACCTACGCGTGATAAATACTATAATGTACACGACATGCAGGAACTTTTTGATACTATTCAAATCACTAGTATCTTTGATTTCCTAAAGGAAGTAAATCTTTATTTTAAACTGTAATTTGTATGACCTTACCCAAACTAATTTTTAACTAATACAAATACCAACTATTATTTACATCTTTTCATCAAGATACATCATTTACATTTTCCGTTGATTGAGAACCAACATCTTTAACTGTTACCAACATTATCATTTTCTATTTAACTACTATGGATTTTTTTACTGTATCGCTGTTCGATATTGAACCTTTCTTTTTACACATATGACCTACTGTATGGCGCTAAATAGCCTAAAAGTGCTGGTGCGCTGTTAAAATTAAATCAATCAATTTTTGTTCATAATGTCAACCCAATTGTTGTCCTAAAATCCGCAAACATGTTGCAGATGTATAATAAATGACTTTCTAAGCAGCGTATAATATTTGTTGATAAACGTGGCTATTGAGCGAATCTCTGTTGGATGTGAATGTGCTTTTCTACATGTATACTGTAAGTCAGCGTACTGCATCCACAGAGCTTATTTGATGCGCTAGAGGGGGCACTTTTCTCTATAGGCGCTTTTGTACATATTTACCTTTTATTTGATTTGTTTTATATCAAATATACTGCGTTTTCATATCAAATGTTTCGCGATTAACCGAGCTATGTGAAATAACTAATATTATTGATAAGTTAATACTGACGCAGCAATTTTTTTATCTTTATACAGTTTGAATGCCCCATAGAAAATTCTTAATGAGATCCTATTTAACATTAATATATAGCGAAAACTAGGCTAACCTAGGCAGATCGCGATTATACTGCATATAATATATTATGTAGATTTATTTTGCAAATGAAAATATTATATTGATCGCGTCTGTAATTGGTGTCGTGTATTATAGAAGGATTGTTTCTTTTTGCTTAAGAATATTTTATGTTATAGAATTTTCATTGTATATAATATAATGACGAAAACTTGATAGATCTGTTCTCTTAAACGTAAGTTGATTTTATCTTATCTTAAGTGTCCTTTATCTCTACAGCACACACAATACAAGTTAACGATAGAGAAAGAAACTATTTAAAGCATGAGTTTTGTTTCTGATTAGGTGTGGTTTAAATGTAAAGCTATGATCAATCAATAATGTGATCAATATACGTGGACAGAATTAAAATTAATACAAACTGTGAGTAGTGACACAACGTGCCCTTTTAACCAACGACACTCCCAAAACAGCAAAAACTTTGTGGTGTGCTTTAAATAGTTTTAGGTACATGTCGGTATGCTTGCATTTTAATTTGTATCAGAAGTGCACAGCCTGGTTTTTGTTATGGTGCTTGCTGCTTTTAGTGCTGGGGTGGGTGGGAAGGCATAGCATTTTCCCTTTAAACGACATATATTTTTCTTTTCTGAATCATTTATCAATTGACAATATAGATACGATTTTATACATACAAACACATTTGTTGCTTCAATAACAGACTTGCAATTCTATATTTACCCACAAAACAGCAGGATTATTTATCAAAAGCTGTATGAAAGCCATTTATATATATATATATATATATATATATATATATATATATATATATATATATATATATATATATATATAAAACAGGGCACCCTGCCCCTAAACACAAAAATTGGTCCCTTATTTATGTGAACTTCTTTCACTATAATTAATATTATTTTTGTGGAGTTGCTAGATTGATGAATTTTAACACCCAATATGTACAAGCAGACATTAGATAAAGTCAACATAATAGGGAAGAATCGTGTCGAAACAATATAAAATGTCATTTTTATTTAATGGATGTTCTGTTAATCTGTTTGCTAAACTAATTTTCTGTATAATTTTAACAAAACCTTTATCTGCCATAATTTGGTCCCCTGGTTCTAACAAATCTATAAGCCCAGTTTATCCTCGTTTTGGATTCGTTGACCTAACGTCACATAAAATCATGAATACATTCTGATAATAATCTATAGGACAATAATGTTCCAAGAAGTCCATGGTTCCATCATGTAATCCGATAACCTGGGTCACATATTGTCCATGTTAGATTATCGGCTAACGGTAAAGGGATAATATTAAAAACAGTTGCCTGTAAGTATCAACAATTATATTACCCTGTCTGAATGGTTAGCTCAACGAATTGTTTCCTATTGACTCGACTGAGTTTTGACTTGGCATATTACTAGTTACTACTGCTGTCCGATGACAATCCTACGTTTCATCTACATAGGGATAACATCTTCAACAGAGAAAAACATTACTTGGAGTACGCAATTTAAGGGTTGGTATATTATTATTTTTATTTTTAATATTATAATATTACTATTATTGCCTTTTAACCACTGTGGTATGGATGGTGGAAATATGTGATACCAAAATCGTAGTTGCATGATACATATAAGCTCAGGGTCGGATTGAGGGAGCGGATCAGGGGTAGCTAGACCCACCCAAGGCAAAACAGCCCCCACATAATAGAACGTTTTATTCTTGCACACGTTTTGGGGATATTATCATAATAATTATGCACATTTGAGTAAAATTACAGACTATTGCTTCGTATCATTTTGAGGAAAGTCTGGGCTTCTCAAATTTTGCCCTCTCCCCTTAATCGTATCCGACCCTGCAAAGTAATCCTCTCCATCTTTTGTTTCATCCAACTATAATACATTTACTCTTTCCAGTTTGCATCATAATGTTGCTGTTAACGAAACGACGTTTTCACAAACATTTTTGAAACAATTACACAATTATTTCAAAATCGTGGCTAAATTATTCGAAATTATTGGTGGTGCAAACATAAACTGTTGATATCTTGTTAAGACAGTACATATTAAAGTGAAAGCATTATTTTCGTAATTTTAGTGTATATGCGGCAACTGAAAGGTGGATTTAAAAACACATACAATCAACGAAATACAATTTTGTTTCAGCACATACTGATGTATTACTGACGTCATATTTAAAATATTGCTAATATATTCATCGTTCGTTACATAATGAAATAATTGGCACATGCCTAGTTTCTGTTAAATTCATGTGTTACTTGGATTGCTTAGTTAAGATGTGGTGCTCTAAAGTTCAATTTAGTATTGTTAATCTGTTGAAATGCAGTTGCAGCATTAAATATATTGAGTTTACTATTGGTTTCTTTTCCAGCTGTGATAATGAATTGCAATGTGCAAGTCAATCCATGCCTGCGGCGTTAAAATATATATGTACGAAACGGGTATTTGTCTTCATCAGATGCATTTCTCCATTTTTATGTTACTGTAGTGATAGATGTATTTGTTACTTTTATAAGTCTCTAATGACGAAAATATTTATTTGTTTATTTAGCTATTTATGTATTTATCATATTTTCAAAAGATCTCGAAACACGAATTTATCACAACTGGATGTCGGGTGAAATAGTAAAATGCAGCACATTGGATCTTATTTTTAATATTTGAAATGACAGTCCATGAAAATGGGGGTTCGCAAAAAGAAGGCTGAATACCGCTGTTTTTAATTTAGTAATTATAATGATTTCATTGCACACAAAAGTATATGTTTGTAAGGCACTTGCAGAAAAACAAATGATGAACAGGTTGAAAATAATTTTATGGATATGGTCCCTGTCATGTAAGCAAAGTGTTTTACAATCTTTCATTAAACCTTTATTTATTTTTTTTATCGGAGGCATTGAATCAAACCCTGGACCACCAGGTTTAACGAATGTTGCCATATATATATATATATATATATATATATATATATATATATATATATATATATATATATATATATATAAAATCATTATGAAGCATTTAATGAACTTTCCTCAAACAAGAACAATATTTCTTTCATGTGGAATACTGATAGAATCACTTTTTTAAGAGTTCCCGTACATCGCTTTGGCCATTTTAGTTTGCAGTTGACAAACTTCTATTTAAGTTGCGTCGTAATCCTGAAAATTTGCTTTTAGCTGGACTTTTGATTGGTCCTAAAATCTTGACATTATTAAATCCATTTATCAAAGAACTAGAAAAACTTGAGAACAGCATAGAAATAGAAACCGATGTTAATGCGTGTGATGTGTCGAATTTTGAAAACTTTTAGAAACATTGGTTAATGGAATTGTATCAAAGTCAACTTAAAGTGGATTGGGCTAGAGATAGATGATTATTTTCATTTCATCTCTGAACGTCAAAAGAAAATTCGTTCCACGCGACGAAACTTGACCGAGTCATATGCTATGGTACGAGGCTATGACATAAGACCCTTTCCCAAAATCAACCGGTTAAAGGGAGAAGCTTGGCAACAATTGACTGTCAAAAGAAAGTTAATTACGGCATGATTAGCTGTCTTGACAATCAAAATTATACGGAACAGATTTAGGAAACAGTCTATTCTGATTGGTTAATAGTAATTTATGGACGTAACTTTGTAAGAAATTCAAAAGTTTGCTTTGGAGGAATTATTCAGTCTTCAATCTTTCGTAAGAAAAGTAAGATGAACTTCAAATTCGTAGCAAGTACGTTTTTGTATTGAGTAAGGGACCAGATAGTTGTCTTTGGAGACAAACTATACGTGAGGTTCGTAGAAGTCGAATAAAGAAACGGCAAAAGGTACGCAAACTTAGTTAACCGATTTTAATGTTTTTTCATTTGTTGATTTACTTGCAAATGTATTGATGTTATGATGTATGTATGATTTCACTTTGCAGGGTTTTAGTGAAATGTTAGTCATGACATTTTATTCATTGATCTTCTAATTATTATTTTTGTCAGTTGCGAAAACATCATGATAACCCTAAACTCACGCTGGATGGAACACTTATTCCAGTTGTTGAGGAAACAAAATTCTTGGGTGTTCTATTTGACAAAAAGCTGACATTCATACCACACATTAAGAATTTGAAAGCTAAATGCTTAAAAGCCTTAAATTTGATTAAAGTAATTGCTCACACTGATTGGGGTGCTGATAAAAAAAGTCCTCCTTAATTTGTATAGAACATTTATCCGTTCCATCTTAGACTATGGATGCATTGTTTATGGTTCAGCTAGGAAGTCTTATTTGAAAATGCTTGACCCAATTCATCATCAGTGAATAAGACTTGCTCTAGGAGCATTTAAGACATCTCCGTGTGAAAGCCTTCTCGCGGAAGCGAATGAACCACCTTTATCACATCGCAGAGAAATGCTTTCTGCACATTATGCTCTTAAGTTACGATCCAACCCTCTGAACCCTGCTTTTTCGGCCGTTTTTCATCCAAATTACAAAGCTTTATACGTAAATAAACCAAATGCTATACCTTCATTTGGTATTAGAATATCATCCTGCTTTGACCAAATCAAATGTAATCTATCTTTAATCCAGAAAACCTTTGTCTCGAAAACACCACCTTGGCTCATTAAGCAACCCCAAGTGAATTTTACGTTACACGATCGGAAAAAATCTGAGACAAACCCTATCCTATTCTTGAATTCTTATCATGATCTACTCAATGAATTTACACATTATGCTAGATTTTATACTGATGGATCAAAGATTGCTGATAAGGCTGCTGCAGCCTTCGTCAGTGGCAAACACATAATCAAAGAGCGTTTGCCAAATGATGCATCCATATTTACAGCGGAAATCAGAGCAATAGACCTTGCTCTGACATTTATCGAAACTAATCATATTCTAAATAGTATTATCTTCTGTGACTCATTATCAGTGCTTCAGGCGCTACACAATATCAAACTAGATAATCCACTATTGGTGAATGTTTTGATAAAAAACTCTGAACTTAGTGCCTCATGCAATATAGTATACTGTTGGCTACTTAGCCATATTGGTATTAGAGGTAACGAAGAAGCAGACCGGGCTGCTATGATGGCCCTATCTTTAGAACCATCGGATTTTAAATTACCATATTCTGATTTTAAACCTTGTATCAAAAAGTATCTACGTCAAAAGTGGCAGGTATCATGGGATGATGCAATCAATAACAAACTTCATGCCATCAAACCAATCTTGGGAGAATGGACTCCTTCCTACAGAACTATTCGTAGGGAGGAGGTTGTCATTGCAAGAATCAGAATCGGTCATACACACATTACCCACTCACACATACTAAAAGGTGAAGATCCACCAGAGTGCGTTCCTTGCAATGTACCATTTACTGTTAAACACTTTATGACCACGTGTTCCGACCTGCAACCTACGCGTGATAAATACTATAATGTACACGACATGCAGGAACTTTTTGATACTATTCAAATCACTAGTATTTTAGAGTTCCTAAAGGAAGTAAATCTTTATTTTAAACTGTAACTTTTTATGACCTTACCCAAACTAATTTTTAACTAATACAAATACCAACTATTATTTACATCTTTTCATCAAGATACATCCTTTACATCTCCCGTTGATCGTGAACCAATATCTTTAACTGTTACCAACATTTACCATTTTATATTTATCTACTATGGATTTTTTACTATATCGCTGGTCGATATTGAACCTTTTTACAAATATGACCTACTGTATGGCGCTAAATAGCCTAAAAGTGCTGGTGCGCCGTTAAAATTCAATCAATCAATTAATCAATCAATCTAATTATCAATTCATTTGGAGAATTGACAAGGTTGCATGTAATTGAATGATCGTTGAAAGAATTGACAAAATTGCATGTAATTGAATCTTTATTACATAAGAATGCTTAGGAATTTTCCAGAATTAGGCCTAATAAATGATGGGTAATGTTTCATAGTTTTATGAATTAACTCTATGTCTAGTATTGATCTGAGCCGAATTAATGTAAAAAAATATAGTTATACTTGGAAATGTGACCTATTGTCTATTGCGTGACATTTTATTTATTGAAGGAAAACAGCTTTCCTAGACTCTCCTGGACATTCATGAGAAACTTCTACAGCGAGAGATCAGACGTTCTCATCGCAGAAGTCTTACGTACAATCGTCTAAACCGAAGTTCTACTGGCAAGAGTCCAAGACCAGACAACTAGACAAGATTGGCAGAGAAGGGACGAACGGAAGTTTCGATGTCCGCTTAAAATAGGTGATGATGTCTTTCATCGTTGCACCCAAAGGTCATATCTCGTAGCCAATGAAGATAGAATTCTGTCACTGATTAGTAATCGTAACAGTAAAATAAATTTGTATTGTCTTTTTTTATTTGAGTACATGTTAGTACATTTTCCTTCTTTTGTAACCAAGTAATTGATTTCTTTTCATTTTAAATTCTGTTGTGAAACTGATTAAATTTTATATCTATTCATTGAAAGGGAGCTCGTTGTGTTTATTTTTTCAATATACTTGTTCAGAGATCTGCATTCTTCTTTCTATCTATCCACGCTAGGTAAATTACACTGCGGGAGGTCATTCCCTAGCAGCGAACCGTAGTGAAAGTTTGGTGTATGTTTTGAACGCCACCAATTTATCACAACGCGATTATAGTTAAAAGTATTTAAATGACTGGAACGGCTGATCTGCCAGCAAATTGTGCAGTGTGTAACATGACTCAATACAATAGACTTATAGTTAAAGGTATTTTGATAGTTGGAAGGGCTGATCTGTTAGCAAACTTTGCAGTGCATAACATTACACAATACCATGGACTTTATAGTTGTCCACATTGCATTCATTTACGGAAGTCTGCTGCTGGGAAAGGAATATGACCTATATTTCCATTTCAATCTGACAACTCTACAGGCCCTAGCAGAATTTCGATCTTGGTTGCTCTATTATGCTCCAGTGGTGCTGCTAGATGTGCTGACATTTTACCATTACATACACGTTTTTTTTTTACTTAGTAATGATATGTGTATTCTTCTAAAAGAATCTATCAGCAGCAATGAAATAAATGCTCTTGAAACGTTTTTGGAACATTTTGTGGCAAGATTTTTAGGTTTCTATGAAGAAAAATATATGACAAATAATGTACACCATTTCATACATCAACCTGAAAATGTTAGACTACTCGAACCTTTATAGACATATTCATGTTCTCGTTTGAGGATGAAAATGGTTATTTGTTAAAACTTATAAATGGTAGGCAATCTGTTGAGTCACAAATTAGTAACAGTTTCCATAATTCATGGAATACCCTTTCTTGAAAAGCACGGAGTTGAAAATGATTCGAGAGAAGAGGGGATTGTCAAGAAGAAAATAAACTTGTCATGTAGGATGGAATATATATCTCAAGATGATATTGTTGTTCTAGGTAAAGTAACCAAAATAAGTGTGAATAATTTGTCTCGTGATTATTTTATTTCATTTTATTTTATATACAGTACTCATCTTTCAACGGTGATGATAATTTAGTTTTAGCAATAGTGAATCCACTGACAGGTAATAGAGAAGATGAATTCAGATTTACATGATCAAGTCACTGAACAAAGACTAACGGAACGCATTGTTTTCTGTAATATCTCGCATTTCACAAGTCAGTCGGTAGCAGTTGTAGTAAGAGATATTTTTGATTTGTGTGTGAAAATATACATGGAAGAAACCAGTATAGTATACTTGTGAAGTTCTCCAACTCTTCGGAGAAAAACTGAGGGTTTTTTAAGCCTCAAGGACTACCAATTATCAGTGGTTGATTTTTCCAGATCCGTATGTAATGTTTTTTTTTAAGTTTTATAGTGGAATTTTGAGAATATATTTGTTTCAATTCTGGATAAAAACATTGAATTATATGTTTATTTTATGTAGCATTCATTTCTAGGGAAAAAATAATTATTTTTTAATTATATTTATAAGCTTTAAATTTTTAAAAATCTTTTCACGGATTACTGATTGTAACATCAGACATGAACAAGTGTGTAAAATATTAACATTTTTCTTTGAAAACTGTTATATTTAATCTATGGTCAGGTTATTCAAGACATAAGTGCTACTTCTTTTGCTTTATGAATAGTAATAGGACCATTAATATGTTCAAATACAAATTCATTATTTGTATGAATAATGTTTGAAACATAAGATATGTGGCTACTTTTTTAATTTGAGCATATACAAAACAAAGCTGTTACTATATGTATCTGGCGTCTGTCCGAATCGCACTTTATAGTTAACCATTATGAGTATTTTGTATTCTTTTCAAGACCATATCTTCATCTTTAGCATATACACATGCTTTGGTCTAAAAATGAGATGCTGGTCTAAATGAGATGCCTGTTGTGTCAAAGTATGATTAAAACTGTCTGTAAGACAAATTAGATTTTTAAAATAAAATCAGAATGGCAACAATTGCAAAATAAAAATGATGTATGTTTGGCCTTAATCAGGATTACCCTGCTCAAAATCCAACATTTGCACAAAATATGCCAGTCCAAATTTCTCACGTGATAACTTGCATGAGAATATCCAATTTAGAACAAATTTGAAATAAGAGTTTCCCACAAAATCCACTCAAATTTCAAATTTCTCACGTGTTAACTCACTTGAGAATATTAGAACTCTGCCTTATTTTCAAACTTGTTAGATACATTTGTAAAGAATAATTTTCTAAGTTCTACTTTCTCATGTGAACATTCAAATTCTCACGTGAGCAACATCCGCACACGTGAGAATTAGGTTAGGTTTTCCCCTGGCTCATATCATCTAACAATCTGCTAACATGAACCAGCAAAATCTACCCAATTTGCATACGTATCTAACAAAGTTCTCATGGGCAGTTTATTTGCAACTCTTATGAATTGGTTGATGCAAGATTAAATAATATAGTGAATATGAAACTGGAACGTATAAATCAGTCATTTATTATTGAATTGTAGGTTTTATTAACGAATTTAGGTGTTGCATTACACAACACAAAGGATCCACAAACAAGCCAAATGACTGTATGCTAAAAGATGTACGACACACTGACGAAATGCCAAAACCGTCTATACTAGAATCCCTTTAGTCTAGGCTGGCTGTCTTTTTAAACACCCACGCTCATACAACATACAGCACAGATGAAATAGCTCCCCATTCTTTCACCTCAGAGAGATACAGGGTAGGTAACTTCTTTTTCGACCATTGCATTAGTACTGTTTGAATCAGGAAACATTAGCATATTTTTGGACTTAGAAGATAAGAAAATCAAAACGAGGATTACATGGTCTTTATTTGCTTTTCCTGAAGGGTGTTGAGATATGTACTTCTATTTTAATAAACGTTATTCATACTTCATTGTAGACAGAAGCAACAGTCCACCAAAGCAACTTAATCCACAGGGACAAATGTACTTCAGACATATTGTTCTTAATGGTAAGTGTCGCCAATGCAGTGGTCTAACAAATGATGATTGATATGGCATCTTGCGGACCATGTTTCAGGGCAAGCAAATTAAAAATTTTTAATACACCGATTTGCTTTTTACGTTCATGATCAACTGTAAAGTTGACTTCACTGACTGATATATCACTCTTATATCTCAAAACCTGCATTATGACAACTATTTGTATTGCATAAAAAAATTAAGCGCAAAAAGTTTTCCAAAATTATCACCCAGAGAAAGGACGTACTTTTACTGTCAACAAATGCTTTGAGACGTGTACAATGCTTGTATAAATTTGGGGTTGGGCTGCATAAACGTTCTACTCTATGAACCTGCATTTACTTGTATGGTAAAGTGAATGACATTTTTATGTTTTGCTTTTTTATACCTTTCATAAATATGCACCTTTTACCGAAATCGTTTTTTTTTTTGTTGTTGCTTCATGATTGTTTTATATTAGGCAGGTGTATGCCGCATTACATTTGTGCATAAAAATGGTCAGTTACCCCCAAAGTAAGATATTAGGCTTTCGTCCTCAGGATGCACGGCCTCGTTTCTTTATATATGTTGCAAGTTTCTTTTGGTTAATTTTACATTCAGAAAACAAATGGTCATCTGTGTCTGTCATGCCATAAAATGTGTTCGCTTTGGATTTTCAATTATTTGTTACCAGAACATGTTTTAATCTACGGAATTTAGTACATAAGGCAAGGTCTAGAATCGATATCCACACGGGCATAAAATAGTGTTGGATGGGAGATGGGCAGCTAAGGCAAGGATGTTAGTGTATGCAGCACCGCTGTATTACCACACTGTATATTGATCGTAGCATAATTGAATGTAGTTTCATGTAAATTTCTGCCATTTCTTTTAAGATGTAGCTGGATGTATATTTTGTTTACAAAAGAACTCTGATAATGCCTATCAAATAGCTTCACATCCAGGCTCACTTCGATACTTAAGTCCTGGTCTGTTAGATCAGTGTATCCCCTAGGAGTGTAAGACTGGGAGTAAAAAAAACCCTTTTGTGTCAGAACTGAGGTCAAAAGACAAATGTGGGGATGACGAATATGCATACACATTTGCATCTCACTCCTAATATTTCTTAAATAAATATTCGAACTTACGTGTATTGCAACTTTTATACTATACTAAAATTAAAAATCAATAAATTCAATAATCAATCAATCAATTTAATGCTTCTGAAATGAAATATAAACTCACACCATTGTTTCAATTTATTTCTTCCTAGAACAAATTTCTTGAAATTTGATGTACGAGTTTTTTTGGAAACTCTGGCTTGTCAAAATCAGGATGTTTAGATTCATATCTAACCAACATTTTCTCATGAAGAAATTTTAGTGAAAGATTGTTTCATTTGAGTGACTGTATAGTATTTTGTACAGAGAACCTTCTCTCACAAGGCACGGAGGTAAGTGGAATGTCCAGACTAATATCAGAAAGCTAAGTAAAGTTGGGGAAAATATCCTGTCTTTCCTGAAGTAGTAGTTCGCTGATTTCAGCCAGCCCCTAGAAATGTAGTGCTTGAAGCAAAGGAAATGTGCCTTGGTTTCCTCAGGGTCAATCAGAGGATTTTTCCCCCCATTCCAAATTGTTCAGTAAGCCTCCCCGAAGACTCAGAACCATGGGTTTTTAAATCTTCGCTGATTTGAGGTAACTGTCTAGGATTCATTACTGTAGAGAGGTCTTTCAAAATCTGCATATCACATGGGGAGAATCTCTTTCTCATCTCCGATTCAACACACGCTACCAACTCTTTTCCGAGATTCCTGACATACACTTTAGTACGCTGATGATATTCTTTGGGTTGTACACCATGGTATTTTCCTGACATGTCAAGTTGACCATTTAGTTCAGTAACATGTGGTGTGTATACATCTGTATTGCTGACATGATCGTTTAGTGCTTCCAGAGTAGCGTCAAGCATATGTTCCAGGTGATCAATGTCAATGACCTCCTTTTGAAATACTTTGCTACATCTTGTTAACTCTTCAAGGACATCAAACAATAACATTGTTGATGCTAGAAACTTGTATGTATGTACCTCAGTTAGGATGAGGTTTGCTTTTTCAGCATTTGCATAGTCATTCTGAGCTGCTTCTTGCTCAAGTGCAAGAACCATACATCTCCAACAGCTCATAATGGCTTGCACAGCATCATGATGAGACGGCCGTCTCACCTGGATAAGTTTTTTAAACCTTTTTTGCTTTCTTTCCCATGATCTGGCACATGTTTGCTATCCTCTGATATCTATACGCAGAATATGAAAAGAACTTATAGATTGTGACCAAAACAGACTGGTACTTTTTCATGCATGCTATGCTTGCTGCAGCCAAGTATGCCACTAAGGCTAATTTATGAGCAACACACCAGTCACTCACCATTCTTTTATTCTTCTCCTTTAGCCGTACACCCACTCCAGATTCTGAACCCACCATGACATTTGCTCCATCGGTGCCCAAGCCAATCACCTTCTTAATATCAATCCTTAGTCCTGAAGAATATCCATTAAGGCATTTGTAACTGTTTCACCTTTTCCATCTTGCACCTTTAGATTAGCAAATATCAATCTAGTGCAATCCGTCTTTCAGTTGAGTTCGGTTATATTTTGAGATGATTTATTGATATACATTATCAATTGGAATTACAGATCGCTCATTCGCTTTTGGATAAGGTCACTATTTGGGGATAATTGTGAATTCATTTAGAGACTTTATGGATTATATGTGAAACATCAAGACTGCTGGCTCATTGGCACATTAAGACTTTTGGCATATCAGCAGATTCAAGATTGGAATTCATTGGGAACACTATTGGAATTCATTCGGAAAACTATCCTTTGGAATTGTGATGTAACTTTTGGGGCCTTTTTGACTTAACTCACAATGCCGTAAGTTCCATTTAAATTTAACTTTGTATTGTAGTAAAACAAATTTGTTTCATTTTGCCTACCTTATTGATTGTCGTTTTTATGGTATTTTGTTTAAGATCATGCATTATAGTTTCTGTGTTATTTAGTTTAAGACCATATAATCATAACAGTAAAGTTAAAGTCAAGTCAAAACAGTAAAAAAGTGAGCCACTAGTTGGTGGCATAGAATTGGTTCATCTCCTTATCGTGAAGTAATTTGGATTAAATTGCCTTAGTAAAAACGAAGACTTTGACAGTGTATGGTCATAAAAAAGATGTTAGGAAACTTTTTAATCAGTCGTATATTAATATTAAAGCAGAAAAAATTAACAGCGATTAGTAAATATATTAGTGATAAATTTTGGCAAGATGATGTCCGTTCGTTAGCAACATGTAAAATTTGATCATTCATTAGTAAAAGAATACTTGTCACAGAATTTTCGAAATTTTGTTGATATTAATAACATTGATTACTGTATAAAATGGCAGTCAAATGGAATACCATGTACCAACCATCTCTTTGACAGTCAAGAATCACTATTAAACTTGAAGCAATTGTCAAAAAGCTCACACTTATAGTTATGTCTAATATTTCTGAGTTATTTCGAAAATGTCTGGACAGTAGAAAATAGCGACTAAAATTATATCGGCAATTGTCATGCTTGCTACGCCCAACCTATAAAGTCATGTATAAGCTATAATCTACCTATCTTGGAAATATTACCGTGGTCATATGTTTGATGTCTATAGATTGTTTCAGACTAGTGTTGAACTCTTACACAATATTGCATAGCCGGCCGGAGACCGGGATCTTGAATCGGCAAAGGAGATAGATCGCACCATCTAAACAAAGTCTTGTAGTTATCACACCTATGTGTTAAAGCTTAGTCAAATAGAAGCGCACGGAATGAGCGGGGCGTGTTCTCATCCATCCCTAAATTGACAGACAGTGAGAGAGACATTGTTCGATAAATTTGATTGGATTGGCTCACAGCGATATCGAATCAGAATTGAGATAGAGGGTGTGATTACAATTCCGACCCGAATGATACTTCAAACGCGTAAAAGAAAATTTAGTATTTGCGTGAAAGGATTGCGGATCAATAGGGTTTACTCTGAGAAGAAGCCACTCATAATTGGGCGAAAAAACTTAGATGTAGATTCTATGGAAAGACAAAGCTTCGCAAGGTCCGTATGTTATTTGCTCGATGTTTGCAGAATATTACGGCAGAATAACTAATTCTTAGGTTCTTTTAGTGTGTATAATTACCTATGTAGTGTTTCATTTACATGCGTCTTTGAAAAATGGGGTTGAGCTTATGTAGAGAATTATTAGTGTGAGGCGGAATTATGCAGACTGTTAGCTTGTGGTCAGAATTAATTTTCAAATTCGCTATTATATCACTTTGTAGTAAACTAGTGCATTTATTAATGTGTTATGTTAGAGTTTGCACATGTTTGAATTGTGAATTTGGAATGGCTGAAGTATGTAACCTAACATTAGTTACTATGGACGTATGCGTATATCAGAGCATGAATATATAAATATTTGTGTAATTTGTATGCGTTTTAAGGTAAATTCAAAATTGGGCCACTACTAATGGTTTCAAATTCTCGAAATCAAAAACTGTCTATGCATTTCTGTCAGTTACGAAGACATCATGATGGACCTAATCTCACGCTGGAAGGAACACCTATTCCAGTTGTAGAGGCAACAAAATTTTTAGGTATTATCTTCGATAGAAAACTGACTTTTATTCCACACCTTAAACATTTGAAAGCCAAATGTTTGATATCTCTTAATTTACTTAAAGTAATAGCGCACACTGACTGGGGTGCTGATAGGAGAGTCATACTCAGTTTATACAGAACGTTTATCTGCTCCAAATTAGACTATGGTTGCGTTGTCTATGGTTCAGCAAGGAAATCATATTTGAAGATTCTTGACCCAATCCATCATCAGGGAATAAGGCTTGCCCTGGGAGCATTTAAAACATCCCCTTTGTGAAAGCCTCCTCGTTGAAGCGGATGAACCTCCCTTATCATAACGCAGAGAAATGCTTTCCGCACAATATGCTACCAAATTAAGATCCAGTTCTCTGAGCCCAGCTTTTTCGGCAGTTTTTGAAACAAAATATAAAACCTTATATGACAATAAACCAAATGTCATACCTATATTTGGCATTAGAATATCACAATTTCTCGAAAGTACCTAAATTGATCTTTCAAAAATTCTGAAAGCAAACATCTTCGAAACACCCCCATGGCTACTTCAGCAACCAAGGGTACTTTTCACGTTACATGATGGAAAAAAATCGGAGAAAACCCTTCCATTTTCCACAACTCTTACCATCAACTCCTCTCACAATTTGAAAATTATACAAAAATATACACCGGTGGATCACAAGATGAAGAAAAGGCCGCTGCAGCCTTCGTAAGTGGAAAACACACAACAAAAGTTCGCTTGCCAAATGGTACGTCAATTTTTTCAGCCGAAATTAGAGCAATAGACCTTGCTTTGCAATACATTGCAAGCAAGCGTATTTCAAATAGCATAATCTTCTCCGACTCACTATCAGTACTTCAGTCACTACATAATAGAATCCCCCTGCGGGTTCGGGGTTGTAGAATTGGCCCGCCGTGCCTCGCCACGTGTCGTGAAAGGCGACTAAGTAGAGGCAACCTGTTTGCCGTGGGTTGCGACCCGTAACGGAGGAGGAAAGGATCCTGGTAGTTGCAACACACTACTTTGGCCTCTACTTCTCTTAAGACGGGTGGTTGAGATGGGCCCGGTCTCGACAAATCGGCTGGTCACGCCGAGCCCTAGGAAGTCTTAATTAACTCTCTCACCTCCTTTTACTTTATTCTTGTATCTCGCTTGATACCACCGTTGCCCCTATATTCTATTCCTATATCTTTCCCTTTCTTAAATCTTAGAAGACTTCCTAAAAGGCGGTGGCTTAACGGGTCAATCGGGGGGTAAATTTACTGACCTTCGAAAGTGGCAACTTCAGGGTCAACCTAAGGTAATTTTACCAACTGAGTATGGTGTTTGTGTATCCCTGGCACTTGAAAAGTGTCCCCTTGTTGGGCTCCTTGGTGGGTGGGGAGCACGGGTGCTTAATCTTTCAAACTGCCATCATGGAGAATTTAAAAAAAACTCCCAAACGTACCAAAACTGTGTCATCAGAGTCGGATGATGAACCATGTAGTGTGGAATCCTTTCCTCGCTTCATGGTCATCCATTCAAAAGACGAAACTAAACAACTTGCCACATTGTCACCATTTATAGTCGAAAAGACTATACTTGGATTAGTCGGCAAGCCAAAAAGTGTGAAGAAGCTAAGATCAGGTGACCTACTTGTAGAGTGTGAGCGCAAAGCTCAAACTGAAAATATACTGAAAATTAAATCCTTTCACGATATTCCAGTAACCTGCTCCGCCCACTCTACACTTAATAGATCAAAAGGCATCATTCGTTGCCGTGACCTTGCTGGAGTCTGCGACAAGGACATCGTCGAGGGCATGAAAACTGAAGGTGTCACTGCAGTCCGTAGAATTCGTATCAAACGAAACAACAATCTGCAGGACACCAACACTATTATACTCACCTTTAATAAGCCCATATTACCTAAAGTGGTCAAGGTTGGCTTCTTACAAGTTAAGGTTGAGGTATATATACCAAATCCCCTCCGATGTTACAAATGCCAAAAATACGGCCATCATGAAGACAGATGCTCTCGAAGCCAAATCTGTGGCCGGTGTGGCGACTCCTCCCACCGGGAATCAGAGTGCAAGGCCACTCCGCACTGCGTAAACTGCGGCAAAGAACATCATGCTAGTTCCAAGGAATGCGACACTTGGAGACAGGAGAAGGAAATCCAGAGGATTAAATATACTAATAATATTCCCTATCCAGAGGCCAGGAAGCTTGTTCAAGCTAGATCATTCCCCGGCCCATCCTTCTCAACTGTAGTAAAAAGCAGCCAGAAAGCAACGAAAGATGCACAAACTCAAACAAACCCGCCTGAACCCCATTCTGACTCAAACATCCCACACTATAGACCGGAGAAAAACTCTACATCGACGCAAACAACATTCAACATTACCTCATCACCAAAATCACCAAATAGCAAGAAAAGGCTTCAAACAAATAGGCATAAAAAAGGGTCTGATGACCCTATAAAAATACACAACAGGTTTGAAGACCTAGAGGACATGGATGCGGAGGAATTTGCTTCATGTCCTCAGGGTAACTCCAGATCCAATAACAAAAGATACACCCCCGTACTTCCTCCAGATAAATAACCAAATTATTTGCCACTCGAAAGGTCTAATATACAGCTGAAATGAAGAACACCATTTTACAATGGAATTGTAGAGGACTTAAAGCCAACTACCATGATATTCTTCTGCTTTTAGATGAACATGATCCTGCAGTACTATGTCTTCAGGAAACATTTTTGAAAAATACAGACAACATCACACTTAAAAAGTACTCCATGTTTAACCACTACTCTCAGAATGTTGACAGGGCCTCAGGGGGAGTCTCTGTTATTGTGAACAATAGAGCCCCTCATAAGGTCATTCCTCTAAACACAAATTTACAAGCCATTGCTGTAAGCGTCACTCTTCAGCGAGTGATTACATTTTGTTCTATTTACTTACCACCAAACACTAACCTAGTCCCAAACGAATTAGATACCCTTGTGCAACAACTTCCTGCACCATTTGTTTTACTCGGAGATTTTAATGCCCATAATATTCTATGGGGATCAAATCATATAAGTGATAGAGGCCACAAAATTGAAGACTTTATTTCTAGACACGATCTGTGTCTCTATAATACCAAAACACCTACATACCTACACCCAGGCACGGGTACATACACATGCATCGATTTGACAATTTGTTCTCCCTCGCTGCTTTTGGACTATGAATGGAAGGTCGCTGATGATCTCCACAGTAGCGATCACTTCCCAATCTCACTTGTAAATCTTAACTCTACAATTGATGAAGTAATTCCACAATGGAATCTAAAGAAGGCTGACTGGGTCAAGTTCGAAATACTCTGCAAAACTAGGCTGAATGAGGACACAGTTTTCAATGTTAGCGATCCCATTCAGCTTTTTACATCTATTCTAATAGCAATTGCAGAAGACTCTATTCCCAAGTCCTCTACCAACTGTAAAAGAATCTTAAAACCTTGGCTCACTAAGGAATGTACGGAAGCCATTAGACTACGTCGAAAAGCATTAAACAAATTTAATAATCATCCGACGCCCGAAAACTTAACTATATATCGCATTGCCAGAGCCAAAGCTCGTCGCACAATCAGGGAAAGTAAACGAGCATCATGGAAGAAATATGTTTCTTCTTTAAACTCTCGTTCCTCTGTTCAGAAGGTTTGGGATACTGTACGCAAAATAAACGGAAAGAACAAACAAAACCCTCTCCGACAATTGGAAATAAACAATAACAACTTTAATTCAAAACGTGACATTGCAAATACTCTTGCTGACAGTTTCTCCAAAAATTCATCATCATCTAATTATACCGAAGCATTCCAAAAACTTAAAGCTCAAAAAGAAAAGTCACGTTTAAAATTCACATCCAAGAACTCGGAAAGTTATAATCAGTTGTTCTCATTATCCGAGCTTAGGGAGGCTTTAGATAAGGCCCATGATACATCCACTGGGCCTGATGAAATACATTACCAGTTTTTGAAACACCTTCCAGAATCATCATTAACAACTCCTTTGAAACTCTTCAATGATGTATGGATTATTGGTAATATACCCAAAAACTGGAAAGAAGCAACTGTAATACCAGTTCCCAAACCCGGTAAAGATAGCGAAGACCCCAACAGCTACCGACCAATTGCACTGACAAGCTGTGTGTGCAAAACAATGGAACGAATGATCAATTCTCGACTACTCTGGTACTTAGAAGCTAACAATTTAATATCTCCTTTCCAAAGTGGCTTTCGATATGGACGGAGTACAAATGATCATCTAATTAGACTAGAAACATTCATTCGTGATACCTTTATCAAAAAAGAACATTTAGTAGCGGTATTTTTTGATTTAGAAAAGGCCTATGACACAACATGGAAGTACGGGATACTAAAAGACCTGCACGATCTGGGTCTCAAAGGCCGTCTGCCCTCATTTATCTCTAATTTTCTCTCTGACAGGGAATTCAAAGTTCGAGTGGGCTCTACCCTCTCCGATACACACCAGCAAGAGATGGGTGTGCCCCAGGGCAGTATTTTATCTGTGACACTTTTTAACATCAAAATCAATAGTATCACCAAATGCTTAGCTCCCGGTGTTGACTGCTCATTATATGTTGACGATTTTTTAATTTGTTATCGCTCAAAACACATGCATACAATTGAGAGGCAACTACAGCAAAATATCAATAAGATTCAAAGTTGGGCCAGTAATAACGGTTTCAAATTTTCAAAATCAAAAACAGTATGCATGCATTTTTGTCAGTTGCGAAGACATCATGATAACCCTAAACTCACGCTGGATGGAACACTTATTCCAGTTGTTGAGGAAACAAAATTCTTGGGTGTTCTTTTTGACAAAAAGCTGACATTCATACCACACATTAAGAATTTGAAAGCTAAATGCCTAAAAGCCTTAAATTTGATTAAAGTAATTGCTCACACTGATTGGGGTGCTGATAAAAAAGTCCTCCTTAATTTGTATAGAACATTTATCCGTTCCATCTTAGACTATGGATGCATTGTTTATGGTTCAGCTAGGAAGTCTTATTTGAAAATGCTTGACCCAATTCATCATCAGGGAATAAGACTTGCTCTAGGAGCATTTAAGACATCTCCGTGTGAAAGCCTTCTCGCGGAAGCGAATGAACCACCTTTATCGCATCGCAGAGAAATGCTTTCTGCACATTATGCTCTTAAGTTACGATCCAACCCTCTGAACCCTGCTTTTTCGGCCGTTTTTCATCCAAATTACAAAGCTTTATACGTAAATAAACCAAATGCTATACCTTCATTTGGTATTAGAATATCATCCTGCTTTAACCAAATCAAATGTAATCTATCTTTAATCCAGAAAACATTTGTCTCGAAAACACCACCTTGGCTCATTAAGCAACCCCAAGTGAATTTTACGTTACACGATCGGAAAAAATCTGAGACAAACCCTATCCTATTCTTGAATTCTTATCATGATCTACTCAATGAATTTACACATTATGCTAGATTTTATACTGATGGATCAAAGGTTGCTGATAAGGCTGCTGCAGCCTTCGTCAGTGGCAAACATATAACCAAAGAGCGTTTGCCAAATGATGCATCCATATTTACAGCGGAAATCAGAGCAATAGACCTTGCTCTGACATTTATCGAAACTAATCATATTCTAAATAGTATTATCTTCTGTGACTCATTATCAGTGCTTCAGGCGCTACACAATATCAAACTAGATAATCCACTATTGGTGAATGTTTTGATAAAAAAAACTCTGAACTTAGTGCCTCATGCAATATAGTATACTGTTGGCTACCTAGCCATATTGGTATTAGAGGTAACGAAGAAGCAGACCGGGCTGCTAAGATGGCCCTATCTTTAGAACCATCGGATTTTAAATTACCATATTCTGATTTTAAACCTTGTATCAAAAAGTATCTACGTCAAAAGTGGCAGGTATCATGGGATGATGCAATCAATAACAAACTTCATGCCATCAAACCAATCTTGGGAGAATGGACTCCTTCCTACAGAACTATTCGTAGGGAGGAGGTTGTCATTGCAAGAATCAGAATCAATCAAACATACATTACCCACTCACACATACTAAAAGGTGAAGATCCACCAGAGTGCGTTCCTTGCAATGTACCATTTACTGTTGAACACTTTATGACCACGTGTTCCGACCTGCAACCTACGCGTGATAAATACTATAATGTACACGACATGCAGGAACTTTTTGATACTATTCAAATCACTAGTATTTTAGAGTTCCTAAAGGAAGTAAATCTTTATTTTAAACTGTAACTTTTTATGACCTTACCCAAACTAATTTTTAACTAATACCAATACCAACTATTAGTTACATCTTTTCATCAAGATACATCATTTACATCTCCCGTTGATCGTGAACCAATATCTTTAACTGTTACCAACATTTACCATTTTATATTTATCTACTATGGATTTTTTACTATATCGCTGGTCGATATTGAACCTTTTTACAAATATGACCTACTGTATGGCGCTAAATAGCCTAAAAGTGCTGGTGCGCCGTTAAAATTAAATCAATCAATCAACATAATAGAAAACTGGAGAATCCCCTATTGGCTAATATTCTTATTAGGCATTCTGAGTTGAGCACCTCGCATAATATAGTATACTGTTGGTTACCCAGCCATTTTGAAATTAAAGGTAACAATAAAGCAAACAGCGCTGCAAAAATGGCTCTATCATTAGAACCATCTGATTTTCAAACACCATATACTGATTTTAAACGTATCAAAGACTGTTTACGTCAGAAATAGCAGGCATCATGGAATGATACCGTGAATAATAAACTTCATACCATCAAGCCAATCCTAGGAGAATGGACTCCTTCCTGCAGAGCCGACCGTAGGGAGGAGGTAGTTATTGATAGAATTCGAATCGGCCATACTTATTTAACCCACTCATACATACTAAAAGGAGAAGACCCACCAGAATTCATATCTTGCAATGAACCATTCACAGTTAAGCACTTTATGCTGGAGTAAAGTTTGTATTCATATGAAAGAAAGGCATATGTCATATCTAAAGCTGCCCAATCTACACGTAATCAATATTACAATGTGCAAGACATGAAGGAGCTCTTTGCTGCAGTTAGTATTTCTTATGTTATAGACTTCCTTAAAGAAGTAAACAAATATCATAAGTTATAACTTTTATGTTTTCGTTGTCATACATTATTTGCAATCCCCGTTGATCGGGAAACTATTTTTTATCACCGTTACCATTCTTATTGTTTTTTCCTTTAGCTATTTGGTTTAGTATCGCTGGCCGGTACAGACCTTTTTTACCATTTGTATAACCTTTATAAGGATATAACCTTTTGTATGGCGCTAAATGGCCTCTTTGTGCTGGTGCGCCGTAAAAATTAAACCAACCAACTAAGGTAAAGAAATGATTTTAATTATTGTGATATTGTGTAGTTGTTGTTGGGCTTAACGCCATTTTTCAGCACACGATAGGCTATTCATGGCGGCCAGTATTAATGGTGGAGGAAGAAACCGGGAAATCACCGGAAAGAACCACCGACCCACGAGAAGCTACCGGCAAGCTTTCTCAATTATCTACATTAGCCGAATCCTAGACTCGAACCCACGCAGACAGAGGTGAGATGGCAGTGATCCGTAACGGACAGCTTTTTAGACCACTGGGCCACTCGGCCCCCCCCCGATATTGTGTAGTAAAACGAGATGAGGAATATGTATTGATAGATGTATAAGCAGTAATTGACACTGTGCTGTATTATGACGCTTGTTTTACAATGCAAGAACGTATGGGTATCTCGATGTGAACAAATGCGTGACTGTAAAATAATTGAATAGCCTTTGTCTGATGATAGGCTGTATGAAGTGTGAGAGGAAAAAGATTGTACCGTCCTTGTGTTTTCACATGAAGCTTTAAAGGGGACACAGAACTTCGGGCTCCATTGGGTCTCGAGTCTTCAAGAGTTGGCGACGGATTTAAGACTGTAGTTGAGTCCGTCCTAGTCGACCGAAAAGTAGTCGTGATATAGAAAGTGGAGGAGGAGAAAGAGGATTCTAGAGAAAGTCGAGGAGGAAAAGGAATTTGGAGAAACGTCGAGGTGTAAGGGGAGAAGGAAGTGGGAGAAATAGGAGAGAGAAAGAAAGGATACAACATATGAGTATAAATACAAAGAAAGATGGAAATTAATCTCACACTGCTGACCAAGTGATGTAATAAGCTTATTAAAGAGTCAAGCGGAAGGAGTGTAATTTGAAATTTGAGTCGTTTGAATACTGAATTGTTATTAAATTGTTGTTGAAAAAAAATATAAAATTAAGAGGCTATGTTTCAAAAACACCAAATTTAACAAATCACAGAGGCAGTGGTGTCACCTGAAGGTGCGGACCGCAGGGGGTAATCATCAGAGAAGGTGTCACCAGAATGACTGTCAATACAATTTTTTATTTTTTTTGCAGAAAGTGGGTACATGGGGGTGACACCACGAGTAACCGCACATAACTGTTTTTAAAACTTTTTGAATTTTTGTGCAGGAAGGAAGTCCATGAGATGACACCATGAGTTACCGCACTAAGTGACACCAACCCCAGTGTCACCACTGCACAGAAGTATTATTCTATACTACAAGACATGGAAAAATATTTGGAAAAGTATAATAAAACGTTTGCCTTTGAGAGACGAGAGGGCCCGGTTTAAGACTTGAACTGCTTGTCAAATACTAAACTTTACCTTCTGGAGACAAAAGTGGGCCCTGTTTTACAATTGAACTGCTTTTCAAATAACACAGTTTACCTTTGAGAGACGGGTGAGCCCTGTTTTACAATTGAACTGCTTGTCAAATACTACAGTTCACCTTGAAGAAACAATAGAGCCCTGTTCTAAACTTAAACTGCTTGTCAGCCTGTATCTACTGTTGGAGGATGTAATTTATGTGTATCACTTTCAAATCTGAGTAACAGCCTACTTTTCTTGGTGCATGTTAAGACTTTTGATTATTCATTTTGTGTGTGTGTGTGTGTGTGTGTGTGTGTGTGTGTGTGTGTGTGTGAGAGATCATTTTTTTATATTTTGCATTTTCATATTTATATTTATCAATATGCAAACGAATAGTGGGGATTGCTCAGTAAGTAGGCACAATTCCATTACATGGTATCAGGTGGTGTTAAAAGGAATTTGTAAAATCGTATCAATAATGATTCAACAACAACAACACAACAAATAATTTAAAACGGAAAAGAAAGTTTATCCTCAGGCCACTCGACTCATGTTCTTGTTTCTTTCACTGACTTTATTACTGCAAAGGTATCTCTATAAAAGAATATTGTATTACGACTAATTGTATGTATGTATGGTTGTATGTATGTACGCGTGTCTTTGCGTGCGTGCATGTTTGTATGTATCTCAGAATGTATGCATTATAATGTATGTATGCATTATAATGTAAAGAGAGAACTATGACTAACAGAGTATGTCTTTATTCATCGAGAGACCTATGACTAACAAAATCCATGACAGAAAGAATGATTGGCAACTAAGGCACAAATGAAGCAACCAGTGTTCGATCGATGCCGTAATACAAATCGTACTGTTATCATGTGACTTGCATATTGATCATGTGACTCACCAGCTTTTAAAAAATGGCGGACAGAGAGGAACGTGCGCGAGTATTAGTACTAGGGGGTATGTAGTTTTGTTTTTGTTTGTGTGCATCTTTCTCTTTTGAATCTTCCATACAGATTAATTTTTTTATATATTTTGTGTTGATTATACGTAAGGCAGTTTGAGGCAACAAAGTACATGTATGCAGGTGGTTGATAATCAAGGTTGGCAGCGAAAATGTTCTACAGTATAGTTTATACATTTAGAGATTATATTTGTAGTTTTTCTCCAATACGTTAGAGAAGGATATTAACATTTGGTCAGGAATTGAAATTGTGACCTATGATTATTCATTTAAACAATTATTTCTAATTGTGGTAGAGATACGAACTTATTGCCATGTAGGAAGTGGCTGTTGTCCACAGGAGTCTGCAGTTTTATCGAAGCACGACGAAGTTTCTGACATGAAATCACCTTATCGGTATTATAAATTAACACAAGAAGTGCAAGAGTGACCACAACTCTGCGCTCGATTCGACTTTTCTCACGAGTCTTTTATGGCTTCAGAATCGCAAAAAGACTAAAAAAAAACCTAAACATATCCATTAAAATAAAAATTAAAAAAAATAAAAACAGTACTGGTTATAGACCAATTCTCGCCGTGTACCAATTGTTGCCATATTAATAATTACTCGCGACTGCATGCAAAGTTTCGGTTTCTATTTAAAAAAAAAATAAAAAGAGTGATTACAACTGAAAAGCATAATCAAAAATAAGCATCAGGATAATATTATTAACAGAGTTATTATTATGGCCACAGTTGGTACACGGCGAGAATTGGTCTATAACCAGTAATGTACCAATGCATCACTCTCAGATGACCATCACATTAATCGTGCTTAATTAATAAAACTGCGGACTTTTGTGCTGCTGTCTCACTTGGCATTAGGATTCACACAGCTGTAGTATTGACATAGGTTCATTTGAAACAATTACAGATAATTTTTCCATTCTGATACACATCTCGATACAAGGGATAAAGAATCTAGACAAAACGAAGTAGAAGTAACTTTAAGCTGTGATTGATTAGTCAAATGCCTATTTCTTTTTTAAACTTAAATTTCTTCAGAAACTGGCATTTGTACTTGTTTGTGACAGTAAAAATAAAGAAACTATTGGCAATACCACCCCAGTTCAGAAAAGTAAAACAAGGAGACTACTACAGTTTAAAATCTGTATGTCATGTAATACACTTAGGTCAAAATAAGAGCACATTTAGTGGAATCCTCACAATCTAGGGTAGTATCAGTTGTTTGTCATTATGCATCAGTTGTTTGTCATTATGCATAGCTTTCATTGTGACATTCAATCTGGATTGTACTGGATCACACCTTGATGTTCATTCCATTAAAACGTGTCTACTTACTTTAACATTGATTCTGCCATATGCATCACTTGGGGCATCAAAATAATGACCTTCAAAAGGAATATAGATGTATATCAAATAAAGTGAATACTTGCCATTTAAAAGTTTGTAGAATAAATTTTAAAAAATGACACCAAGTAGGCATTACTAGCATAGTCGATGTTGAATGCCTGCATGACCCATGTGACTTGTACTATAAAAGACTTGAGATGCCATGTATGTGCTTAAAATGATGTTTTTCTTGCCAATGAAAAGTAATTTAATTTTATGAGTAGGCATTAAGGCTGTAATAAGGTGAAACCGAGAGTAATGACAAACATGGACTTGTTATCTTATTTTTTCAAGCAGTCCTTAAATTATCAGTGATTTAGCCATTTTTATAAGTCTTTTCTTCTTTGTAAATTCAATGTCCAAGTATGTTTTTGACATTTAAAATCCAGAGGCTTTTACTTGATATGTGGATATGTGAAAAAGCTTGCCAGTAGCTTCTCGTGGTTCGGTGGATCTTTCCGGTGATTTCCCGGTTTCTTCCTCCACCATTAATACTGACCACCATGAATAGCCTATCGTGTGCTGATAAATGGCATTAAGCCCAACAACAACAACAACTTTTACTTGATATAAACATTTTCAGTTTTAAAGCATAAAGTTAATAATTAGTAAGAATGTGCAGAATTGTTTTTTTGTTCAGCACCTTGTAGAGACTGTCTTGCTCATGGACACCACAATGTAAATACTTAGCCACATATTTTCTCTTTGACCATATGCTAAAAAATAGGCTTGTTTACAGTAGCACAATCTACACTGTTAAATCCAAAATTGAAATTGTTATTGTTTCCCTGTTAATGCAATAGCCACACACAATCATCTGCAGAGTTCTAGGAAATGCAGAAAATCACTTAGACAGGATTCCTTTGTATGTACACACAATAACCTGCATAGGTCTCAAAAAGACTTGATCATATGTATTTAAATGACAATTTTTTATCTGAAATGCTGTAAACCTCTTAGGCAGGAGTCGTACATATGTTTGTAATAGGTGGGTGGCAATATTCATGCTTCAGCTACGTGCTTAGTGGGAAAATGTGTTGATATTTACAATGACAGAATTCAGTGGCTGAAAGGCTGAAAGGCTCCCTGATGTACACATTGCCATTATAAGAGTATATCAAAAGAACATGATGCAATAGCTGGGTGGCAAATTCAAAGATTATGGTGGTTGGATGGGAAAATGTGCTGATATTTTCTAGCGTTGTCCTGATTATGATTATCGATTATAATTGATGATCAATTGGTTGAGTGAACCAATTAGATAATCGATTGTGAAACTATAATCGATTTTGTGCAAATGGAGACTACTACTTTTCAGATGCATGCAAAATGCAAAGATTAGTAAAACTCCTGGGCAAATGGTAAGCTTTATAGGACTCCCAATCTACTACCATTAAACTAAATTATTTATTTCCTTCACTACCTACAAATATTAAACATACCACACTCTGTTGGTGCAAACCTAATTAAGAATATATAGTCATAATTACATAATTTTGCTGTTAAATTCTAGAGTTAATAAAATTTTTTAAAAATATGATTATTCATTTCAGTTTAATTGTAAAATCTTTTTATAGTATTTGCAAATAAAGACAAATAAGAAAACCATGTTATTCTTTTCTTTAAATAAGAGACACCTCATATATATACATTAATGGGATTGGGGTTGGGGATTTCAACAGTTTTTCAGTTACATAAAACTGATCAGTGAAAAGAAGCTGTTTTCATTTAAAAATGTTGAAAAAACCAAAAATAACATATTAGAAGAAAATGTAATATTTTTATCGGATTAAATGTTATTACAAGTGATTACTCCAGTACATATTTTAACATTTTGAACTCCTTAGCAAAGATAAAACTGCATAACAAACAAAATGTCAAATTTGCTTTTAATAACCGATTATAATCGTTTATCAGTTGGTTAAGTGGAATAGATTATCGATTATGAATTTCTGACCGATTCCCATCACTAATATTTTCTTTAGGTGTTCATTTCTGAGTGTAGATTGAATAAGTAATGCACATGACCTCAGAATCAAGATATGTTGAGACATAGACAAAATGCAATTCACAAATTTGGATTTTGGTTTAAGCAGCAAATTGATAAAGATTGTAATGTGATTCAGAAGAATGCTAAAGTTGCTAGTGTAGGAAAGTATGTGATGTCTGGCTTAGTTTTTGGAATAAGGCATTTTTTAGGATTGACATAACTGACAATTTATTGATGGACAAACAAGAGCTATGGGTCAGTGTTATAAAGAATGTAGAAATTATACTCAACAGCAAGCACAATAGTTCTTCTAATCTGCAAGTTTTCTAGAAGGGGACTCCAACATTTTGCTGATGGGATCTGTGGAAAATGCATATTTGTAATGTGTTACTACATATATCATACTGCATGTACATACTATAGAACAAGTCTGTTACAATTACATTCATATCAAAGTACAGGAACTCACTAAACTGATGATATTTAAATCTAATAAAATCTTTTGTGTTGTAAAGTAGGAATCTGTAGATACATTCAATTTAAATATTGACGTTAAACAGGTGGTAAAATATTTCAGAAAGACAGAAAGGTAACATTTTGAGGCATGCATAAAATATACAGCAAATTTTAGTCATTTTCATGGTAATCAGGGATGATATGAACCATTGCAAAATAATAATTTTAATGTATTCTGTTTTTTGAAATATATGGACCATTTCGTTGTTTAGATCAATGGTTTATCCTCTAGCTAAATAGTTTCCTCCAAATGAACAACTTTGTGTATGTGTAATTTAGTATTTAATTTTTAATTTTAGTATTTAATTATATGTGTAATTTATTATTTAAACTAGATCACTGCCTTTAGGGTTTGTTTTTGTAAGTTGTTAATCTGGATCAAGTAATGAACTTTAGTTTCATGAGCAATTAACATTCCTTAATTTGCTATCAACCCGTTTAGTTTCTTAGGTAAAATGTGCCAGCCAGGCAAGACAGTGCCATGAAACTTTCATACCACCATATTCACATGAAAAGAAAATAGATTATGATGATTGTTGGCAGTAAGTTACACTACTTTAGAATCCTTGATGAAGACAATAAGTTGTGCCAGGATGAAATGCATTGCTTCATTTTTGCTTGTATGCTGTGTCGACATTATAAGGGTTAAAGTGGTAGACAACTACATCATCTTGAATGACTTTTAAATTGCTTCCTGATTATAAATAGAATGGACCTGGTATGCAGAAATTTTAATTATACTTGTCATTTAAACTGCATATCTCAGTTGTTGCACTTGAAGTTTACATACCATATATACTCTATTAAAATCTCGAATTCGGCAGCAAATAACATAGAAACTAGTCTGTCATCACATAAGGTGGAGATTAGGGTCTGCATTGTTTGTTCTAATGTTTATTCCTGACAGTCAGTATGACTTGGATAGGTCATCAGATTATATCACAGGAAGTCTGTTTCTGTGTGTTTTGTGTTTTGACTCGACTTATAAGCAGGTATATACAGTAACTGAGTTTTTTTGTGTAAGTGTTGTAAGAATATTTATAATATGTTATTCCAAGCATGTATCAGACAAGGGGTCTAGTACTTTATGAAGTACTTTAGTCTGAATACTTTTGATAGTCTTGATGTAAATAGTTTCGGATTAAGCAGTGCAGGCTAAAATAAGTTCAGGTCAAATAAAAGCTGAACATTCTTGTCAAGCCAAGCAAGCATTGCTGATAAAATTAAAAGATATTTTTAGAAATTATTGTTCAAATTTGTAATTGAAAAGCACTAATTAAGTTAATGCCAAAAACTCTACCAACAGAATATCTAAAAATATGTTAGCTACATACATATGGTTTCTCAAGTGAGAAAAGATTCCGTCTTGAAGAACTAAGTAATGCAAAAACTTGTGATGTTTTATGTATCCCCTGGCATATCCTCTCACATACACATGCAATCTGAGCCAACACTTGATTCAACCCACATGGACAGGTGAGATTTGAGTGAGCTGTAAAGGTGAGCACCTTACCACTGGAGTATTAAGTAAATGAATTTAGTAGTGATGGGAAGCTGTCAGAAATTCATAATCTATAATAGATTCCACTTAACCAACTGATAATCGATTATAATCGGTTATTAAGAGCAAATTTTACATTTTTTTGTTATGCAGTTATATCTTTGCTCAAGAGTTCAAAATGTTAATAAATGTACCGAAGTAATCCTTTTTAATAACATTTATATTTTAATCTGATAAAAATATTACATTTTCTTCTAATATGTTTTCCCCCTGCGGGGTCGGGGTTGTAGAATTTGCCCGACGTGCCTCGCTACATGTCGTAAAAGACGACTAAGTAGAGGCAACCTGTTTGCCATGGGTTGCGACCCATAACTGGAGGAGGAAAGGATCCTGGTAGTTGCAACACACAACTTTGGCCTCTACTTCTCTTAAGACGGGTGGTTGAGATGGGCCCAGTCTCGACAAATTGGCTGGTCACACCGAGCCCTAGGAAGTCTTTATTAACTCTCTCACCTCCTTTTCTCCTTTTACTTTATTCTTGTATCTTGTTTGATACCACCGTTGCCCCTATATTCTATTCCTATATCTTTCCCTTTCTTAAATCTTAGAAGACTTCCTAGAAGGCGGTGGCTTAACGGGTCAAACAGGGGGTAATTTTACTGACCTTTGATATTGGCGACTTCAGGATCAACCAAAGGTAATTTTGCAACTGCGTATCGTATCTGTGTATCCCTGGCACTTGAAAAGTGTCCCCTTGTTGGGCTCCTTGGTGGGTGGGGAGCACGGGTGCTGAATTTTTCAAACTGCCATCATAGAGAATTCCATTCTAAAAAAAAAATCAGTTAAAACGAACCAAACCAGGATCTGACACAGATGATGAACCATGTGGCATGGATTCATTTCCATGCTTCATGGTAATACAATCAAAAGATGCCACAAAAGCACTTACTACACTTTCTCCTTTCATTATAGAAAAAACAATAACCGGATTGATTGGATCGCCAAAAAGTATTAAAAAGTTAAAATCGGGTTGTCTACTTGTTGAATGTCAGCGATGATGTCAAACAGAAAACCTCCAAAAAATAAAAACATTCTTCGATATTCTAGCATTGTCGTTCACCAACACAACATTGAATACCTCCAAAGGTGTTATTCGCTGTCGTGACTTGGCTGGAGTCACCGACACAGATATCATTGAAGGAATGAAAAATGAAGGTGTCTCTGCAGTCCGCAGAATACGTATCAAACGTAACAACAATCTGCAGAACACCAACACCATTATACTCACCTTCAATAAACCAACAGTACCCAAAGTGGTCAAAGTTGGTTTTTTGCAAGTGAAGGTTGACGTATATATCCCCAACCTACATCGATGCTACAAGTGTCAAAAATATGGACACCATGAAACCCGCTGTTCAAGAAACCAAATATGTGGCCGATGCGGAGACAACTCTCACCAGGAATCTGAATGCAAAGCAACTCCACATTGTATCAATTGTGGAAAAGAGCACTATGCCAATTCCAAGAATTGTGATACCTGGAAACAAGAGAAGGAAATTCAGTGGATCAAATATACTTCCAACATTCCCTACCCAGAGGCTAGAAAGCTATTACAGTCAAAAACATCTCTTTCTGGCCCATCCTTCTCCACTGTAGTGAAAAACAATCCTACAACATCGAAGGACGCTCAAACTCAAACAGATCTACCTGATTCAACATTACAACATAACACCCCACATTACAAAGCACAAAAAGCCACGGCATCTACCCAGATGACCTTTAGCAACAATCAGCAAACTAAGTCACCAAAGAAAAGCAAATCCCATGGAAATAGACAACAAAAGTGGTCAGATGACCCCATCAAACAATTCAACAGGTTTGGGGACATTGAGAGCATGGATGCAGAAGATACTGCTCCGTGTTCTCAAAGTAGCTCAAAACCTAACAAAAGAATCACACCTATACTTCCTCCAGATGAATTACCCTATAGATGTTCCCCTCGAAAAGTCTAAACTAAATCCAAAACCTCCATTCTAAATTTATAATGAAGAACACAATAATACAATGGAACTGTCGAGGACTTAAAGCTAATTACAATGAGATTCTTCTGCTTTTAAATAAATATGATCCAGCTTTGTTATGTCTTCAGGAAACCTTTTTAAAAGATACAGACAATATCACATTCAAAAAACTACTCCCTGTTTAACGTATACCCCTACAAAATGTTGACAGGGCTTCAGGAGGGGTGTCTGTTGCTGTGAACAATAGAGGCCCACATAGAAACATCCCTTTGAATACAAATTTACAAGCCATTGCTGTAAGTGTCACTCTTCATCAAGTGATTACATTTTGTTCAGTCTACATACCACCAAGTACTAAATTATCACCAAACAAATTAGACACACTTGTTCAACAACTTCCCATGCCATTTGTTTTACTTGGTGATTTTAATGCCCATAATATTTTATGGGGATCTAATTACATAAGTGACAGAGGGAAAAAAGTTAAAGATTTTGTTGCTAGATATGACTTGTGTCTATTTAATAACAAGTCTCCAACTTATCTGCACCCAGGAATGGGTACATACACTTGCATTGACTTAACAATATGTACTCCTTCACTTCTGTTGGATTTTAATTGGAAGGTTGCTGATGACCTTCATGGCAGTGATCATTTTCCAATATATCTTAAGAACACTAATGCCAAAATTGATGGCACAATATCACAGTGGAACTTAAAGAAAGCTGACTGGGCCAAATTTGAAACACTTTGTACAATGAGACTTAACAGGAATACCATACTAATTGATGATGATCCAATTCGGCAATTTTACCTGTATTGTAATTGAGATTGCAGAAGAGTCCATTCCTAAGTCCTTGACAAATTCTCAAAAAAAGCCCAAACCATGGTTTACTAAAGAATTTAAAGAAGCCATTAAACAGCGAAGAGAAGAACTGAACAAATTCAATAATCGTCCAACAACGGAAAATCTAGCTCAATACCGTATTACACGGGCTAAAACTCGCCGCACGATTAAAGAAAGTAAACGAGCATCATGGAAAAAATATGTTTCAACTTTGAACTCTCGTTCCTCAATAAACAAAGTTTGGGACATAATCCGCAAAATAAATGGAAAAGGAAAATACAATTGCCTCCAACACCTGAAGCTAAATAGCATCAATTATAAAAGCAAGCATGAAATAGCTAATGTACTTGCTGATTGTTTCTCCAAAATTTCCTCATCGTCTAATTATTCCGAAGCTTTCCGAAGACTTAAAACTCAAAAAGAAAAAATACGGTTGAAATTCACATCAAATAACTTAGAGAGTTATAACCAACCATTTTCTTTGTTGGAACTTATGGAATCCTTGAATAAGGCCAATGATACTTCCGCTGGGCCTGACGATATACATTACCAGTTTTTAAAACACCTTCCAGAACCATCCTTGACAGTTCTTCTGGAAATCTTGAATGATTTATGGATCATTGGTAATGTACCAAACATTTGAAAATAAGCAATAATAATACCAATTCCCAAACCAGGCAAAGATAACGCAGATCCTACCAACTATAGACCTATATCATTAACTAGGTGTGTATGTAAAACAATGGAACGAATGATCAATTCTCGGCTTGTATGGTATCTGGAAAGCAACAATTTAATTTCTCCTTTCCAAAGTGGCTTTCGTCATGGTCGTAGTACCAACGATCATCTGATTAGACTCGAAACATTTATTTGTGATGCTTTCATAAAGAGGGAACATTTAGTAGCGGTTTTCTTTGATTTGGAAAAGGCCTATGACACAGCATGGAAGTACGGAATTCTAAGTGACCTGCACAATATGGGTCTAAAAGGCCGACTGCCCTCATTCATATCAAACTTCCTCTCAGACAGGGAATTCAAGGTACGAGTGGACTCCATCCTCTCTGATCTACACGATCAAGAGATGGGTGTGCCCCAGGGCAATATTTTATCGGTAATGCTTTTCAATATAAAAATTAATAGCATCACCAATTGTCTGAGTCCTGGTGTGGATTGCTCCCTATCTGTTGATGACTTTTTAATATGTTACCGATCCAAACAAATGCATACAATCGAAAGGCAATTACAACACAATATCAACAAGATCCAAAATTGGGCCAATACTAACGGTTTCAAATTCTCGAAAACAAAAACTGTATGCATGCATTTCTGTCAATTATGAAGACATCATGATGAACCAAGTCTTACGCTGGACGGAACACCTATTCCAGTTGTTGAGGAAGTAAAATTCTTAGGTATCATCTTCGATAGAAAACTGACCTTTATCCCACACCTAAAGAATTTAAAAGCTAAATGCCTCAAATCTCTGGATTTACTTAAAGTAATAGCACACACTGACTGGGGTGCTGATAGAAAAGTCATAATCGGAATATACAGAACATTCATTTGCTCGAAACTAGACTATGGTAGCATTGTCTATGGTTCAGCAAGGAAGTCTTATTTGAAGATGCTCGACCCAATCCATCATCAGGGAATAAGACTTGCCCTGGGAGCATATCAAACATCTCCGTGTGAAAGCCTCCTCGTTGAAGTGAATGAACCACCTTTAGCTTAACGAAGAGAAATGCTTTCCGCTCAATACTCTCTCAAATTAAAATCAAACCCTCTGAACTCTGCATTTTCGGCTGTTTTTGAACCAAAATATAAAACTTTATATGACAATAAACCAAATGTCATACCTACCTTTGGCATTAGAATGTTACCATTCCTTGAAAGTACAAAAGTTGATATTTCGAAAATTCTGAACACCACCATTTCCGAAACACCTCCATGGCTACTTAAGCAACCAAGGGTACTTTTCACGCTACACGATGGAAAAAAATCAGAAACAAACCCGTCCATCTTACTCAACTCTTACCATGAACTCCTCTCTCAGTTCAAAAAATTATACAAGAATATATACTGATGGATCAAAAGATGAGGAAAAGGCTGCTGCAGCCTTCGTTAGTGAAAAATACATAAAAACTGTTCGCTTGCCAAATGGTACGTCAAATTTTTCAGCTGAAATAAGAGCAATTGACCTTGCTTTGCAATACATTGCAAGCGAGCGTATTTTAAACAGCATTATCTTCTCCGATTCACTATCAGTACTTCAGTAGCTACACAACAGAAAAATCGAGAATCCATTATTAGCAAATATTCTCCTTAAGCATACTGAGCTGAGTACCTCCCACAATATAGTATACTGTTGGTTACCCAGCCATGTAGGAAATAAAGGTAATGATAAAGCAGACCGTGCTGCTAAAATGGCCTTATTACTAGAACCAACTGATTTTAAAGCACCATATACTGATTTTGAACGTTGTATCAAAGATTGTTTACACCAGAAATGGCAGGCATCATGGAATGATGCCGTGAATAACGAACTTCATGCCATCAAGCCAACCTTAGGAGAATGGACCTCTTCCTACAGGTCCGTCCGTAGAGAGGAGGTAGTCATTGCAAGAATTCAATTCGGTCATACTTATTTAACACACTCCTACATATTAAAAGGAGAAGACCCACCAGAGTGCATAGCTTGTAATGAACCATTCACCATTAAGCACTTTATGCTGGAATGCTTCGATCTTCAACCTACGCGTAATCATTACTACGTTGTGCAAGACATGACGGAGCTCTTTGATACAGTTAACATTGCCAACATTATAGACTTCCTTAAGGAAGCAAACATTTATCTCCCCCTGCGGGTTCGGGGTTGTAGAATTGGCCCGACGTGCCTCGCTACGTGTCGTAAAAGGCGACTAAGTAGAGGCAACCTGTTTGCCGTGGGTTGCGACCCGTAACGGAGGAGGAAAGGATCCTGGTAGTTGCAACACACTACTTTGGCCTCTACTTCTCTTAAGACGGGTGGTTGAGATGGGCCCGGTCTCGACAAATCGGCTGGTCACGCCGAGCCCTAGGAAGTCTTAATTAACTCTCTCACCTCCTTTTACTTTATTCTTGTATCTCGCTTGATACCACCATTGCCCCTATATTCTATTCCTATATCTTTCCCTTTCTTAAATCTTAGAAGACTTCCTAGAAGGCGGTGGCTTAACGGGTCAATCGGGGGGTAATTTACTGACCTTCGAAATTGGCAACTTCAGGGTCAACCAAAGGTAATTTTACCAACTGAGTATGGTGTTTGTGTATCCCTGGCACTTTAAAAGTGTCCCCTTGTTGGGCTCCTTGGTGGGTGGGGAGCACGTGTGCTGAATCTTTCAAACTGCCATCATGGAGAATTTAAAAAAAACTCCCAAACGTACCAAAACTGTGTCATCTGAGTCGGATGATGAACCATGTAGTGTGGAATCCTTTCCTTGCTTCATGGTCATCCATTCAAAAGAAGAAACTAAACAAGTTGCCACATTGTCACCATTTATAGTCGAAAAGACTATACTTGGATTAGTCGGCAAGCCAAAAAGTGTGAAAAAGCTAAGATCAGGTGACCTACTTGTAGAGTGTGAGCGCAAAGCTCAAACTGAAAATATACTGAAAATTAAATCGTTTCACGATATTCCAGTAACCTGCTCCGCCCACTCTACACTTAATACATCAAAAGGCATCATTCGTTGCCATGACCTTGCTGGAGTCTGCGACAAGGACATCATCGAGGGCATGAAAACTGAAGGTGTCACTGCAGTCCGTAGAATTCGTATCAAACGAAACAACAATCTGCAGGACACCAACACTATTATACTCACCTTTAATAAGCCCATATTACCTAAAGTGGTCAAGGTTGGCTTCTTACAAGTTAAGGTTGAGGTATATATACCAAATCCCCTCCAATGTTACAAATGCCAAAAATACGGCCATCATGAAGACAGATGCTCTCGAAGCCAAATCTGTGGCCGGTGTGGCGACTCCTCCCACCGGGAATCAGAGTGCAAGGCCACTCTGCACTGCGTAAACTTCAGTAAAGAACATCATGCTAGTTCCAAGGAATGCGACACTTGGAGACAGGAGAAGGCAATCCAGAGGATTAAATATAGTAATAATATTCCCTATCCAAAGGCCAGGAAGCTTGTTCAAGCTAGATCATTCCCCGGCCCATCCTTCTCAACTGTAGTAAAGAGCAGCCAGAAAGCAACGAAAGACGCACAAACTCAAAGAGATATACCCGATTCTACATTTAGTTTTGTGTTATATTTATGCAGTTGATAGATTTTAATTGCCAATCATACGTTTTTGTTATCATACATTTGCACACCCCGTTGATCGGGAAACTTTTAATTATTAACAATCGTTCACATTTTTATCGGTTTACCTTTTAACTCTTTGGTCTCCAATCGCTGGTCGATAAAATTATTTTACCATTTATAAATGAAAAAGGATATAAACTAATATTTGGCGCTCAATAGCCACATAGTGCTGATGTGCCGTTAAAATATCAATCAATCAATCAATCAATCAAAGCAAACATTTATCATAAGTTATAGCTTTTATTTTATCACCTTGTTCAGTTTTGTGTTATATTTATGTAGTCCATAGATTTTAATTGCCAATCATATGTTTTCGTTATCATCTTTTTGCAAACTTGTTGATGAGGAAACCTTTAATACTTTACCATCATTCACATTTTTATTGCTTTACCTTTAACTGTTTGGACTCCAATCGCTGGTCGATAAAATTATTTTACCAGTTTTAAATGTAAAAGGATATAAAATTATGTTTAGCGCTATATATCCTCACAGTGCTGATGTGCCGTAAAATAGCAATCAATCAATCAATCAATCAATCAATCTAATATGTTATTTTTTGTTCTACAACTTTCTTAAATGAAAGCAGCTTCTTATGGCTGATTAGCTTTATGTAACTGGAAAACTGTTGCAATCCCAATACCCGACCCCAACCACCCAAATCCCATTAATTTATAAATATGATGTGACTCTTATTTAAAAAAAAATAACATGGTATTCTTATTTGTCTTTATTTACAAATAATACAAAAGAATTTTACATTTAAAATGAAACAAATGATCATATTTTTAAAACAATGTATTAACTCTACAATTTAACAGCAAAATCCTGTAATCATGACTATATGTTCCTAATTAATTTTGCATCTAAATCCTGTAATCATGACTATATGTTCCTAATTAATTTTGCATCTACATAGTATGGTATGTTTTATATTTGTAAGCAGTGAAGGGAATAAATAATTTTGTTCGATGGTAGTGGATTGAAAGTCTTATACAGCTTACCATTTGCCCAGGAGTTTTACTAATCTTTGCATTTTGCATGCATCTGAAAAAAGTAGTCTCCCTTTGCGAACAATTGATTATAGAGTTTCACAGTTGATTATCTTATTTGTTCACTCAACCAAATGATTATCTATTATAATCGATAATTGGAACAACACTAGAATTTAGCATACTCAATTTTTTGTTTATTATACCAGTAAGGAATATCATTGATATTTAGAGTCACATAGCTTTGTCTGATGTATCATCTCCAAAACCAACAAACATGCAAATGCAGGTTTGGGAGCTGATTTTATTCTACTTCTCAAAGAATCACTGAAGCCTTATTGAAATCACATTCTCCATATGTCTGTCTGTCTGTTCACACATGTAATCATCAAAATTCTGCATCTCTTACACAACTACAAAATAGGATGCCATTGGGAAGGTAATTGCATATTATACATAATACATACAGCAGACTCTCTAAAGATTGTTTCTTTTAGCAGTTTTGTCTTTTTAGGTCCATTATGTAAAGAATCATCATCATCATCAATTCCTTAACCCAAGAAATCGTTTGGACACCACAGTTTACTTTGCAGCCAATTCTCTCCATCTTTCCCTGTTTTCCGCTGCCTTTTGGGAATCTCCAAATTCCATGCCTGTCCACTCCTTAATACTCTCTTCCAACATCTTTTTCTGTCTGCTTCTTATGTACCCTCACACTGTGCCTTGCAATATTGTTTTTGCCAGTCCATATGATCTAGAGAAATAACTGTACCACTTCAGTTTGTGCCTTTTAACGGTGGTTAAGAGGTCTTCATGGGATCTGATGCCTCATTGGATCCTGTTGTGGACTTCTTTATTGATTACATGGTCAATGTATGAGATGCCCAAGATCTTGCAGTAGCATCTCATTTCAAAGGTTTCAATCCTTCTTTGTAAATCTGATGTGGGCTTCCATGAGCATACAGAAAGATATGACAATCGAGCGCATCAGTCTTAATTTGGAACCAAAAGCAATGTTGGTATCTTTCCATATTGGTCTCAACCTTGTTATTGTTGTTATTGTCTGGGCAATCCTGCAAAGTAGTTCTGGTTTGGAGCCTTCGTCTGTGATAATTGATCCCAAGTACTTAAATGCTTGTAACTCTTTCCAGCTTCTGTCCACTGACCTTTATTTCAGCACTGATGCCATTGGTGTTGTTTGTTATCAGTTTGTTTTATTTTGGCGCTAATCTTCATACCATATGGTGTGGAGGTTGTGTCAATGCGTTCAACTAATTTACAGATTACAATTGCCTTGTTTCTACCTTTTTTAAAATCTTCATTTCAGCAGATCATTGTAAGAAGAATAGGTAAAAAAAAAACATTCTGCAGCCTGTGTATTGTATTTTGTCCCATAGATCTTCAAGATTTGCCTGTTATTGGTTTTCTCGTTTATTTCAGCTAGGATAGAGTTATGGCCCTTGACAATTAACTTCATCATCTTCACATGGGATGTTTGTTGCTTGCCAAAAACACAGTCTGCATATTCTGATTTCATTCCTGATTCATTTTTGATTTGACAGTGTCATAGATATAGATTTGCAATTTTTGTAGGTTTTGTCTTATCAGCTTTTTTTGGATAGAATTGTGATCATCACTAATTATCTTAATATCTTCACAACTGATTTTGATTTTAACAGTCACAGCTCAAAAACAATTCAACATATATGGATAGAATTTGTAAAAACATTGTTTTCTTACAACTAGATGTGCCTTTTTTTGAGTTTTGTTATTTTGTTAGCATTTCAAATAGAGTTGAATTTAATACCTGTACATGGAATGTTGATAATCTTTATGTATCCCAATGGAGATAGATTTCATATATTCCCCATTATAACCGAGAAGAGTTATAGCCCCTGAATATTTGTCTTCCTCAAAGTAATGATTTACAAAAACAAGTTCTTTGTTTAAGGACATATAGAGCCAATTGTAGAAAATGGGACTCTTTATAATGTGTCTAACAGGAAATTGTAGAGAATGGGTCCTCTATAAAGCATCTATCACTTACAGGAGATTGTAAAGAATGGGACCCTTTATTGTGCATCTGTCACATAAGTAGTAGGAAATTGTAGATAATGGGACCCTGTATCATACATCTGTCATTAGTAGAAAATTGTAGAGAATGGGACACTTTACCATGCATCTGTCACTAGTAGGAAACTATATAGAATGAGACCCTTTACCATGCATCTATCACTGATAGGAAATTACATAGAATGGGACCCTTTACCATGCATCTATCACTGATAGGATATTGTAGAGAATGGAACCCTTTACCATGCATCTATCACTGATAGCAAATTGTATAGAATGGGACCCTTTATATCTCATCTATCACTAATAGGAATACAGAGAATGAAACCCTCTACCATGCATCTACCACTAATAAGAATATAGAGAATGGGACCCTTTACCATGCATCTATCACTGATAGCAAATTGTATAGAATGGGACCCTTTATATTCGCTTCTATCACTAATAGGAATATAGAGAATGGAACCCTCTACCATGCATCTATCACTAATAGGAATATAGAGAATGGAACCCTCTACCATGCATTATTACCAGTAGCTCTTGTTACACCAGGATTGCAATACATACAACTTCTCAATAACCATATTTTTTTAGAACTGATGGGGTGACAGTGAAAAATATATTAGTACACTGTATTATGTTTATCTGGATTCATTTAACATTGCTGCACATGGTGCTTACCTGAGAGGCTAGTAATAATGACTGAGCATAGACAGGAGATCAAAGCAAAACAAAATTAACATATTAACAGCAGACTGTATTTTTGCCCTTAGATTTGTCTTTTTCAGGCATGATGGTATGGCAAAAATTTGCATGATCTGACGTTTATTAGTTGTTATGGATTCAAAATGTTAATAGGAATGAAAATCTTTCTGGGTTTTCATATTTTGCCAACTGACACAAATCTCTGACATATTTTGATACACACAAAGCGCTATGTAAGCATATGATACTATGAGTCATCCACTCATTGACTCCAGAAATTGGATGTCCCGAGTCAGATGAGGTTAAAGGTGATAACATTTTGAGTCCATTTTTGTGTCATATCACAAGGTTAAAGGCAGATCACTAAATTTGCTCTGGTTACTCATATTAACCATAATTTATTTGCTATGGTTAATCATTTTAACCATAATTGCTTTGTTATTGTCAATCATATTAACCATAACTACTTTGCTTTAGTTAATCATATTAACCATGTTTTGCAATAGGTAATCATATTAACCATAATTACTACAATCATTTGGGGTTTCTTCATTTTAACTTCACATTTGAATATGAAAATTCTTTCTGCCAACTATTGTTGTTTCTTATGTCCTGTTGGAGGAAGATAAAATTGATGTTTTTTTTTTGAAACAGATTGGTTGATTGTGTATTTTATGGCATGTCAACACTATATGGCTATATAGTGCCACAGAAAAGGTTTTATGATAACGATGCATGCATCAAGAAGGTTTGTTATTAATGAACAATAAAAGTGCAAAAACAAAAAAGCAAGATGATAATATATGACTGTTCCTAATTATCACCGTATGTAAATGTTGTGCATTGGGGGCATAGAGAGTTATTTGTAGATTTGCCACACCTTGGTAACATTTTATTCTTTTAGCACTTTGGTGAGGCATCTGTATTTCTAGGTTGCTTCTGGCACTGTTGTGAGACATCTTTGATTTTAGGTGTCACTTCTGGCACTGTTGTGAGACATCTGTGTTTTTAGGTGTCACTTCTGGCACTGTTGTGAGACATATGTATTTTTAGGTGTCACTTCTGGCACTGTTGTGAGGCATGTTTTTAGGCCAATTAAGGCACTGTGGTGAAGGAAATTGTTTTTTAGGTCACTTCATACACCCCTGAGGCATCTTTGTTGTTAGGTCACTTTGGGCACTGTTATGAGGCATTTCTGATATTAGGTCACTTCAGGTACTGGTGAGTCAATTTGAGTTTTTAGGTCACTATAGGCAATGGTGAGGCATCTGTGTTCCATTAGTACTGTGGTGAGAAATCTTTTGTGTCACTTCAGACACTAGTGAGGCATGTTTTTTTAGGTCACTTCAGGCACTATGGTGAAGCATCTGTGTTTTGGGGTCACTTCAGGCACTATGGTGAAGCATCTGTGTTTTTAGGTCACTTCAGGCACTGGTGAGGCATCTGTATTCCATTAGCACATGTTATATTTTTGTGCTTTAATGTTTGTTTTTTAAGATTAAAGATCTGCTATTTTAAGGGTATAGCTCTAACATTAATATTTATCACATTTGAATGAGTTTGTACTAGTGTATATTTATACTATTGTATGTATGTTTGTTCTCATTTCAGGTACAGGGTTCTACTATTGTATGTATGTTTGTTCTCATTTCAGGTACAGGGTTCTACTATTGTATGTATGTTTGTTCTCATTTCAGGTACAGGGTTTATTGGGAGAAACTTTGTTCATTACCTTGTCAGCAATAATCTTGTTTCAAAGGTGTGTTGGTACAGTATATTTCAAAAGACATAATTACATTTTTTTTTTAAATTCTTAAATTCTTTTTGAAACCTTTTTGTTGTAAATCCTAAAAGCTATTTTACTTGAACGTATTGCATGTACTATTCATACCCTGTAATATTTTTACAAAGTACATAATTTTCTTAGGTAAAATGCAAAGATACAAAAGAAAATTATAAAGAAACTTTTTTACCACAAGTTAATCATACATCAGAAGACAAAAACAATTGATAAAAAGATTGTTCAGGCAGTATGAACAGTGACAAACTTCACCGGGTACTTTATTTGTCTCATGCATTAGCAGATATGGAGATAAAACAAATGTAGGAGCATGTATCACCTTTCCAAGATGATGGCAGCATTCTCTGTAATGTTTTGATTTTTGAACATCATATTCATTAAAATACTCCTTGAATGGCAGACTTTGTGGTTCACAGAAGCGATCTGCCAGGAACAGGATACTTGAATTTCACATTGACCCATGTTTTAATTTGCCTATGGCCTGATATATTATTTGCCCAAATGTCCTCTTTATTTGTTTTATATACAGCCTTGTATCCTCACATACAAGTGGAGTCCAGTTGCAAACAGAAACAATATAGGCCTAGATCTGCCATTGCATAATGAGCCAGCAGACTGAACTGTGTTGTTTGTTCTGATTACTCCTGACAAACTGCAGAGACCCAGATCTACTGGCATATCATGCAATATCATATCGGGGTTTGTGCAGTTGTATTTAACTTACAATCAAGTATAGATGGGACATAAAATCTCTTTAGGTACAGGTTCATTTTACTTGCTAGAGACAAGTGTTTCTTCAGAAGCTACTTGCCCTTAGCCTTTGTACAAGAATATTCATTTTGAGGACTAGTCAAACATACTATAGATTACATGTACAAATAGAACAGTTCCAACTTTCTCACTATATGACATTTACCTGGTTGTAATGAGTTACATTTGCAAATGAAACTTTGATATTGTTGGATAAGTTATTATGTAGTACTATGTTATATACACATTGTTTTGATATGTCTGTAGATTTTAGCTGGTAAAAATATTTACAACTTTTTAGTTTTATTTATTTTAAATTGATCATATGGTGTAAAGAAAACAAAGCATTGTTTCTAGTTTCCGGATCTTCATTATTGATTTGCCAACCCTAAACAATTCAGACCATAAAAAAATCTGGTCATGGTTTTAAAATTTATATGAGTGAAACACATGTTATTATGGAGGGAGCACATATCTACATAGTTTGAATATCATATTGTTGAGCAAAACTGACAATTTTTTCCTCAGAGGAATAAAACTAGACTGTGTTATCATCTGTTTATTTTCTGTCAATGGAGTAGGAAAATATTAGTTCAAATGTTGCAATAAACCACCCAATTTGTTTAAGCAAGAAACTGGAAACACACTAGGCTGTAATGAATACACTGTACCAAAGGTTTCATATCTTTTTTTTCTGCTTGCATATTAATTGACTCTCTCCCAACCCAAAATCAGGCCAAGCATCATACAAGACACTGAGTTCAGTCAACTAAATTGAATCAAAGGACATATTATGGGTATTGAGTAGAAAATGGTATGAAGATTTAGATCCATAATCAAATGAATGTATACATGTTGGTTTTTCTGGGGTAATTTTTTATGTGCAAATTCTGTAATAGCATTTAAGTGCAGCGCTAAAATCAGATTATAGGTAAAGAAGGGTAGTAACTTTTGATTAGGCCAAAAAGAAATTTTTCATATTGTACTGGTTTTAAAATTATGAGTTATTAGGTAGGGGTTTTTTTTCTTTTCTTTTTTAATGTTATATATATATATATATATATATATATATATATATATATATATATATATATATATATATATATATATATATATATATATAATAATGATTAGTATATATAATGTACTTAGTGCTTCAAGTATTGGGCTAAACCAGCTGTTAGATGCAAAAATAAATTTTTTACTTCAGGAGAAAAAAGTGTTAGATTCAGCACCAAAAGCAAACCAGGGACAGTTAGCCAGCCAAAAATAAACATGTTTTGGGCCTTACGTTTCCATGTAATGCCAATATATTAATTTCTCCAGTGTCCTAGGCTTGAAGGACACACTCACACACACACACACACACACACACACACACACACACACACATCCCTTCACGCTGACTCTTACTATCCGTTTCCAGATTTTTCTTCCATATTTACATTTTCCTAATATACATGTCTGTTTCAGGTACGAGTTGCAGACAAAGTACTTCCTCACATGGCATGGATGAGTCCAAAACACAAGGTACAGCTTAAAACTCTTTTAACCTAATTCACACTTTGTTTTAATTATAACGCTATTTTATTTTATGTCAATATTGATTAGGTAAAGAGACAATATGATAAGACTGAAAAAAATGTCAGAATGATTATATATATATATATATATATATATATATATATATATATATATATATATATATATATATATGTGTGTGTGTGTGTGTGTGTGTATATATATGTGTGTGTGTGTGTGTGTATATATATATATATATATATATATATATATATATATATATATATATATATATATATATATATGAAGTTTCATATGTCAATAGGATTCAAAAAAGGTGGTTTTTGTCTTTTGTAAGAATTGTAAGATATATGTATCAGTTTTCTCCAAAAGCATCAGCATCAGCTTTAGCATTGAAGTTTTTGAGGGTTATTAAGTCTTCTACATCAGCTTGTGTATTCATCTCAAACTTGATATCTTGATATATTCAAGTTTCCTTTCTTGTATGCTTAGGCAGAAAGCTTCAACTTCCTAATAAACTAGGTTTTCCTTTCTTGCCTGCCTAGGTAGGAAGCTTGAACTTGATATCCTAATATACTAGTTTCCTTTCTTTCCTGCCTAGGAAGGAAGTTGCTTAACCATAATGCAATTCACAGTTGAGAAAATACATTCTTAAGAGTGGCCGAGTGGTCAAAAGCGCTCTCCATTACAGATCACTGCCATCTCACCTCAGTCTGTGTGGGTTTGAGTCTTAATATTAGGCCAATGTGGATATGTGAGAAAGCTTGCCAGTAGCTTCTCGTGGGTCGGTAGTTCTTTCCTCGGATTTCCTGGTTTCTTCCTCCACCATTAATGCTGGCCCCCATTTATAGTCAGCTTATGTGCTTAAAAATAGCGTTAAGCCCCACATCAACAACAACAACAGCAACAACATTCTTTAGATATCTTTTCCATTACAGAAGATATTTGATAACAAAGATGACTAAGGAATCATTGGAACTTCAGCTTTAACTGATGCTGTTTAAGCTAGTATTGTGATTGTAGAAAATTCCATTTAAAATTGTTTTGCTCCAGTGATTCTGTATGATTTGTCTAAATTTAGATTAACAGCACACAATCCATGAAAGGTTACACACACTTGAGGACTCTGAGGGACCTAAGCTTCCCATGTTAATTATGCTTGAAACACATCCCCATGATTGCCCTGGATACTCCCACTTTTCATATTTTTGGGTCAGCCATGGCCCATCTGCCAATTTACCAAAGGCTTGACTTAAGTAAACAAACGTGAAACTAGTTTGACTAATTACCAAATATTAATTATCAGGCTAATTATCTTGTCAAAAGGACTGATCCTCTGAAGGTTATTCTGGCATGACTTAAAAGAAACCAAGTTATATGGAGTGTGTATGTTAGCACCTACAAATGGTCAGCAAATAAATAATGCGTTTATTTTGGTTGTTATGGTGTTTTGGTGATGACACTTATGTAAATCTTAAAAGTTTAAAGTTTTCTCAGAGTTTAACTTCAACAATGTCAAATAATTGATATCCCATGAGAGTACTGCTGCTTAAGTATGTGTGATTTAGACTTGTCACTCAAGTATCAGTAGACACTTTTTAAATGAATGCAGAATCATAATTGGACTCATAAAATTGAGTCAGGAAAACTTTTATCATACAATAAATGGACTTGTGATGGAAATGATACTGATGCTAATTAAAGGCAGAAAAAAGACAAAAGCAAGAGCACAAGTAAATACAGCAAAGTGATCTCAAACTTGGAATCCGTATTTAATGTCAATCAGTCTCTGCTATGGTGAAGCCTGCTGATAAAAATGGTGGCAGAACTATGAACATGAGAAATCAGAGATCTGAGTGGGAACATTAGTTTTCATGATGGAAAAATAGGGATCAGATGATACATTAAAATAAATTTGTGATTGATGTTAGAATGTTGCAAAGCAAAATCCTTTAATGTAAAAATTACCATGTAAATTAGTACAGTATGATATAAAGTTTTCCATTTTTTGGACAATTGCTGAAAAATAGTTTCTCTCTATGTAAAATGATAATCATATACATTCTTTTGTCTCAAGAAGATATTTAAAAATCCCATCTCAGTGTAGATAAATGATGTTCAGGCCATTGCAATAAGTTTTCATTTTTTGATATGGTTTTTATATTTTCACCCATTAGCAATTTTTTTATGAAAATGTTAATAGCACATTAGGCAAAAAGTCATATCAAAGACTTATAAAATAATGCTGCTAGCAGCTGACTCACATAGCATTCAGCATTAAGAGGTTAGTGTAAGGACTGGTCCACCTGGTGTATGGATAATGTGTGTTACATGTCTAGGATCATACAAAAGTAACAACGATAAGATTGAAGCTAACAAACGTTTTAAAATTTAACAAATAATTTATTTCCATAGAAAACAAGATAAAAATATGAAAAAGAACTTATGGCTTGTATCTAATAAAAAAAACCCCTAATCCTGGAATTTAAAACTATAAGTCCTATCACTAAAAAGTTCTAAGTGAATTAAAATTCTAATCTTAATGAAGTTCCAATATGGAAGGTGATGATATCTTCTGTAACCTGTTTTGTGTTGTTGTATCAACAGTTCTTTGTTGAATCACCAATAACAATATTCCAGCTTTAGAATTCCGAAGAATTTTCAGTAAATGTCTATGTCCAAGACTTCTGATGAGCACTAAATATTCCCAAATTATTTTAGATAAAAAATTCAACTCAGCTGGCAACAACAGACGAAATGCCTTTATGCTCCAAAGGTATGATTATGACTGACTGAAATCACTATGAAATCGTGTTTTAAACCCTTAACTGAAACGCAGTTTAGACCCTGTTATTGGTCACATGATCACCTCCTTTCCAGAGACGTAGTATCATAATATGCTGATCATCATGTACACCATTTACAGATTTGATTACACTGAACAAATCTTACTATAAGATTCAATAATAATAAAAAATATTTTAAAAAGTTGTTTACAATAGAGCCAACACACAAGCCAAGTATGACCTTGATTATGACCAATGATTTTCACTCTAGGAAAGAAACTTAAAAAAGTTGTTTACCAGTTTTGAATCAAGGTCTGGAACTAGGTCAGCTAAAAATACAATATAGAAATATTGGTTATTTACCAGGTCAAAAAAGAACCAAATTTTCTGGAAAAATGTCAAATCCAGTGAAGAAAATTATAACAGAAAAAGGAATGAATAAAAAATAAACAAAATTTTTAAAACTAACACAAAAGTAACTAAATTATATATACATAACATGTGACTGAGTGGAACATGATACCATGTGTCTGCAGCAAGATGCCTAAGTGCTAGACATCATTATAAAGTGCCACACTGCAGACATCATAGCAATATAACTTAATTTTTTTTAAACTGCATTAAAAGTCCAAATCACACACACACATACATACACACTTTTCTTTCTTCCAAAAGGAATCTAATTATGAATGTAACTAAAACTTGGAATGTGGGTACATTTTGACATTGTTTTGAGACAAGTTCAATTATTTTCTATATATGATATCAAGTGATTGGTCAGCCATGATAAAATAGAATTGTGTGCTACATTCACAGGTATTCATTGAATATGTTAGACATAAGAAAATATTTTGTTACCAAATTTATTTTGCATGTGGTTTTGGTTTAGTTTTTTTTCCTCAAGAATATGAGGGATGGTTTCAGTATTCTGCAGTTAAGAAGAAGTAATGATGGTATTTCAGATTAAAATTTTTTCATCTAGCTGACAGTCAGTTCATTCAGGAGACTCTTGTTAAATTGCTATAATTTGGTGTGTTACCATGGTGTATCATTGGTGTGTTACCATGGTGCATCATTGGTGTGTTACCATGGTGTGTGACAAGTGAGTTGCCATGGTGTGTCATTGGGCATATCAGTTTGCTCAAATTGCCTTGGCACTAAATAACCTACTTGTGTTGATGTGCCCTGAAATACCATACCAAACCAAAACTCTTTAATGGTAGCTGTGTTTACTAGTATTGCCTTGACATTCTGTATGAATCAGCAAAATATACAGCCACTGTTTTAATATATTTGTTTAAAATGCAACTTTATAGTTTATCTTCATTATACATTTTTAATATCTTGCAAGGTCATGTACTTACAGGAAGCCTTTGACTGTCCAGTTGTGGAGTTCAAGCATTCCAATTTAATTAATCCAGGTAAAGTGAGAGTGTTCTAAAATTAAATGTAGGGGTGTCCAGAAGAATTTTGTAAGAGAATCCATTCCCACCTAATTTAGTTGGACTTGTCAACATATAATATTTATATCAATCTGGATTACTAATCCCCAAGCCCCCATATTTCATAATTTAAAGTTTATTTTCTTGCTTTTGCAGTACATACATTTGTATGAGAAATGCCATCTTTTTCACATTCATAAATGTGTTTGACCACATTTTCCAGTGTAGAACATTGATGGAGAATATCTTTCATCACATACTGTTGTTTTACATCACATGTCATCAAGAAAATTATATATATATATATATATATATATATATATATATATATATATATATATATATATATATATATATATATATATATATATTATATATTATCAAAAATGCTCTTCTGATTATTATTTCATTGCTGTTTCTTTTCCTGATGCTAATTTTCAGTCTTGGATGAAAATTCCCTTCTCCAATTAGTAATTGGAGGTTGACTTAAAAACCAAAACACTGTTCCAGTCAAATACCTAGTCACTTTCATCCCTTTGGAATATCAGCAGTATTGTCTGTGGACTTCACATAGTAAAATATCTTGGGCACAAACTGTTTTTGCTAATCTAAGTTCAGTTTGCCATTATTTGATTTATTGTATTCATTTTTCATCGTTTTCTTTCTAGACCTTGTAGTTTATTATTCAGTGTCTATTTGTTGAATTTTGATTGCATTTTGAGCACACAATGATTGATTGTGCTTCCCTAAATTTGTCCCCATTTTGCTACATTGTTAGTGTAAATATTCCCCTTTACAGTTACGATATGGCTTTGTTGTTTTGACAATTTTCTTTCAGCCATCGAAAATTTTTAAATATTAACATTACAGAGCTTTTTGGGACACCCACCCTATCATTCTTCTAAAAAATAGAAGTTTGTTATCGGTTGATATATGGCTACTTGTTATATAGTCCAGGTATGACCTTGACTTAACTTAATGATTCTTACTCTGAGAAAGATTTTTAAAAAAAGTTGTTTACCAAAACTGTCACAGATTCTGAGATGAGGTCAGCAACTAGATACAGTGTTTCTATTATTAGTTGTTTATGTCAGTGAAATTAAAAATAAAATGAAACAGTTATGTCAAACAGAACTGAAATTAATTTTGGATAAGATCAAGTCCAGTTAACAATGTTACATTACAATAGCATGTAATGGAATAACAGATTTAAAACTAACAAACAAACAATGAAATAAAATATACAAAACAACAGAAAGCAGTAAGATTCTTGGAATTATATATTAGGAACTCCAGCCAGAAATATGTCCTGATTTATCCACCAGCTGAGGAAGCGATAAAATCTGAATCTTCACAGTATCAAAAAGCTGAAAAAGTATCCCTTCCTCCAGTGTTGGTTAATTGTACATCACTCAGGCTAGGAGTCAATTACCTTCCAAGGTGGACAAGGAGTCAATTAACTTCCAAGGTGGACAATGTCAGGATGCCAGGTGGAGTCTTTTAAATTGTTGCTGTTAGTAGATCATTGATGTGATATGAACCAGTTTGACTGCAGCTGTAATTGTTTCTCTTTCTTTTCAAAGAGAATGACTTCCCATTTTCCACCATTTAGGGCTATTGAGCAACCTAGTCTAATCCTCTTCAAGTTTTCAGTGGGCTCCACCATTACCTCATCTTTTAGGATATATTGCAAATTTTGAGTTCCAGAGATAAGTCTTTCACTCAATAATGATTAAGTGGAACTATGTATTCTTTAGTCATTATTTAAATCTTAGAGTGAAGATTCTTGAAAGAATCTTATCTTAAAGACAGTTTTCCTCATTTCATTAGCCTCGATGATGAGTGAAATCAGTGCATTATTGGTGGAAGAGGATTGTCTAAATGCAATTTATCAATGATGATTGATGCCCAGAAAACATCTACCTTTGATAGCAATAGAACCAGTCTCTAGTTATATTGGAATAATCAAGACAGTCTTCATTGTCTATTTTTCCTTTGATAGCAATAGAACCAGTCTCTAGTTATATTGGAATAATCAAGACAGTCTTCATTGTCTATTTTTCCTTTGATAGCAATAGAACCAGTCTCTAGTTATATTGGAATAATCAAGACAGTCTTCATTGTCTATTTTTCCTTTGATAGCAATAGAACCAGTCTCTAGTTATATTGGAATAATCAAGACAGTCTTCATTGTCTATTTTTCCTTTGATAGCAATAGAACCAGTCTCTAGTTATATTGGAATAATCAAGACAGTCTTCATTGTCTATTTTTCCTTTGATAGCAATAGAACCAGTCTCTAGTTATATTGGAATAATCAAGACAGTCTTCATTGTCTATTTTTCCTTTGATAGCAATAGAACCAGTCTCTAGTTATATTGGAATAATCAAGACAGTCTTCATTGTCTATTTTTCCTTTGATAGCAATAGAACCAGTCTCAGTCATATGGGAATAATCAAGACAGTCTTCTTTGTCTTTTGTTTCTACTTGTCTATACCAGAAGAGAAAAGGAATGGTCAGAAATATAATTTTCTCCCACTCATAGATACCTAATACATATGTTTACACAGCCACCATTTTTACATCAATTAGTTTGACAATCAAAGGAGATTATCAGGCTCTTAATGAGAGAGATCTTTTTTTATGAAAATCAGAAAGTCCATGAATTTTAGGCTGTTGCTGCATCTAGGACCATTTACGAATCATTTCTGGTTGGATATCGAGAAAGCCAGCTTTTCATTGTCTCATTATTCTTGCCTACATTCAATTGTATGCCCATTACATTTACCCAACAAGTTGTCAGAAAACCATCTTCCAGTCTGCAGAAGCATCCTACTAAAAATAAATTGTAAGTCATATCTGACATCTTTTATGGAGGTCACCTGCCTTCATCGGGAATGGGTAAGTCAGGAGTGTAATAATAGTAGGTATTATTGCTATTAAAATGTTATTTTCGAGGAAGGGGTGTTAAAATTAATTTTAATTTTAATATGCAAATTTTATCTGCAATTATTACTGGATTTTCTTCTCTTCCCGATCCTTTCTTTTGCATCTTACATGTCTTATGTCCTTTAGTCCAAGTCAAAGGTCAGAGTAGAAAGATTAGATATAATGATTGGATGAAGGGGTGGTGAGCACTGGTCTGTTTTTTACCAGACCTTCAATTACTATTTACAAATAGTATATATGAATACTAATTGGAGAAGAAAATTTTCATATTGGACTTAGGATTAGCACCAGGAAAAGAAAAATTAGTCTAATAACAGTAGGTATTTTACTCTGCAATTATAATTAGTTTTACCTAATAAAGTACATTTTAGGTTAGTACTGGCACATATGACATTATGACATTATCATATACATTACATAACAATTGTTTGCTTTTTATATATTGCATAACTTCAAGTAGGAGGGTGCCTTGAGTGGCCAAGTGGTCTAAAGTACTCACCATTATGGATCATTGCCATCTTACATTGGTCAGTGTGAGAAATGTGAGAAAGCTTGCCAGGAACTTCTCATGGGTCAGTGGTTCTTTCATGGGTTTTCCAGTGTTCTTCCCCTGCCCTTTATACTGACCGCTATATATAGCCTACTTTGTACTGAAAAATGGCATTAAACCCTACAAGAACAACACTTCAAGTAGTTAGATTATCTGGCAGAGTTTTAACACTTCTGAATTTGGAATGAATACATGTTTGTGTAAACTATGCTTATTGAGAGTATGGCAGTTTTAATGACAACTTTTAATGGCAACTTTAATGATTTTAGGCAAAGATAGCTGAGTGTCCAACACAGACTTTTTTTGACTGTTGAATTGAATTTTCACAGTGCATCATTGCTTGCATGGTCTTGAAGCATGTTGCCTGTAGCAGCAATGAAATTCAGAAACATTGGTTCTGTACCACAACTTCATAGTAAAATGACTCCCAACACCCCACCTTTTATTTCAAGAATTGCCTCAGATTTAAAAGCTATAGAAGAGCAAAACTTTACCATTAGAACAATTTTCATTCTCAGAATACATTTGTTGAAAATCAAAGACAAACAAATTAGATATGCATGTTCTGAGCCCAAAATTATTCAGGGATATACTGTCATAGTATATGTCAGAACTGGAATATTGAAAAACCCAACATATTATTTTGTCATAGCAAAAACATTTACATTGACAAAATTAAAATGAACACTTGTCTTTGAAATTGGATGATTGAAAGTTTGAACCATTTCTATCATACTAAAGAGTGATCATTAATTTAATTATGTTCAAATTTAATTATGTACATGTATTGCACTACTATTTTTTTCTTATAAGATAATTAAAATTAATGAGCAGTTATTTAGTAGTATTTTTTCGCAATAAGAAGAGAATGCAAAAGTAGGTGGTGGTACATGTACAGTCGAACATTTCAAGAGCTTAATAGGTAACTATAGATCTGTTCACATAATAACCAGTAAACCTCTTATAAAACCACTTCGGTGGCCAAAGTGGTTAGAGCATCCACCTCAGAAGCGGGAAGTTGCAGGTTTGAACACCAGATGAGTTGTACTTATAAAATTGGTACTTGCAGCTGTACTTATAAAATTGGTAATTGCAGCTGCCTGGCTTGGCACTCAGCATAAAGAAGTCAGTATTAGGACTGGTCAGCCTGGTATCAAGATAAATTGAGACTGAGTGGGGACATCATGCTACATGTCTGTGGCATGATACCTCAGTGCTAGACATTACTATAAACTGCCACACTGCAGACATCATAGTGATATGACTGAAAAATTGTTAATGCTACATTAAAAATCCAAAACACACACACACACCTCTTGGAAAAATGTAGAATTCTAATTGCATGAATTAGATTATTATTTCATTTTAATCAGTGCTTTTATAAATTAAAATACAAATCAGGATGGTTGCCAGAAGCAATTTATGGCAGTGGTGAAAACTGTTACTTGTAATGAAAATTTAACAGATTTTGAAATTGTGTGACATATAGTTATAAATTAACCAGGGTTAGTTTAAAATCAAAAATTTAGGGATAGAGGTCCCCCATCATTTGCAAAGAGAGCTGGTGGACTTTTGCAAATAGAGGTGGAATTTTATTAAGAAATAAATGTAGGGCCTGAAAATATTATATACGAGTTTTCCCAGTTTAGTTCATTTTTCAGCAGTTTTGATAATTAGTTTCCTATTACAGAGTTGACGATATAGTTACACTGATAGGTTCTTACATTACAGTTGCACATTATAGAATTGACCATATAATTACACTGATAGGTTCTTACATTTTAGACTTGTCACGTCTTTAGTAAAAGACTGGGCTCCAGTCTTAGGTGACAGACTGGACACCTGTCTTATATGACAGACTGGGTTTCTGTCTTTGGTGACAGACTTGACTCCTGTCTTAGATGACAGACTGGACTCCTGTCTTAGATGACAGACTGGACTCCTGTCTTAGGTGACAGACTGGGCTCCTGTGTGACTGCTTGACGAGCTCCAACACATTCAGTTAGGTGAGCATTTAGCTGGTTAATTAGAGTGATCATTTCAATTTTTTAGATAATTGATGGCCCCCATGTAGAGCTAAATAGTATGGTTGTTGCTAACACACTGACAAAGCTCTGGTGTCAATAAGTAATACTATGCAAGATATTTAATGACAGTGGAGATGTAACAAATAAAAAGATATTTGAATACCTTTTTGTAAGTATTGAATAAACTTGGTATTTGAATATTTGTTAACCTAGTGAATAGCAATGCTGAAAACCATGGATTGCCAGATCACTTTTTTTGCAGCACTTTTTAAAAAAGTGCAAAGCAAAATGCAGTCTTTGCAGTCTCAACTTACTTTACTCTGGAACATCTTCCAACCTGCTAAATGACTGAAATTCAACCCCCCCTCTCACAAAGTAATGAAAATGTCAGAAGTCTTCATGCATCAACGAACATATCCATAGTATGTGATTATTATCACCTTGTGGCTTTGAAAACTTACATATGAAAACAATTCATTAATCGACTGTGTTCATGAAGTGACTTCGTATTTTCTCACTTGGGTCAAGTTACATTGAAAATTGATTTTTTTATATTTTCATTGTGAATAAATCAGTTCTTTGATAATTGTTGGCAACTTATGTTGGGGTGGGGTTTCAGTGAATACCAAACTACATGAAGCAAAGTTAGATTTGAAAGTTGTATCAAGATTGACAAATATTCAAATTCAGTCTGAATATATTAAACAGATATTCAAATAAAACAATATCTTTGTTTTAGTTCAAAGTAACATTGATGTTGAAATTGAGTTTAAAGGTTTTAATTTCTCATTTTGCAACTTTGAATTTTAATGAATGTAGTGTCTTCTTTTGAAAATTTCTCTAAAAATTGTAGTTGCAAGTTGCCAAGTGTGAAGTGTCATCATTATCATTTTTTGTCATTGCTTGTCATTGTCATCATCATCATCATCATCTCATTTTAGCCTCAGTCCAAGCAGCTTTCAGTGACCCGGAAGGCGAGTTTGATTATGTGGTAAATCTGGCAGCTGAAACCAAATATGGACAATCAGACCCAGTAAGTTTGTTGCTTTCAACTAATTTTAACATGGCACAGATTTGTAGACAAATCTTAAGATTTTTCTATTAGCTTGGTATTAATATTTTCACCCCAAAAATTCAGTTTTATCCATATCTTATATGAAAGGTTGATTAACCCTGCAGTCGTAGAAAATGTACATGGTAAATGCATAATGCTTCCTTTTTCTTTACTTGATTTTTTTTCATTGAGGTATTCATTTTGTCTTTAATTTATAAAGAGAAAGTTGTACCACTCCACTTTCTTGGAGGTTACTAATTTGTGTGCAATTTGTAAAGATGAATTGGTGCCAGTCCACTTTGCCTGCCATTTGTGAAAAGGAAGTTATTCCACTCCACTTTGTACATTTATAAAGAAGTGGTACCACTCCAGTTTAGTTTCTGGATTTGAATACCAGAAGTCTTTTAAAAATTTGATTTATATATGGAGAACAAAATTCCTGGAATTCTGTCATTACACACATGCAGTGTTTTCTTCAGTTAGTATGATTGCAAAATAAGGAAGGATGTCAACATCAAGCAGTAGATGTGCCATGAGTGTAATGAATCCTGTAAAGTTCATTAATATTAACATACCACAATCTGCATGTCACTGTCATGGCAAACAATCTTTGCTCTTGTGCTGATAAGATAAATAACTCAAGTTTAATCTTTATTCATTAAGCATTATTTATCATGCAAACATTTGTTGAAATTTACTACAGTCCTACCTGTTTATGTTTACATCCTCGGGCCAGAGGAAATGTTGTTGACATAGGTGGATGTTGAGATAAGTGGTGTTGGGGGGAGGGCTGAAAAAAGATGCAAGTTAAATTTGTCAGTAAGGGCTGACCTGTCATCAGTGAATAACATTTACACTTTGAGAAAACAATGGAAATTTTGAGTACATAAAGACAAAACTAGTGTGAAATACACTTGTATATTGACAAATTACATTTTAGTTACCTTTGTGCAATAAAAAATCCACAATAAAATATTGATATGAAAAGCATTCACTATGATATTCATTGTTAGATTAGCATGTGGTTGCATAGTTGTTATTTACATGCTTCAAGTACATGTACTTAAATTGTTGTAGATTTTGGTCAGTCTGTTCCCATCTTATTGAGGCTACCAAGGTGATGAGGCTATTCATTGGGAAATGAAAACCTGTCAACAAGTTGGTTTAAAAAGTATATGTACATGTATTTGGTTACAAAAGTCATCGTGAAAAGTTCATGAAAGCGAACAAGAGATATGTGGCTTAGATGATTATTGAAGGCATAATATTGTATACATTGACACATGCTAATAAGGTATTAAAAGAAAATAATTCTTACAATACAATATTGTTTTAATCAACAATCACTTTGGAAAATGCAAGAATTGATCAGATTTTATTGCTTTTATTTAAGTTGCTGCGAGAAGCCAACTTTATATGACCAAACAAAAGCCTGTTTTCTTTACGTGAAACTGACCACTTGCTGACATAAATAATTAGGCAAGAAAATTAGCTTGGCGGCAAGATCAACTAATTGTTGAACAAAGAATGGATCAGAACTGGCTGACATAAAAGATAAGGCGTCAAAATTAAAGTTTGGCTGCAAGATCAACTAATTGTTGAACAAAGTATGGGTTGGAACTGGTAGCTTGTCAAAATAAATGATTAGAAAACAAAGGATTTGTTCAAGCTGTGACCAAGGGCTGCTATCGACGAGTATGTTCATTTTTTATCTCGACATTGACATAAGCATGACAATTTTGTTAGTAATAGTAGACCAAGGGACTGGGACTTTGCCATTTTGTTGAAATAGTTTGCTTGTCAACATAAGTGGGTAAGACTGTATAAGGGGTTTGATAATGCACTTACCTTACTCCTGCTACTACCACCGGAACAACCCCTGCTTTAAATATTAAAATCCTCTTGTACAAAAATGTCAGCAGGGAAAAGAACATAGAGAAATCACTGCACACAAGCATTAATCCATAAATTAACATGGGAAAAACCACTTATATATACCTAATAGGTAGGGAAAAAAAAGCATTACAAGTTCCAGTGTTATATTTTAAAGTTTTATCCTTCCAAGCGATGAACATATAGTCATACACAAAAAGGTCAGACAAAGCTTATGAATGTGACCATTACCATGTATCAGAACTGGATTTTGTGCAGCCTTGATGGAGAATTTTTTTAGAGTAGAGTTCTCTTGCCCTAATGTATTGGATATTATCGTGGAGCAATAGACATAATGATACACATAGAGTGGATTTTCAATTCATTTCCTCCACAGTAACTAGTGTGCATTTTCTTTTATGTATCAATCAAAATATGGTTCAGCACTTGTAATTTAATATACAAACATCAGAATGTTGCTTTATTTCTTAGAAGTGACAGATATTATGCAGAACAATTCACAAAAGGGGTTATTTTTCAATAGATCTTAGAAGTTGGCTTTCTTACAGGACACCTATATTGAATTTCACTGACCATTTTACATCAGCTGATCAGAAGTCTCTGCTGCCCCGGAGAAATATTGAATAAAGTTAATGTACTAGATTGAGGCTGCCACTTTCGAAACTTATATTGCATCTGAAATTTTAATGTTTATTCCTGCTTTAATCAAGATTAGTGATAGTATATACATGTTTCTGGTATCAGTGTTCACTGAATCCCTTTGGGGTGCTACAGCCCTTGCTAATTCAGGCTCAGGTTTCCCTTGAATTATCAGGGTATATTGCTACTTTAGCAAAAATGCAAATGATCTCTAAATTTATAATGTTATTTGTTGTCTTTTAAACTCTTATATCCTTAAAATATCCTTATGCACATTATTTTGAGCAATAACATAATTATATGTAATCTGATACAAAATGGTGGTGAAAAAGTTTGATAAATGATTCATACCCTAACTTCTTTAAAATCGAACCCATTTTAAGAGAACATAATGTGACAATGAATAATTTTGACATTTTTACTGAAAATCTAAGTCCTAAAACCATGCCCTGTACCTAAGTAGGTTTGAATCAATTAATGAAAACCATTGGGTACTTTGCCTTCACAATAGTTCACATGTGCCTGTTTTTTTCATAATTTTTCACCATCAGGAATGGGGAATCTCAGTCAGTTTTCTATCTCAAATAATTTCAGTAAGTATTCTATCTCGGTTTTTTGCAAAGAAATCTGTTTAAGTATGATACATAGTTGCAAAGAAATCTGTTTAAGTATGATACATATTTGCATTTTTGCTTAGTAACAGCTACTAAGTAACCTTTTCACCGTATATTATAACACAAAACACATATGCATATATGTGTGTGTGTGTGTGTGTGTGTGTGTATGTATTGGGCATGGTGTATGGATTTAGGTTGTGTACATTGGGCATGGTGTATGGATTTAGGTTGTGTACAAGGGCATGGTGTATGGAGTTAGTGGAGTTAGGTTGTGTACAATGGGCATGGTGTATGGATTTAGGTTGTTCAAGGATTTAATAGTTGAGTATAGGGCATAGTTAAGGATTTATTTTGTGTATACAGGGTATGGTTAAGGATTTATGTTGGACATATAGCACATGGTTAGGAATTTATGTTGTGTGTATGGTTAAGTATTTATGTTGTCTGTGTATAGGGAATGGTTAAGGATTTATGTTGTGTGTGTATAGGGCATGGTTAAGGATTTATGTTGTGTGCATAGGGTATGGTTAAGTATTTATGTTGTGTATAGGGCATGGTTAAGGATTTATGTTGTGTGTGTATAGGGTATGGTTAAGGATTTATGTTGTATGTATAGCACATGGTTATGGATTTATGTTATACGTATAGCACAAGGTTAAGGACTTTTTTATATGTATAGCACATGGTTAAGGATTTATGTTGTATGTATAGGGTATGGTTAAGAATTTATGTTGTACATATAGCACATGGTTAAGGATTTATGTTGTATGTATAGGGTATGGTTAAGAATTTATGTTGTACATATAGCACATGGTTAAGGATTTATGTTGTATGTATAGGGTATGGTTAAGAATTTATGTGGTACATATAGCACATGGTTTAAGGATGTTTATTTTTTGCATAATAGTCATTGTGTAAGATATATCTGATTGGAGACCTTGCTTTACTTTCTGTGAAGAAGTTTGGTCATTGTTGGCAGTAGTTATCATAGTGGACTGTGATACTGACAATGAATTTACTGTCATATTACACAAGTACAGTAAAGTTAATGCCAGAACCAGCCACAAAACATTATCTAATGGAGTTTAGCATCTATCTAATACATGGGTAAAAATGGATTGAATAGCAATTTTTTCCTAACCGTATTAGATTAGGTATTTGCTTTTCGTCCTTCATTCCTTTAATAAATTAAGTTTTATTCTATTCTTCTTAAGGTTGTTTTGAAATCCATTGATGTTTATTTCTGTTTTGTCTCCAAACTACAGGTATATGCTGAGGGTATTGTTAGGTTGAGTCTGAATTGTGCTCGGGAGACAGCAAAGAGGAAAGTTAAGATGTATATTGAGTTTTCCAGTGGACAGATGCATTCATCGGAGAAGGTTTGTATGCCATCACCTTTTCAGATGGCAGATGGCACCAATTAACAAAGTCACCTTTTCAGATGGCACCAATTAACAAAGTCACCTTTTCAGATGGCACCAAATAACAAAGTCTGGAACTTTCTGACCAAATCTTTGGCCAAAAACTCCATTATATAACAATAATGTCCTTATATTTCAAATAACAAAAAGTACATATATTTTTTATGTTCAAATCCATAGGGACAAAAGCTACAATTCCCCCAAAAAATGACTGAAAACCTGCCATGGCAAGATCTACCTCTATTTTTGTTTATGCATTCAGCCAGTTAACAATTGTGTTTGCAGTAAGCCTTGTCAGTACTGGTGGAGATTTATATTTTGTCAAATTATTGATTGTATTAGTACAAAAATGAAGACATTTTTATTTTTGTTAAAACATTTCATTTGTGGATTGATAGTGTAGGGGCATGGTAACTAGAAACATAACAGGGTGGTTTTACCTGACCGACTTCAGAGAGTAACAAGTTCAGAAAAAGATTTTTTATTGTTGGCATAGTAGGTTGAGCATCCCAAGGTCACTTTGACATCTGACATAGCCTAGGGACAATAAATATAGTGTAGTAAAAGAAATGAAAATAATAAACACAGACACATACACATGCGCACATTCATGTATTAATCTCATTTATAAATATACAGCATCTAAATGACACACTGTACACTATAACATGATACTATGCATTGGACTTGAATACATCATTCTTAGTTACTGTTGGAATTATGGTCCCCCCCCTGTTCCCAAATAAATATAAATCCTTCTTTCCCTTCAGATTTTATTGCAGTATATTTTTCCAGATTATAGTGATCTTTGAGAAAAACTTTCAAACCATCCAATCTAGGCATATCCCCTTTCATTTTATATATATAGATGTATTATTTGGCTACAAGAAAGCAAAAATAAAGAGTTTGTTCATATATTCCATATCTATCTATCTATCTATCTATCTCTCTATCTATCTATCTATCTATCTATCTATCTATCTATATATATATATATATATATATATATATATATATATTTCATATCCCCCTTCATAACAGTTTTTGCACTAGGCACAGTATCTGTATTCAGAGTTTGAGTACATCAGCCTTACTTTGGAACAAAAAGCAATGTTGGTATCTTTACATATTTTTCTCAACCTTCTTATTGCTGCTGGTGTCTGGGCAATCCTGCAAAGTAGTTCTGGTTTGGAGCCCTCATCTATTATAATTGATCCCAAAGCTTCCTTGACAAATCAAGAAATTAAAAACATTTTTGATTCAGTATTTGATAGGCAAGAATATTTTTAACAAAAGTGTTTTGGTATCAGTCAGTAAAAAAAGTCAATGACTGACACTGACTTTAGAGTAAATGAGCTAAAACTGAAATACAAGATGGAATTGAAATTAATGAAGTTCGAGTTTGGATTTTTATTCACAAACCATAAGTCCTGTTTCATATTTTCACCTTTACACTGTGTTTTCTAGGGAAATAAAATTATCTTTGCTAAAACTTATGAAGCTTGTTGTCTCAACTATTTTTTTTTTGTTACTTTGAATAAGCCAATATGTGACACTATATATCTACTATGATATTAGTAAGAAATAGTCTTGAACAATTAATGATGAGCCAATTAAAGAAGGTCACTGATAAACAGGCAGATGAAAGGTGAAAAATACAGACAGGCAAATGATTGCCAACAAATGAATAAACTGTGATTAATATATAATGGGATACAGAAAAAATATAGGATGGCCTATATGATACCCTCAATTATTCTGTCTGTCAATCAGTCTATTTATCTGTCCTAAAACATTCGGTTGGAAATAAATTAAATGTCATGATTATGTTACCACTGTGGTAATTATCTGTTAAAGGTGTGTCATCATTGTACATCTAGGTTCACTTACAGTGTGATAGCACAAATATTATAAAGTTTAAGCCAAAGAAATTTAAACTGTATTATGGCCAGAATTAGAGGAATTGTTTAGATTTTCATATGGTTAAAGAAATGTTTCAATTTTGATTGTATTTCTTAACATTTTGAATTTAGGCATAAATGACAGAAATTTTTTGTTAACACAGTAAAGCAAATCCCTGCTTGGTAGACAAATGAAATTTGATAGTCATGTACATGATTTGATCATCAGGTCACTTTATAGCATGAAATTTTCACAAATTTTTTTAATGCATGAAATTTATCTATTTGATCTGCAATTATGTGGGTGGTATATGTGTTTTACAAACACAAAACTAGTTGGCATGGTTTCTTTTTGGCAGAAACCAATCAAAGAGGACACAAAGTGTGAACCTTGGACCAACTTAGCCAAATACAAGCTGGAAGTTGAGCAAGAGTTACAGGCCCTGACAGATCTTCAGTATGCAGTAGTGAGACCAGCAATTGTCTATGGCCTAGGTGATAAAACAGGCCTTAGTAAGTACAGTGGTATGATGAGAAAGAGTAGGGTTTTATTCTTGGCTTATTTTTGGGTTGTTTTTTAAGAAAAGGATAAACAAATGTATACAAAAGACAATGGAGAAAGCAACACTTGAATTAATTTTTTGTTGTCAGTTAGAGAGGGGTGTCAGAATTTCTTCCAATTTCTACACCAGTGACCAGGTAGTTTGGCCATCTCTGATATTGTATGAGAAGTCTTAGTAGTGGAGGAAAGCAAAGATCTTAGGGAAAGCCATAAGTTTTGGATGTGGTTAACCAAATGCATATTTACCAGAATGGATGATGGAAACTGGAACTACAAAATTGTTCAGGTTGACCATTACAACCAACCACTAGGTCTAGAAATGGTCTGGATGTAGGTGTTACATTTGAGCTTTTAATTGGTAAAAAAAATGAGCTTTGTTATCTTCTGCCAAGCAGTGTGAGAAAAGTGTAGCATGTATTGGTAGATCTTCTTGAATGCTGATTAGTCACAAACACACAAACACACACACACACACACACACACATGTCCATTGAACAGTGATCAATCAAGTGTCTAGCTTCGCTTACAGTTATTGCATCAGGTAGTTACCAAGACAATAACTGTGAGAAGAGAAATGATTGTTGTACAATATCGAGAGTGTATTACTTTCTGGCTTGTATTTGGGACAAGAAAGACATTTATTTATTTTGGGGTTAAAAGGTTAATTGTCAAGGTCATGGGGACTGAAAAAATGAAAATAATTTTTTTTGTAAACCAAGTGACTTTGCTAAATTTTATACATGAAGGAATTGGGATTAAAAAAACAACACAAACGCCGATAATTCCTTGCAACTAGTTTCGCATATAATATATGCTTCTTCAGGCACAAAATGTTTTGAAATAAACGGATGACGTCTTTACAGGCTAAAAAAAACAATTACATCATTACGTAACTTCATAAAAAATTACGTCATTAGGTAACATCATAAAAAACAATGCATAATCACAACAACTATATATATGACAGGATCTGAAAGATACACGAGTCTCGACGCATTATATCAGATGATTGTCAATTACAAAATTCGTTGAATGATTTAGAAACATATTTCCAAAACAGAAATTATCCAGTACATATCATTGATTCTGTGCTGAACAAAACCCGTAATCTTTCTCAAAATGAGGCTTTAAATACAGCAAATTGTACAATGGAGAAAAATATAGTTCCTTTTACAATACAATACAATCCTTCATTACCTAATATAGGTCTTATAATTAATAAATATTGGAGTCTCCTAAACTTATCAAATAAAAACAGCGTAAAATCCCTTTACAACAATAAGCCTTTTGTTGCTTATAAGAGACCCAAGAATTTGCAAGAATTTTTAATTAGAACTAAACATACAGAAAAAAAATAAAAAAGGACAATTCTCGTCATCTAAATGTAATAGACATCGATGCTCTCAATGTGAAAACATAAGAGAAAGTAGTTTTTTTAGTAGCGCTAACACAAAAGAGACATTTTCCCTACGTTTTAACACTAACTGCATATTAACTAACGTGATTTATTTGATAACCTGTCAAAAATGTAACATGCAATATGTTGGACAAACACTTCAACAAGTTTCTAAAAGAATGAATAGTCATCGCTTTCATATTAAAAATTATAAAGATCCTCAGTTTTCATCTAATATTTCTAAACATTTTAACACCCATAATCACTGTCGACTCGATTTTTCTTTCATGCCAATAGATATTGTGCATGGAGACATGAACAGACTTATAAAAGAGACTTATTGGATTCATAAATTAGATACTTTATATCCTAATGGCTTTAATACCAATGTATTATATAAAACTGTGTAATTTTCTTTCCAATTGTGAAATTGTATATCTTTTATAACACTATAATTGTATGTATGACTGTTTGTCTCTATTATATTTTATTATTTTACTGATACATGAAGGAAGACAAACCTATTGATTTGGGGTTAAAAGTTCAAAGGTTAAAGTCAGAGGGACTCAAAGAAGGAAAAGGATTTGAGGACAATAGGTCTATGGTCATGAAATAAAAAAGCTGTCTTCACATAATAATTTGACATGTGATAAAGTACCATTTATGTTACTTTTGTTTTTAGCTCACCTCTCCAGAAGACAAGTGAGCTTATAATATAACCCTGCATTCATTGAGCATAGTCTATAAATCTTTTTCAACATCCATTATACATAATCCATAGATCTTTTTGCACATCCATTTATGCATAATCCATACATCTGTTTCCACATCCATTATGCAGAATCCATAGATCTGTTTCTACTTCCACTGTGTATAATCCATAAATCTGTTTCCAGATCCATTATGCGTAATCCATTGATCCATTTCCTCATCCATTATGCATGATCGATAGATCTGTTTCCACATCCATGAGGCATAATCCATAGATCTGTTTCCACTTCCATTATGCATAATCGACAAATCTGTTTCCAGTTTTATTGTGTATAATCCATAGATCTGTTTCCACATTCTTGATGCATAATCCATAGATCTGTTTCCACATCCATTATGCATAATCCATAGATCTGTTTCTACTTCCACTGTGTATAATTCATATATCTGTTTCCAGATCCATTATGCATAATCCATTGATCCATTTCCACATCCATTATGCATAATAGATAGCTCTGTTTCCACATCCATGAGGCATAATCCATAGATCTGATTCCACATCCATATGCATAATCTATAGATCTGTTTCCAGTCTTATTGTGTATAATCCATAGATTGTTTCCACATCCTTGATGCATAATTCATAGATCTGTTTCCACATCCATTATGCGTAACCCATTGTCTGTTTGTCTGTCAACATTTGCTCATGAAAACACTACATGCTTAATTTGTAATCAGCTTTAGATCTTACTATGGAATTTATATCATCAAGAGTTAGGATCAATATCCATGCATATTAATGAGCTGATTTTGCATCTGATTGGTTGAGTTTGAGAACACCCTGTAGGCCATATGTATGATCCAATTTTGAGTATGCAGGCTTTTATTCTTTTATTGTCAAGATCTGGATGAGTTTGATTATGAGGTGGTATTGCACTAGATTGAGATCGAAAACACTCTACAGGCCAACCGCATCAGTGGCCTAGTTGTGAGAGTGTCTGCCTCAGATGCAGGAGGTCATGGGTTTGAACCCTGGCCTAGTCATACCAAAGATTTTCAAAAATGGTACTAACAGCTGCCTCGCTTGGTGCTCAGTATTAAGAGGTTAGTGTTAGGACTGGTTGGCCTGGTGTCAGGATAATGTGACATCACTATAAACTGTCACACTGAAGACATCATAGCAATATGACTGCAAAATTGTTAAAGCTACATTAAAAATCTAAATCACGCACACATGTGTGATGACTTTCAGTGACTTCATCTGTATTAGTTATATTTGTGAGGTGATCTTGCGTTTGATTGACTAAGCTTGTGTATACTCCAAAGAATATGTCTATACAAATAGAGATCATACTTGCTATGGCAAGTTTGTATCATCAGGATCTCATGAAAGCTTGGTCATTAGGATCTCAGGAAAGCATGCTTATCAAGGAGGTAACCATACATCTGATTGGTTGTGATTTTGAATGCTGTGCAGGCCAATTTAGCAGTAATGTGCTGTCACTATTGCATTGCTTTCCTCTACCTGGACTCCTAGTTTCCAATCCAAGTTCATTATCCTTTCTTCCAATTAGTATTGGACAGCCAGATTTGAAAAGATCTTGTTGGTCACAGCAATGTTTCTGATCAAATTTTAATCATACATCCAGTGTAAATTTGTATTATTTGGATCACATCCATACATACTAATTAAGGTAGATTTCGTCTGATTGACTACGCTTATTACCACATTGTAAGTTTTGTTTCTGATTGGATATTTATCAGATTTAATATATTAGATTATTGTTTAATGCTTTGGTTCAATGCCAATAGATTGATTCTAATTTGATGTTACGGTCCATGCAGTTATTTGCTAGGATTATTAGAAAACAAGTGAATTAACATATAGCGACTGTATAGAATCATGTGTTTGGGGTAATGCATTGCACATTCTCATTAGAGATAAATCCAAAAACAGATTTTTGAAACTAATTGTAGAATGTATAAAGCATACATTTCAGTAGAGCAAGAGGTAAAAAAATAATAAATATTATAGTTCATAATGAATAATTTATAATTTAGACCATACAAAATAAAATAACACTATACCAACTAATACTTTCAGATGATAATGTAATTGTGTTTATAAGACTATCTTGTAAATTATGACTGAATAATTATATCTGTTTTCGCCAAGAGGATTTTATGAAGCAAAACATACTCCATGAGGATATACTATTAATGTTTGACTGCTCAATGTATCTCAAATGCCAACCAATTAAGGTATCAGAGTATCTGAATTTCTCTCCATGTTTAATGCAGGGATTAAGAAAGACATATTTCTTGTAAAAATCAGCTCCAGGTTTATCAAGTTATTTTCAGTTCTAATCTCACCTCTGAACATGTGGGTTCTAGTCTTGGGCTTGGCCAATATAGGTATGTGAGAAAGTTTCCAGTAACTTCCCATGAATATCTGCTTTTTACTATGGGTTCCATTGATTTTTCCTTCACCAGTTATATATATAGTCCATCATGTACTGAAAATTGGTTTTAATGATTACCACAGTAACAACAATAACTATTTATATGTCAATTGTTTTGTGGATTGTTTAAGGCATATCATTTATTTTTTGCTATAAAATTATTGAACCTTAAAATGGTAAATGGCACAAAGATAATGACAAAGTTCCCGTTCTTTTCAATGAAGGTATCATGGTAGCTTAGTCTCTACAGCATCGGACTTGCAATCCAAGTGTTGTAAGTTTGATACATAACCACACCAGAACAGGTCAGCAGCTTCAGTGTGTACTTAATGGCATTTAAATATAGCAAATATTATACTAAAAGAGCCATTTATTTATATATATGCATATTCTGTTTTTTTTAGCACCCAGACTTATCGTTGGTGCCATATACAAGTACATCAAACAGAAAATGAAGGTGAGACATTTACCAATAACCACAACATAATAATTCCTTTGCTTTGTATGAGATTCGCATTAGTTGTATTCGAATCATTCACATTTTTCAAACACAGCATTTGGGATATTGCAAGACCATAGCATTGTTAAAGCTACGTTAGAAATCCAAATCAGACACACCCATGGAACTATGAAACTTGGTAAATGGATGTAATTTGATGAGTACTGCACCATCATTACAAAAGTAGGTCCTTTTGACCCATATTTCATGCTTCTTAGACTTTCATCATATGTATAGTCATTAGTGCCACATCATTGAAACAAAAGATTGTCACCACTATGACCTAGATTTCACATACTACTGGTTTAAATTATTTGTTTGTGCTTAACTCCTGACCACTTGGGTTTTTTGGAACCTGTATATACTGATATACCTAGATTTCTGAAACTTAGTGAAGAAATGCATCTTGATGAGTACTATACACAAAAGTCACTGTGACCCATATTTCTTGCTCAGCTGACTTTGGTTAAATTTTGTATTTTGAGTTTATTTCAAACCATTTTGCAAGAATTTGTTGTTGACAAGTGGGTGTTAGTAGCTCTTTGTTAATCTAACAGAAATTAGTGCATATACCTTAGATGAGTTCTAAGTTTAAAGAATAAAAGGCAAAAAAATAATAATTATTCATGCTGAATATTAAAGTAAGTGTTAATTGTTTTTGTATTAGTCCTTCACCTCTAGTAATAATATGGTTATTGATACAGAAAAAGTATTGATGCATCACTTTATTGTCATATTAGTCATTTCAACCCTACTTACAACAAAAGACGCTCATTGTGACCTAAATTCATCTTACTGGCTTTGATTAAAATATTGCATTTGGTTCTTGACCAAATGAAATTGCAGCATGATAGATCTTACTGAATCATAAAACTTGGTGAGTGGATGAAACTTGATAAGTTATACAACCCTATTGCAAAAAGAAATCGCTGTGACCTATATTGCAGACTTCAGTGACTTGGTTGAATTAGTGTATTTAAAGTTAATTTGTGCTTATGATGACATAGGTTGTTCAATGCTGCAGTAACTTTAACCTACTCATTGTACTCGTGCAGTTGGAAGTATGGAAAAATTAATTTATTCAATGCTAATCTTACCAGATGTTATTGGTGATGATAGTGAATATTGCTCTGTTAGATATATCTGAATTGTTTGTTTAACTTTTTTCCATGATTTAGATCGTAAGGGTCACTTGTCAACTACATATTATGTAGCTTTTTTCCATGAATGAATGTTATACCTTTAGATACTGATCATTTGTAAACAACATTTTTCTTGGATTTGAGTATAGGATCTTGGTTTTTTCCTCTGAAATTTTATTGTTGAGCAGACTTTTGTTTGTTAGTTTAAAATAAATTGTTCACAGATATTTAAGTTCACAAAATTTAAAATGTTCTAGAAGCAAGCATTTATCTCACATCCTGGTCATTGTATTGTGTCTTAGGTTTCTGTATGATGTTGTGATCAAAATTATTTCTTCCTATTTTAATATGTCTTTCTGCAATCTCTTTTAGTTCTGTTCAAACATGTATTTAGAGGAATTATATAAATTATTTATTGGAACTACTAAAGTTTTCATTGACTGAATTGATGCTATTTTGAGATTGGATTATGTCATTGTGATACATCAAGACTGTTGGTACATGAAGCTATTCAAAACTACTGGCAATTCAGCACATTCCTTTTAGTTCTGTTCAAACATATATTGAGAGGAATTATATAAATTATTTATTGGAACTGCTAAAGTTCTCATTGACTGAATTAATGCTATTTTGGGATTGGATTATGTCATTGTGATACATCAAGACTGTTGGTACATGAAGCTATTCAAAACTACTGGCACGTCAGCACATTCAGGATTGTGGGAATTCATTCATCACATTCCATACTTTTGGACTTGTGTAAGTTACTCTTTAGATTTTTTTAAATAACTTTTAAAATTAAATTATTTGATGATTAAATTACATAGCTTGTTAGTTTTACTTCTTTCTGTTATTTAGCTTAAGACCATAGAGTTGTGACACCTCTCTGTGGCATTATGCTACATTTAGCATAATGACAGCACAATAGTGTCAGAGATCTGACAGTTTTGTTTGGGGCACAATATTGTTGGAAATCTGAGTTTTATATGGGGCACAAGAGTGTCAGAGATTGGACAGTTTTAATTGGGGTACATTAGAGTCAAAGATCAGACAGATTTATATGGGGCACAATAGTGTCAAAGATGAGACAGTTTTATATGGGACACAGTGACAGATTGGACAGTTATATGGTACACATCAGTGTTAGAGATTGGAAGTTTTATATGGAGCACAGTAGTGCCAGATTGGACAGATTTATATGGAACACAGTAGTGTCAGAGATTGGACAGTTTTATATGGGACACAATGGTGTCAGAGATTGGAGTTTTGTATGGAGCATAGTAGTGGCAGAGTTTGGACAGTTTTATATGGGATGCAGTGTCAGAGATTGGCAGTTTTATATGGGACACAGTGTCAGAGATTGGCAGTTTTATATGGGACACAGTGTCAGAGATTGGCAGTTTTATATGGGACACAGTGTCAGAGATTGGAGTTTTGTATGGAGCATAGTAGTGTTAGAGATTAGTTTTATATGATGCACATTAGTGACAGATTGGACAGTTTTATATGGGACACAGTGTCAGATATTGGACAGTTTTATATGGGACACAGTAGTGTCAGATATTGGACAGTTTTATATGGGACACAGTAGTGACAGTGATTGGAGTTTTGTTTGGAGCACAGTAGTGTCACAGATCGGACAGTTAGCTGGGTTACATTAGTGTCAGAGATCGGACAGTTACATATAAGATTTTGTTGCTGCCACTTTTGACAGTCATCTGATCAGATTGTTATTCATATTGTTGCTTTTGTTGCTGAATATGTGCCAGTAATGACCCATATTGTTTTTTTTCCCTTTTGATGGATTACACATGTGTTAAGATAATGTTTTAGTTTTAAAATACATGCTAATAATGGCACATCATGGTTTCTTTTTGTGTAGCTGTTATGGGTGAAAGATTTGAAGATCTTACATTCATGAATGTGTTAGGATATGGTTTTAGTTGTTATATATATATATATATATATGCTGCAAATGTCACACGATGGTTTCTTTTTGTGTAGATGTTATGGACAAAGGACTTGAAGATGAATACCATACATGTGGATGATGTTTGTCGAGCAATCTGGCATCTTTTCCACCATGCCAAGAGAGGAGACATTTTTAACCTGGTTGATGATGGAGACACAAGTATGTATAATTCATAAAAGCTACATTTTTCTTAAAATCAATAAACATATCTCTGCATAGGCCATACAAAAATGTAAAATGTATTCTAGTTGTCACAATCATACCAACATGGTTTCCTTTTTTTAATCAGTTGTTACATCAGCCTGATGGATACCAAAATGAAATACAAGAAATATAGTGTCTTTTTTAAGTTATGGGAACTGTGGACCCTCTGATTATTGTAGGGATTCTGGATGGTGTTGTGGTCAAAGGCATTTTTCTATATAAATCTCACCTTTACTAACAATGGTATGTGGGAAAGCTTGCAAGTAGCTTTCTTCAGGTTAGTGGTTCTTACTCCACCAAATTTATTGGCCGCCATGCATGCTGCGAAATGGTTGTTAATCTTGATTAAATGAAACCAAACCAAAACTTGGACCATCTATGTGTTTGTTATTCATTAGCTTGTCTTTAGACATTAATATATACAAATCCTGTTTTGTGAACAATATCAACAATGTCTGTAGAATACCTCTTGTGTGGAAAGGTTTTCCCACTGTAGAATTCCTCTTGTGCGGAAAGGTTTTCCCACTGCAGAATTCCTCGTGTGGAAAGGTTTTCCCACTGCAAAATTCCTCATGTGGAAAGGTTTTCCCACTGCAGAGTTTCTCTTGGTGACGACTTGAAGTGTAAAGTATGTTTAATATGAAATGATTAATTGGAATTTAGATATGTCAGATTGTTTTGCTGTTGTACCTTATAAATTCACAGCTTATCAAACTTTTTTCTTAACATTATTTTTCAATTTATGCTCACAGAGTTCCATTATTAATATTTTAATTTCTTACTTGAAAAAACATTTCTTGGACAAATAAAAGTGTTTATATTTATAATTTCAGCCCAAGGACATATCAGTGAATTGGTGTCAGATATTTTCAACTTAAGCTATGACTTTGTAGGATCTCTGTGGTCAAACTTTGCAAGGGTAAGATGATTGATTGCCTAATAAAAAAATTTCATTTAAAAATTGATGTTAAATCTAAATTAAGAAATTTCCACACACTGATTTTATCACTTGAATGATTTTTAGCATCAGTTCATAAATCTCATTGTTTTATTTTATTCCACATTTGTAGAAAATTAAACCTTTATTTAATTTTATCTCAATTTTTCTTTTTTTTGTTTACATGGAAACTATTTGACCACAGTAAGTTCTTGCCAAAATGAGCAGTGTAGGACTTAACAATAAGAAAATAATTTTTGCTAGACAAGTGACTGAAATACTCTAAAACATTGACACAATGAAAATGCATATAAATATATAATTATGTTAGTGATGTGCTTTATTGCCAGTATACCAGTTTATTATGGCGGGTTTTTTTTTCTGGTTTTATGTATCATGGTATATTTTCACTGTACAGGTACATTGGTAGTTTCCATCACTAAGTATGTCTTCATGATAAAATAGTTAAAAAATGTTCTGCCTTTTTTATAAAACGGTTGTGTCTTCACAAATTAATGGTGAGTATTACAAATGTGTCACATATGTGGAAGGAGTGGACAAATACAATGTTGTGATACATCCTTGGGCCAAATCCAACTTAAAGAAAAATTTCAGATTATATAAAAACAAAACAATATTAAAGTCCATGATGTTTTAATTATTTACTAGCATATGTGAATGTGTTAAATATATATGATCATTTGTAAGACTGCCAAGCATCCTATAATTTTCATGAGAACACTTGTTTTCTGTCTAACCTTTACATAGTTTCTCAAGTCCGCTAAATATTTTCTTATTTGTTGAAGTGTGTTTCATGTTTACTGACCCTCATTGATAAATGTTTTGCCTGGGTATTGGCATCCCACTCAAGTTTTCTTTATTTTATAAATAGTGTAGCTAGAACATTGTAGGCTTCAGTATCAACATTTCCTATTTTTATAAAGAGGCTCTCCAATGTCAGCACAATGTATTTCACAGGGAGTCAGCTATAGTGTAAGCTTAATCATCCCATTGTAGTTACAGCTTTTAGGTTACAGCTTATACAACAAATAACATGCACATAGCAAATTCATCTTCTATATTGTACTGGCCATTTCATTTTGAGTGGTGGGAGGGGTTGTGATTTTCCTTTGAGCTGAAATAATTTCTTTTATCTAAAGATAATTAATATATTTTCCAAATATCATAAATTAAGTATGGCATTAATTTTACTTTAAATCAGAGAAAAATAACTTTTCCATATAGAAATTTAAAAATTGTCAGATCTTTCAACTAAAATTGAAGTGTTGTTCTTTAATAAATTGTGTTATACAGTGGTACATATTGTAGTTCATTCATAAATGCTGCAGTTTACCGCAATACAAAATAACACACACACGTGCATACACACATATATAACGTCGTTGAGATTGTCTTTTAGACATTACCTAAACAAATATATTATTTCACTGTGCCTATTTTTGTTATTATTCATTTACAGAATATTAGTGTTTTTTGGAAGATAAGACCAGTGACTATTCAGAAGCAAAAATATTTATAGAGAGAATATGCTTGGATGGAAATGAGGAAGATGTTTATAGCTAGGGAAGCAGCATTGGAGTTAACACTCTGGTTTAATGTACTTCATCAGTCATCATTCTAAAACCTTCAGATGTATGAATTGAATTTCAATGTTAGACTTTTTTTGTTCTAATGTTGTAGGTGAATATGGAGAATGTGGTGGAGGATATAAATGAAAAACACATGGCTCCCTGGGCAGATGCTTGTGTTAGAGACAACATCAGGAACACTCCTCTTAATCCGTTTTTAGACCAGGTAAAATACCATTGGTATTTTGGTCCTATGTCGCCTGTGTATGACACTTCATTCTGAGACACTGGTTTCATTTGACAGTCATTTAAATTCTTTTCTTAATTTCTGACAGTATTCACATTTTAGATAAAGCCTCCCAGCAAATGCAGCATCATCAGTGAACTAATAAAAAAGAATCCATAAACTAATGAATCTCCTTGTTAAAATCATGAGACAGGAGACATAACTATAAGGTATCTTGAAGTGTTTTTTCAAGTAGATAGTACTGATATTATTTTTATTATTATCATTATTATTATTATCATCATCATCATCATTATTTTTATTGTCATCATCATCATTATCATCTCTGTTGTATAAGGATGGGGAAAATAAAATTGTTTCTTCTTTATCTGAGGCCTAGATTCAAGTGATAGCAGAAGTAAATATTCTTTATGCGTACATGACTATAAAAAGATTGGATAAATATCCACAGAAAAACAATCTATAGGCAAATATAAATAATGTTGCTGTCATAATCATTATTACCTGTTAATGCTACATTATTCATTTATTGTTTCTCACAAGTTGTCTTTTTCTTGTCCGAGATCTGTGTACAGTATCCTCTAAGTAAGTAACTAAGTAACTTAACTAAGTAATCAAGATGATTTAAAATATAAGGAAAAAGTAATTAATAGTATTTCATGAAAAAGTAAGTCATTTTTTAATATTTTTTAAAATTTTTTTGTGACTTGTGATTTGTGTAACTATATTCCCTTTACGTCCATGGCAGTTGGACTTTTAACATTAGTTTTCTGTTTTCTGGCAGGAGCTGTTATATAATAAACACCTGTACCTGAATGGCAACAAGCTGAAGGAGACAGGTTTTGTCCTAGAGAAACCCAAGATCCAGACTTCTTATCTCAAAGAGGTGAGATTTATATATAAAGATGATTATCTGGCACACTTTTTCATGCCCACATCAAGTGGAAAAGTGAGAGACACAGCATTGGCTTTTTGCTGGACCATATTTTTAACACCTATGTCAATCTGTAGAGGTGTGCATATATTATTACCCAAGTCTCAGAGAATTTTGTTGGACTGAATAATTTGTGAAGTATTCTTGAATTGAACCAGATTTGGTTTCAGGTATTATATTTAGAAGATATCTGTGCTACATGTCTGTGACATGATGCCCCAGTGCTAGACAAACTATAAACTGTAACACTGCAGATATAGCAATATGACTAATGTTGTTAAAGACGCTTTAAAAAAAAAAATCACAAACACAAATACCAACTGATCCAACAGACTTAGATCCGCCATCACAAAATGCGCTGGCAGATATCTGTAGAACAAACAACATAGACCCTGATCTGTAAGGATATTATGTAGAGGTCAAAATGAACAAGAACCAGAATGAAACACCAATGCATTTCATGAATAGATTTGGGAAAATATTTCCCATTTGCCAGAGGCACAAGGCTAATAATTTGGAATTATCTGAGTCCAAGGTCAAGGTCACTGGAGTTGAAATGTAATTATCTGTTTTGATGATAAATTTTCTTGGCCTAATTTTGATTAGACTTCATAGATCAGTTACATTTGGTAATGTGCAGCTGCCTATCAATACAGATAATTTATAATCTCTAATTTATGTCCCCACTCTGTGTATATAGGCAGAATCCTGACCTGTATGGTGCTGAGTAAATATGCTATAGAGATGAATATTACTAAAATATTCATGAATACAAATCCTTCTAAATATAAGTAAACCAGCACTGAGGAAACTTACGAGAAAAAGGTAAAATATTTTTAATCTTTTAAATGGTATATAAATAAATGATCATGATAAAAATACATAAAAAAATCTTTAAAATATTTTTTGTCAAAATTTATTGTATAAACTTTATTTTTTTCGTCCAAGAATTGTTCTGGTGGTATATTAAGTTCACATTAATAAAGTATTTAGTCTTGCATGAAGAAAACATACTCTTAACAAGAATGTGTTCCATTGTCAGTTGTAAAGGATACACACTGGGCAAGATTGGATATATATGATCCCAAGGGCAGGTCACACTGTGTCCACTTGCCTCCAGATCTGGGAGACACACAAGGTCAAAGAAGGTCAAAGTAAAATAACTACATAATGCTCTAACTAGGATGCTGTTATCAATTTTTTTCGCCTGCTTAACATTGTTGTGTGCACTGTAATGTCATATTTTTATTGGAAACTTGCATTATTCAAAAATGATTTTATGATATTCTGACCATGTTCCAGATAAAAATCAAGATTTCATTTTCTGTCTTAGTTTGTATCAACTTCATAGTTGCATTACAGAAGGAAGACCAGCTTTCAGGTGAGTCTGCATTAAAGCGGTCAAAGGTCAAGGCAATTGTATGTGAACTTGCACAATAGTTGATTTTACTTTGTAATAGCCACAGTTTGATGGAGGCATCAGCCATTCTTCTGATGCTAATTCTGCTAATAAAGATGTTTGATAATTGAAATAAAATTTTTGAATCTCAAGTAAGTAAAAAAAAAAATACCTCAGTAGAAAGGGGACAGAATGGCATATATCATTGTCTACTTTATTATTTGCTTGTGTATGTTTCATCAAGTACACATATTAAGGTTGAGGTTTCTAGAACCAAATATAAACTTGATCGTAACACTGGTGATTTATGATTACTGGTATTAAATTTATCTGCTAATGACCTTTGCCTGTTCAAAGCAATTACTGTACAGGAACAGATATTTAATGTACAGGGACAGACATTTAATGTAATGGAACTGATATTTAGGAGCTTTCCATAAAGGACATCCGCAGATATTACCTGTTTTCCTAAACTCCTCTCCCCTTGTCCGCTCTTGTCTGCATGTGGCTTACCACCCCCTCCCCAGCTGCAGACGTCACCATCTAACATTATGCACTGCTCTATGGTCTGGCAGTGAGTAATAGCCGGTGCTCTCAAAATACAATGTTCAGCGAATTCAATTGAAATTTATGCTTATGGATCACCCATAAAGGATGTCCGTAAAACATACTGGAATACATGCAGTAGGCCCTAAAGCAGCTGTACAACACAGACTATCATAACCAAAAATAATAGCTTGCAGACATCTGCAAGGTCCTTTACACTTCCTCTCCTCTTGCCTGCAGTTTTCCACATTTGATCAAACCCCCTTCCCACGTCTTTGCTGTCGTCCTATTATGGATGATCCATTAATGTACTGGAACAGACATCTAATGTACCAGAAAAAACATTTAATGTACTGGAAAAGACATTTAATGTACAGGAAAAGACACTTATTGTACTGGAAAAGGCATTTAATGTTCAGGAAAAGACATTTATTGTACTGGAAAAGGCGTTTAATGTACAGGAAAAGACACTTATTGTACTGGAAAAGGCATTTAATGTACCGGAAAAGACATTTATTGTACTGGAAAAGGCATTTAATGTACCGGAAAAGACATTTATTGTACTGGAAAAGGGTTTAATGTACAGGAAAAGACATTTATTGTACTGGAAAAGGCGTTTAATGTACAGGAAAAGACATTTATTGTACTGGAAAAGGCATTTAATGTACTGGAAAAGACATTTTTTGTACTGGAAAAGGCATTTAATGTACCGGAAAAGACACTTATTGTACTGGAAAAGACATTTAATGTACAGGAAAAGACATTTATTGTACTGGAAAAAGGCATTTAATGTACCGGAAAAGACATTTAATGTACAGGAAAAGACATTTAATATACTGGAAAAGACATTTAATGTACCGGCAAAGACATTTAGTATCCATGAATAGACATTTAGTGTACAGCATCAGATATTTCATGTAAAAGAACCTATATTTAGTGTACAGGAACAGACATTAAGTGTAGAGAGACCGATATTATAGTCAGCTTGAAGTGTTGTTAAAAATGGTAGCAATAAATTCCTTTTCTGTTATACCCTCTGGTGTCAGCATTTGAAATATGTACTGTTCTAAACATTATAGGATGTTCTTTCCCAATGCTTCCTTATGGATTGTAACCATAGCTTTCAAGTTTACTTTTTTATTGAAAGGTCATCATTATAGTGTTTCTCTTATCAAGTTATATGTGTTCAGTGAACATATTTATAGTTTGAATAGTTTCAATTGTCTAAATGATGCAGATGGTATTCATACATTGCTAGTATTCTTGTTTAAAAGGTTACATTCAGGCTGTCTCATTGTGTTCTTGGTAAAGACACTTACCTCCCATTTCATCTGTTTTAAAAGTGCCATTAAAAAATTCCAACCTTTTTTGTGATCTTAGGTTCTTGAGGACTACTTGAAGAATCATCTTTTCCCACCATCATTGCTGTCCGATGAAGTATTATGGACAGAATCTTATGAATCAGAAGAAACGAATGCAGGGATTGACAATGAGCTAGTGGAGGGCATGGCTTCATAATCTGCATACACTTAAAGAAGCAGGTACCTGGATAATTCCTCACAGTTGTGGGATCTCATTGACGTGTTCGTTGTGCAAGTCTTTCAAAATAATGGAAAATCCCATTCCTTCAAGATGTCATTCCACTAATGCTGCCAAGCCTCATTTATTTGACTTCTGTTCATTTGGTATTTGGTTTTAATGCATCAAGCAACAAATCTTGTGTATGGGAGTTCTGGGGCTACTAGGATGTAGTCTGGGCTTTCACATGTAAAATTGAGGTAGCCCATTGGACTAAAACATGAAATCGTGACTTGTTATAGATTTTGAAAAAGTAACATAAATATTTCACAAGGAGACTAGTTGCATTAGTCTGTGCAATATAAGTATATACTGGGGTTTTTCTGCTTTAGTCAGTTTTGAAATCAATTGTTATGGCAAAAAGAAAATATGTGTTTCAGGTTGGCCAACCATCAATGGTTTTCATTGCCAACCATAGCACCTTTTTTCCCCAAGGTAAATTTTTTTCCAGAAATTGATTTGTGCATCTAATTGAGCCAGTATAGCCTAGTACTTAAAGTATAATATTTAAAAATACCTACCTATCATAATTTTTAAAACCAGTTCCATAAAAAACACATTTTGTTTGTGCCTAAACTTTGAATTTTAGTAATTTGGTTATAATGACAACACTAGGACAAATTATGTCCATAATTTGCAAACTGATTACAATGTATGAAGATTTTTACAGGAATCTGGTACACTTATGGCAGCCAGTTTAGAGAGTAATTTTGAATTACAGGCTTTTTTACAACTGTAGAACACACCATGGTGTATATGATGCAAGTGGAACACACCTTGCAGTCAAACATGGATGTGATGTGCCATTTCCTTCTTCTCATGAGCTATAACAAGAATGAATACAATATACCAGTCCCTGCTTTTCCAACTTATTAATTTGTGAATAGATTGCATACATTATATTATTTGGTACATAATGTTTCTTGCTAAAATGAATAAACGGCTCATAAACATAACTATAATGGAAAAACTCATATTTATTTACCTATAATGACAGAAAATAACAGCAATGGAACTTAATCTTAAATCTAACAGTGTCATGTATTAGAGTGTGTTCTCTGTGATACACATCTGATGCTGGACTACCAGTTTGTTTCAATGTTGTGGTACCCTTGGCTGTTTATGATACCGCAGTGGAAACAGTGAAAAAGATGGTAAATTTAATATCTACTCCAGTTATCCAGCAGTCTGTTGTGTGAGAGATTTTTAATGGGAATGGTTTGTGTTAAATTAATGAGACTTGACTGTATACAGAATATGTGTATATTTTTATTTACTTGAAGCTTAATTTATGCCATTTGTATATTCATGTAGCTAATTTAAGCAAGTTATCCTACTTACATTGACTGTGAGATCTTATACACAAGTCACTTAAGGACAAAAGGTAGTTGTGATCATTAGTAATTTTGATATTAGTAAGTTTTATATTTTGGCAATATGTCACTGCCTTCAACAGTAACTAAAGTTGATCACATGACATATAATGGTCATTTGATACGAAGAGGATGGTTTAGATGGATGGTAATTCAAGCCTCTCATCCCTGTTTGATATTGGCCTCTGATTTTGAACTCTTAATATATTTTTATTCTGAGTATGGGAAATTACTAATGATAACAAATTATTCTGAGCAAGGAAGTGACCTTTTCAAGAATCAATGGATCAATATTTTTAAGACAAGTTTAAATGAGCAAAAATCTTATCATCTGTTTATGAAATATTTTGTAGAATTATTATTAGCTTATAAGCTTGAAATTAAGATATCTCAAAATGACATCATTTTGAGACAAAATTTAAAATATTTTAAAATCATGTCATTTGAGACAAAATAGAGAATATTTCAAGATCATGTAATTTTAAGACAAAATTTAAAAGCAATCCAGCTATTTTCAGTTTTTGCGATTCATTATGATTATAAAAACTCAAAATTTCTGTGAATATAGAGTTTTCATTTAGAAATGATGTTTTACTGTAACCCATTGATCATTTGGAGTGTTACAGTAATCCAGTCATCATTTGAAGGTTATTTGGCTTTGATGATTATTGGAAGTGTCTTATGTTTTCTTGCATGTGCTGATATGTTATGGTTTAAAAAATAAAATAAAGGCAAATTGCTGAACCAGACAAGTACCAAAAATTGTGCCAGATAAATTCTTACTCAACCAGAAATTCTATACATATTCAAGTTGAGAATGTTAATGACCTAAATTCATTTCTATGAAATATTGTTTTCCCCAACTTATTCTGTGACTCATTTAACACCTGTTATAAGTAATGGCAACTTGAAACCAGTCTGTTCTCCCAATTGTCAGTGTTTATAGATATTGAAGAGTGAGTGAAAACACTTGTATCAAATTAAAAATAAAATACATTAGAAAATATAGACTTTAGGCCATCAAAGCCAGTAATATTCTTGACAGATCATCCTTTTTATGAAACAACCAGTCATCTGTGTTTCTGACATAATCCTTTTCATAAAACAATCAGTCATCGGTGTTTCAGACATAATCCTTTTCATAAAACAATCAGTCATCGGTGTATCTGACAGATCATCCTCTTCATTAAAGGGAATCAGCTTTCTAGATCATGGGATTGGAAACTTCACTGCAGGAAAATTTACACTTGCCATTTCCAGTTAACCTTCTACCCTAGCATACAAAATGTTTCTCAAACTGCATGCCAGAATGTCTACAGAAAATGCTTCCTTACAGGACATGTTGCCAAATATGTTTTAAAGATCTTTTTTTATTTGATAATGTCACCTTTGTATTATTGGGTAAGATTGTAAGCAAAGAGTTCTTCAATACATCTAATGTGACAACACAACTTTTGATATGTATTTATTGTTCACAATTGCCCCTGCAAAAATGTTCATTGTTTTTGTTTTATATCTATCTTTTTATTTGTTGCCTTGTCTTGCAAAATACCTCCAATTATTTCCCCTCAGACAATTTATTTCATATCTTTACAATATTGTCTGTTATTCTGATTATTGTGCTCAAACAATAACTGGATTCCTCTAATGTATACTATATCATTTTTAAAAGAAAGAAACAGAAATTTTTTGTTAAAAAAATGATATATATATAGAAAACTAAAGGGTAGGAAACAATTTTTTTAAAAAAGTTTTTTTTAATGCAATATTGAGGGCACTTTCATTCATTTTTTAAAATTAAATATTCAAAAAATAAAGGTTAGGTGAGCTTTTGAGTGATAGTTTATTTTTCAGCAATATTTCATGCAAGAATTTAACTTTCATTTTCCTCAAAATTTTTAAAATGTGTCTTTATTTCTCATCAGGATTGTTTAAAATATATATTCCTAATTCAATAGCAGAATATTATTTTTCCCTGTTAATTCAATATTATTATAAAATAAAAAGAAAAAGTTACCATATGAACTCATTTTTAAGTCACCCAACTTCTGACTGTACAGACCCATGTCTGTCATTGCTTATATAATGCAGCACCATGTCTGGTTACCTGCAATCTGTTAGGAGTGATCAGTAGAACAAACAGTATAGACCCTAATCTGCCAACATATTATGCAATAGCAGGTAAGAATCTATGCATTATGCAGATGGACTTGACTTAAAGTTGAGTATATATGCATGAAACATTATTTGCCTGCACTATTTCTGAAATTTGCTGGTGTTCTAATCTGTACTACTGCTGAAATTAACTTAAATGCCATAAGGTCAAATTTCTGTGTTGAGTTGGATGTGAAAAATATCTAAATTCAAAGCAAAATCACCTTTCTATGTAGAGTGAGGATAAAAAGGATCATTGTTTACTCTTCATATTTTTATTGTGCAATAAAACAAGTCAGATTCCCATTGATTAACATTTGGACTTTGAGCTTAAGTGGATGTAAGGCCTTGCGAGCTATAGGAATGGTTCCACATCTCTTTTGTGTCATCTCTATATGTTGTTCAGTCCTAATTGTTGTTTCCAGCTTGTCATAAACTGTGTGACTGATCTATACACAGTGAACATTATGACATGAAGGCACTTGTTTATTGGAGGCTAATTCATCGTGTAATATTGATGATATTACTAAGATTAGAAAAACCATTAAAACTTTTTAACAATTAGAGCTGAACAGCATTCTACCAAATTAGATAGAAAGTAAATGGCATAAAGCTCTTTAAAAATTTTTCATGTGATAAAAATTCATTGTCAAAGATGGCCTCCATTACTAAAAATAGATTGACATTTAAACAAGTTATTAAAAACTGCTTAACAGAATTTGACCAAACTTGACAGAAAACATCATGTTGTAAAGTTAGTTTTACAGATCATGCTAATCTGCCAATTTAGATATGGCTACTGATAGTGCACTGACCACATTACACATTCTTGTCAAGTATATTAACTTCCACCACCCTGTAGGACATGTATTTTATGTAAACTCATGAATCTTTATGCTGATGTTCCACCTGGGAAAATGGAGAAAGTTTTGAGAAAATGTAGTTTATATAAAAGTGTTTGACCCCATACTTATATATTTTATCTTTTTACCTCTGACTCTTATTTTGTATAACTTTTACAGTGTTAACATCTGCATGTTATGTATATTTACATTTTTTTGGAATGCCCATCTTCCTAAAAATATTGTTGGCAATTCTTTATCTTTAAAATGTTTTGGACTTAACTTTTAGTAAACACCATATGACCAGTATGCCTTCAAAGCCAACAGTATGTGAATTACATACTTGCACACACACACACACACACACACACACACACACACACACACACACACACACACACACTTTAACTGACCCCTCTCAAAACCTGCCAAACAAAATTTGACAGAAAGCGATCTAGTAGAAAAGCCTTTAAGATTTATACTGATTAGGCCAACCCTCCCCCAGATATAGCTGTCTTTAACATGGAAGGTCCTGACTTTTAAAAAGTTGTCGCCAAAAAAATCGTTAACCGCAATATTTTGTCGCCAATTTTAAAAAAAGTGTTGCCAGAATAAATAGTGAATATGTTTCCAAGTCTGTTAATGTAATAGGTTATGAAAATTGAAAAACACGGGACAGTTATTACTTTATTGACAACAATCAGTACAATCACGCGCCAGAACAAATGCGTGTCGACATGCACTCTGCGAAAGATGTAAATAACAAGAAACATCATTTTTAAAATAGTTTTCTGAGTACTTAACCATTAGTTCTTCTTTGTAAGACCAAATATTACAAATAATAAGAAATAATAATTGTAATTTTAACATGTTCAAATGGTTCAACTAACAATAACTGAGTTAATTACTCTAAATGCTAATGTTGTATGCGATCCCTTTGTCTTTGGAAAATAATCGGCAGTCAGTTAAAGTTAATTATAATTATTTCATCTGAAAACATGAAAGTAATTTATTTTGATCTAGGGTTACAGTTAATTAGATTTGGAATGAGAATTATGGTCTTGACTTTGGATTTTTGAATACCACACACACAGTTTACTTTAACTTAATTTATCACGGTTTTGTCATGTAAGCTTTTGGCGAGGTTGTTTAGCATAGTGCTTATATCTCGGCACACTTTTGTCCCATGCACTTTTGTTACGGAGCATCTAGTTAACAATAAGTTGTTGTTGTACGGTTTAACACCATTTTCAGCACAAGATAGGCTAATCATGGGGGCCAGTATTAATGGTAGAGGAAGAACCCTGGAAAACCATTGAAAGAACCACTGACCCACAAGAAGCTACTGGCAGGCTTTCTCACTTTAACTATAAGTCATTACAGTGGGATATAAAATGTGGAAAATAGTTTTCATATGTATTGTAGCTTGAGACAAAATTTGAAAAAACAAATGCATACCTCTTTTAGGCATTTCTAGTTTTCACAGAAAAGGTTTTATTTGTCAATCAATTACTAGTGCTTCACTCACTGTAACAGGCAGTGTTTTTGTCACAGAGGCTCAAGTCTAACCTTTATCTGTTGTATAAAATATGAAATGGAGGCCACATTGGGAGGGGGAGGCAAATAACATTTTCCACAGGGAGAAATGGCATGTCGATTTTGAAAATTTCACATGTTTTGGACCTGTGAAATCAAAGAATATTAGTGAAAATGATGCTTAAATATAAAACTTCCCGATGGCAGGTTCCAATCTGCGTATTTTCAGATTCAATTGTTTTGAGAAATAAATTATTCATTTATGCAAAACTTGCTTGTGTTGATATTTCTTGTTGCATAGTTTAAGTCTCTGCAGACATAACAGGATTGATGGCAAAGTAAAAGATCAGTAAGCAGGACTGCCAGGAATAACATCAGGATCAGCGACTGTGTTTGATTAATTTGCATTAAATCCAAATGCTTTTAATTTTGTTAATTTACTCTTAGGCTGAGATGATGAACATGCAGCGTCTAACTTGCGTTTACTTCTGATAATGTTGCACTGCTAACAGTATATAATTTTGATAGAGATATTTTTCCATTTGCTTGGTATTTATACACAGCAATTGTTACTTCAAAGGGAATCAATTTTCTCTAGAGTGTCGACAAAACTATTTATTGGTATATTTTAAAAATCTGAAGGATTAGCCGTCGTTCAATTACTTGTAGCTGTTTCTGTTTGAGTTTTCATAACACTGTTGATTGTAGGTATCATAGCATACAGTACATAGGCATTAGTGGATTATGATGTAACATTGCACTGTACAGACGGTTTGGTCAATACAGGATTTGTTTATGTGGGAATATAGATCAGTGTATAAGTCTGAAATAAGTCTGTAACTTCATTTCATGGTCCCATTGAATTTCTCCACTCCAAATCCATGATTGTATGTACAAGTTAAACTGCCAAAAAGGCTGTTGCCTAAACAAATCGTTAACTGGTATTCTTTGTTGCCAATAAGGAAACAAATTGCAATTTGCAAAGCCCAGGATGATTCCTGCTTTAATAAAATAGCAACAAATTGGAATGATTTCTTCAGAATTTTACCAAATTTGACAAAATGTTCTGTCACTTGGGACTTTAAAATGTTTTGTCACTTGGGACTTTAAAATGCTCTGTCACTTGGGACTTTAAAATGTTCTGTCACTTGAGACTTTAAAATGTTTTGTCACTTGGGACTTTAAAATGTTCTGTCACTTGGGACTTTAAAATGTTCTGTCACTTGGGACTTTAAAATGTTCTGTCACTTGGGACTTTAAAATGTTCTGTCACTTGAGACTTTAAAATGTTCTGTCACTTGGGACTTTAAAATGTTCTTTCACTTGGGACTTTAATTGTTCTGTCACTTGGGACTTTAAAATGTTCTGTCACTTGGGAATTTAAAATGTTCTGTCAATTGGGACTTTAAAATGTTCTGTCACTTGGGACTTTTAAATGTCCATAAATGATGCTGATTCATCATCAGATATTGGCACTTTTATTTGGTCCATATTACCATATGGTTAGGTGAACTGATGGAATCACTCTTCATCCATTATGTGTTCATTGCTCATTCAGTTATTTACAAGAACTTTCAGAAACTGCCTGACCAATTTGCACTTGGTTTTACAGGGAGAGTAATGTAAAATGAAGGCCTTTCAGACTTGTTAATTTGATGACAGTGTCTCATCCTCTTAATGCTGAGTGCCAAGTGATGCAACTTTTAGTACAATTTTTATTAGTCTCTGGTATGACTTGGCCAGGGTTTAAACAGGGTTTAAACCCATGTCCAAGGCAGACATTCTAACCACTTAGGCCACTGGTGCGGTGACAAAAAACAGCAAACAGAGGTTGAATAAAAAAAGCATCCAAGTAGGAAAATGTTTGAACTACTTTGTCTTTAAAAGATGCTGAACAGGATTTACTTACTGTCAGTAAGTATTCAGGCTTAAAGCTTTGCCATTGCTCTGCAAATCCCATTGCCAAATATCCAGGCTTAAAGCTTTGCCATTGCTTTGCAGATCTCATTGCCAGATAGCCAGTCTTAAAGCTTTGCCATTGCTTGGCAAATCCCATTGCCAAATATCCAGGCTTAAAGCTTTGCCATTGCTTTGCAGATTCTATTGCCAGGTATCCAGGATGAGTAAGATTAATGGTCCAAGTTATTTTGTCTTGGACAAGTCAGCTTTTGTCATTGTGAAAAAAGTAAAGCTATTGTACACTTCTGGCTCATATTCATAGCTAATATGTAACTAAACCAATCTCTCTGAAATAAATCAGATTTCCAGCTATTATTGAAAAATCTCCAATTCTTAACAGCTCTGCTGTTAGTGTATATTTTTTAAATTATCTAATCAGTGCAACAAATACTTTATTGCAGGATGATTTTATTACCTTTTACATTTTTAAGACATTTTAAAAAAATTTAAAAACAGAGTCAAAACTTTAACTATTAATAATGTTTATTACATGTTAAAATACTTGATTGTTTTTCCAAGATAATTAGATCTTAGTATGGTGAAGGGATTCATTAAGGTTACATAACTCTAAAAGGTTATTGTTGTAGTTTAATGCCATTTTTTAGCACAAGATAGGCTATACATGTTGGTCAGTATAAATTGTGAAGGAAGAAACAGGGAAAGCTCCATAAAAAACCGCTGACCCACGAGAAGATACTGGCAAGCTTTCTCACATTCCCACATTGGCAGAACCCGATTACTCTGAAGGTATGACATTCGTAATTACTGAAAATGAAAGGAAATGAGCAAATATGGATAAAATCAAGTGGAAGTAAAATTCACCAAACATGAACACATTGCAAGGATAACTGAAGGAACAACAAATGCACTGAAATATGAGTATATTAATAGGACTGAAAATAAAAATTAATAATCAATGCAGTATTTAGGGAATACTTGTTGGTATTATTAAGAAGTTGTACAAATATTTTACATATAAAATTGACTTCAGTTCAGTCAGAGTTTCATGCTCCCTGGTGTCCAGCAAGGATCACTGGCACAAGTCCTTGGCTTGGTCATTTTAAACTTTAAACTTAAATTCATGACTTCAAAATTAACCAAAGGAGTCAAGCAAAAGAACAAAGGAACTGTGGGAGGAGATATGGCATGCTATTTTAATTGCTTATTATTAATTGTAAACTATTTAAATTATTATTTAGCTAATAATACTTAAATTATTGTCCATGCTAAGCTCTGTTGATTTTCATACTTTTCATTTGTGTTCAGTTTTTCATAATTTTAGGTATTGTTCCAGCTAGAAAGAAATAAAGGGGCAGGCAACCCCCCCAGCCATGTTCTCTGCAAAATTAACATCTTTATAAGGATTGCAATTGTTCGCATGATTTGTTAGTTTATTGTCTGTTTTAATTTGTTTTACAAACTTGAATCAATCACTATCAGGCAACAGATAAATGTCCTATAATGGAAAGTTGAAACAAATGGTTAATTGATTGTATATCACATTCTACTCAGATAAAACACCAAGTGACAGGTGTATATCCTCAGCTGAGATTAACTTTAAGATCACAGGGCATAACCAAAATGATCCAGCTTAGAAGCATCTGTTTCATTGAAGTTCACCTGAATGATTACTTCAAATAATAAGTGTCAATCTTAATATTTTAGACATAACCCAATTTAAAAAATGAAAAGCAAAATCAATGCAACTCTGAACCATACCCTTACACAATATTTCAAGGGATTTACACGTGTGATACCACCATCCTTATTGACAACCAATGACTTTCCCAGCTTGAAAATCAGAAAAGTTGGAAGGCATCACTGTTGAAATGTTCAGATGCATTGTACAACACTAACACTCCTTTATTGTATCTGTAAAAGCATATACATGCTGTGTTAAAAAATGACAGCACCATTTCTACAAGAATATTCAAATAAAACACATTTCACATGAATATTTTATTGGTAAATAAATGACTGTAAGATGGAATTCAAGTAAATTGCCTGATAATTTTTACTACAGTACCAAGAAAAATTATGGAGATGGGTGTGGCACTTTAAAAGTCGTTATAGGTATTTAGTAGAATGTGATTATTTTACATTGAACCATGGATCTTATATTAAATCACTGTCTCAGTTTGTGGTAGTGGGAATGTATATAGAGCCAGAGTATCCCATTTGTTCCTTTGTTGATGTATTATTAATAATTGTATGGGGGTTTTTTTTACATTGCTGATAATTGATCATTTAATGATGGTGTATACAAAATTAATAATTCCACCATTATACACAATGTTAATTTGTTAACTTGCATCCATTTTATCGTCTGTATTTTTTATCAGATCATGTCTATTTCCCCATTGTAATTTTTGGTTCATTTTATTTTCTATGCATATTCTACTTGAGAAATAAATATCAATGTTTTTTTCTTCCCCATTTGGAAATTTATCACTTAACAGTTTGGAGTGTTCATTCATTAATGTTCTTGTTTTTTTGGCTTACTTGCTTTCATTCTTGGAATTTTCTGTTCGTGATCCTGCATCTTTCATGATAGTAAATTAGAATATGGACAAGTTGTTATCACTGAATTATAGTATGGACAAGTTGTCATGGAATTAGAATATGGACAAGTTGTCACTGAATATAGTATGGACAAGTTGTTGTCACTGAATTATAGTATGGACAAGTCACTGAATTATAGTATGGACAAGTCACTGAATTAGAATATGGACAAGTTGTCACTGAATTATAGTATGACAAGTTGTCACATAATTTGAATATGGACAAGTTGTCACTGAATATAGTATGGACAAGTTGTTGTCAATGAATATAGTATGGACATGTTGTCACTGAATTATAGTATGGACAAGTTGTTACTGAATTATTGTATGGACAAACTGTTGTCACTGAATTATAGTATGGACAAGTTGTCACTGAATTAGAATATGGACAAGTTGCTGTCACTGAATTAGAATATGGACAAGTTGTTGAGAATAAAACAAGAAAAATCCAGATCAGGACGATCTTTGGATTTTTTTCGAAGTCTAACATTCAAGATGTATTTCGTAGTCTAACATTCAAGATGTAGCATTTTGGATAGTCTTGAGAGAGAAAGAATATATTATGTGTTGACCATATTTCTTTGTTATGAAATTATTTTAGAATTCTCTCATCCTGGGTCAAGAAATGAATTAGTCATGCATTTTTTAAATATTTTTTTTGCAACTAGCATCATATATACAACATCACAAGCATTGCAATGCAGGCCTAGAATTTAATATAAATTTCTTTGTAGCCAGAAGGACAAGTAGCTTGAGAAATTTACTAGTCCTGCTGAATCTTCACTAGTCTTTCTTCACTAGTTGATTGGCAACAACCAAAACCTAACAAACCATTTGACTATTGAAAGTTTAAAAGCTATTGGTCCAACAGGAAATTTAGCAACTTCAGACAGACTAATAGTGATTTCTAGTCCTGCTGTAAAACGATAAATGACAAAATAGATATGTGAAATATTGAAATAGAGTACAAAACTCAGTACAGTTCACATTTGATGGAATGATTGCTGATTGACCACACCCAAAGCATCTAAGGGGTTGTGAGTGGAGGGCATTCTGCCTAATCACAGAATTATCTAGACATAGTTTCATTAATCATTCAAGCCAAGTTGTTATTGTCATCTTGATAGAACATCATGAAAGATTTCCTTTTAAATATATACCAAAGTAGGAGGTGTGTTTCAATTAACAATTAAAACTGCCAGCATTTAAGAGAAACTTGATTCCATCTCATAATGACTCGGTGTCCCTTTTATCTCTTCACTCAGTCAAGTAATTTTTTCAAACATTTTTGAGTAAGCCCTGTTCTGGTGTTACAGTCTAAAGTCTTTTTTATGACTAGACCATTGTACTGGCAAAAATCTTTTCAGTCACAATAGAGATCTGGTTGAGCAATACTACGTTTTTACAAGATATTTTAGGAGTTCATATCAAATAGTTTTACTAATGGATTACTGTCACTGTATGTTCAACATGTTTTTTGATATATCTGCACATGCTTTGTAATTTTGTTGTATTGAAAAATTTGTTATATTTATAATGTACTATTCCTTTTTTACATGGAAGTTACATAAAATATGTAAAAGATATTATCCAATGATTATGTTTTGATACCCACCATATATAGGCTAATGTTAGCATTATCTATCCATTCATTAGTCTGTTAACAATTCTGTGCATTGCTTTTTATTCTGTAACAGTTAATTTTTTAAAATTGTGTCGTAAGTGTATGTTATGACCTGACAGTGTGGTGTGTACCATAACCACACCCTCAGTCTCAAGGCCCATGCCACTGCAAGGGAAAATGATATTCCTGGCAGTATTTTAATAGTATCTTTATTTGGAGTAAAATTTTGAAGCACTTAAGATACATTGATAGAGCTCTGCTCAAGTGTATTATGACTAGATAATATATTTCTTGCTATAAGCCAGATCCCCTGCATTAATATCACAGGAAGGGAAAATGTAATTCTGTGATTTGTTTCCTTGCAGAAATAAGTTTTGAACCAGTGAAGATAATTTAATCGAACGTTTGCAAATTATAGGTTATGTACAAATATTACCTTTACTATTTTGCTATAAGTCTTGTGAAAATTACCCTTGAAATACAAACTTAGTGAAATTAGGGAACCAGACTAACTTTACAGCAGCACCCCAGATGCTTTAAATTGCACCAGTTTGTTCATGTGAAGTGCCTGCATGATCAAACTCTTGATTATAGAACTTTTTAAAAATGGCATGCAGAAAGCGATGCATATTTAATACAAAAGGGAAAATAGCCTCTAGAATAATCAATACTGAAGAATAAAAATGAGTCTTCAGATTCTTATGAATAAAAGATGGAAAGAACACAATTACATTTGTTGGATATCACATGCCAATTGAGTTGCATAGTGTTTGGAACTAAAGTATGTGCAACTGTACTAGTGGCAAATAAAGTCATTCTATTACCTATGTTTTCCAGCTTTATGATAGCAGTAATTGATATTTTAATTCACTTTACTGAAAACTGGTCAATCTTAGAAAGAAAAAAAAAACAACTGCCTTATTGAGAAGGACTCATTAGGCTTGGCAGGTCTGATATTATGTCATACCATTGTCATGCTGCATGTCTTAAAGTCAAGGTCACAGTAAAAGAAAATATAAATCATTGACCTTTATCCATGTACAGGTGTAACTTTTGAACCAATGAAGACATTTTAATTTACCCTACTTTATTTCTTGACTAACAGTGTCATCTATATTGAATCAACATCCCTGTCTCAAGATCAATGTCACAATTTGGGATAGGGGCCCCAAGTGGCCGAGTGGTCTAAAGCGCTGTCCGTTACAGATCACTCCATCTCACCTCTGTCTGCGTGGGTTCGAGTCTAGAATTCGGCGAATGTGGATATGTGAGAAAGCTTGCCAGTAGCTTCTCGTGGGTCAGTGGTTCTTTCCGGTGATTTCCCGGTTTCTTCCTCCACCATTAATACTGGTCGCCATGAATAGCCTATTGTGTGCTGAAAAATGGTGTTAAGCCCAACAACAACAACAATTTGGGATAATATAAATTATTGGCCTATTTACTTATTTTTTCTCCAATTTCTTAAGTCCAACAATATTTTTTGATAAAACTTGTACACATTTCTATATCTTAGCATGCAAGTATTTAGCCTACAGTTGAGCGTCAGTGATAGGGATAGTCAGGTAACATGCATATTGCGCACTTTTGGTAAAATCTTACCAATTTTTCCAATAGTGTTTTTAATTGTATGGATATCACTTAACCTATATTTTATACAGTCTGGGAAAGTAGAAAAATAAAGAAATGGATGTCTATATGTGGACTCTTAGGTAGATATATAGTTTTGTGGCAATAGTTTCTATTAATCAAATCATTCAATCAAGTTACATTTGATTTCTGTATTTAAAAATATTTCATGTCATTATCTAAAAATTGACTTTCCCATTTCAAGAAAAGTATCATTAAATTCCAACTAATATAGATTTGCCAGTAGCTTTCTGTGGGTCCATGGTTCTTCCCAGGGTTTTCTCGGGTTCTTTCTCCACCAGTTATCTGGACAGCCTTGTATAGATTCTGAGAAATGGTGTTAAACCACCACCACCAACAACTAATATAGATTACATCTTGCTATGGATATATATTATTATTATTATTTTATTATTATTATTATTATTATTATTATTATTATTATTATTATTATTGTTGTTATTGTTATTATTGTTATTATTTCCCATGATCTCCAACAATTTAAAATAATTTATGCATTTTAATAAAAAAAAATAAATGTACACATTAATATTTTTGCAATGAAGCCTTTGTATCATGCCTTGTATGACAGTTAACACTGCAATTACAGATTTAATCCAAAGAAACTGAAAATGTATACACATTGTTCTTAATATTGTTGATATATACATATTAATACATTACATTCAGCTGACATATCTTTGCTGCATCAAACTTAAACCTAGATGTGTATAAGATATTTTTGATCCTGTAGGAATAAATAATTAAACCATGGATTTACAGTTCGGTCATAACCAGACATTAAAGTTACATGAAAATTTACCTAGAATCTCATAATATATGGTAATCATTGAGGCAGTAGGTCAAAGGTCAAAGTTGCTGGTGTTATATTTCTTACAGCTGATTTATGATGCTTTTATTTGTTGTTTTGTTGGGGTTATGTTTGCTTTGTCATTTTTGGGGGTAATCATGAAAGATAGTAGGTCAGAGGTCAAGTTACTTATGTTATGTTTCTTACAGCCAAGTGCTCATGTGGTTTATCTTGTTTTGGTTTTTTTTTTGTATAGAAATACATATATTAATTTAACATAGTATACAAGTGTAATAAGTTATATGTTCATTTTTATTACTGTTATTGATCTACTGTTGCAGATCTTTGACAGGGCTTATTTTTCAAAACTTTTAAATCAAAATGAATGTTACAAATGTTTATAATGGTTTCCAAAGAGTGCAAAGTTTTGTTACAAATTCAGCAAAAGCATATGTACTTTGTTATTTATATGTCTAACTCCAAGGATTTAGAAATCATACAAGTGTTTCTGATGAAATTTAATTATGATCTGTAAGTAGTGTTACAGAATTTATGTACATCTATCAAACACATATAATGATTTTAGCACATTTTATCAAAAAACTAAAAGAAATTAGTTTTCTTTGTTTCTATGGAAGCAATTGTTTTGCATATTTGAGTACTTCATGATGATCATAGGTCCAATTTTGGAGTATTTAACATTTTTGAAAACTGTTCTTTTTACGTTGGTAAGGGTCCAAGCAATGAAAAATAACTTACTGTATAGATCCATGTCCATTTTCTGTGCTATGTTAAGTTGAACATCCATCCCCAAGTAATGGTCATTACATAAAAAGTATCTTGAAAACTATCCCTTCAAAAAGTATTTATAACTTTATAAGTTTACAAATAAAAATCATAGACTCGTCTCATCAGGTACACAAGAAAAGTGTGTGTTGAGGAGTTATTTTTCCAGTGTGACTTGTCTCATCAGATACACAAGAAAAGTATGTTGAGGAGTTATTTTTCCACTATGACTCATCTCATAAAATACTTAAAGAAAATCATTAATTTTCAAAAGCAGACTTCTGTTCAGTTCATGCCTAACTGCTCAGCCTACTCACAAGATAGTACACATCTAACTGGTCTGCCTACTCACAAGGAAGTACTCATGCCTAAGTGGTGGTCAACCTATTCACAAGGGAGCACTCAAGCTTAACTGGGCAGCCTACTCACAAGGGGGTACTCATGCCTAACTAATCATCCTGCTTGCATTGGAGTACTCAAGCCTAACTGATCAGCCTACTTGCAAGAGTACTCAAGCCTAACTAATCGGTCTACTCACTAGGGAGTACTCATGCCTAACTGCTCAGCCTACTCACAAGGTTGTACTCATGCCTAACTACTCAGCCTACTCACAAGGGAGTACTCAACAATAAAAAAAAAGGGAGTACTTAACGTGCTTTCAGTCTGCTCATGATTGTTAATGAACAATGTAAACCATGATGTGCTAGACATTTAGGAGGATGAATGATCAGCATCTACATAATTAACAGTAGGCACAAACACTTGGCAGAAATCCATTGCAAGAACGTTTATTTAAAATTAGTTTCACTACAAAATGTACTGGTTCAAGAAATGTTGGGCAATTGACTTACCAGACAAAATCAAAACTGATGAAATGGGATTCGGTTATAGTTTTACTGCTTTCATGGAGAGAATGATGTCAGTGTGTGGAATACCAACTGTATGACATATATCATTATTAAACAGGCTATACCATGTTCTATATGTAAGTAACTTGTTGCATCATTAAACATGTGCATTGGCTTGTAATGCATTGACTTGTTCTATTACTGAAGGAAGAAATAATTTTTTAATGGTTTTATTTATTGGATAGCTTACCTAGCTTACTCGGAAAATTGGGTCAATTGTAAAATAATCATCAGTCACAAGTTGTACAAATAGTATCGATGTCATATAACTATAAATGGAAATCTTTCTTAATATACTCCTCATGGCTTGCTTTTCAATCTGAAAAGAAATATCTTATAGAAATGTACAGTAATAAAACCAAAACTACGCTTCATAATTATCAACCATAGACAACAATACATTGTTAAAATTTTAGCTTCTCTGTTCGTACACCACAAGACCAAATATGATGGCTTGTTGTCCCTCATCTATCCTTCCATCCAATAAATCAAGTATATTATAACTATTTCACCTTCATTGTTTACTCTGAAACTTTATTCACACACATTCATCAGTGTTCCAGCTGGTCATAAATAAAAATAATGCCTTGCGGATATTCAGTAAGGTCATGCTATTAGCCATCTTGAAAACCTTGTTATTACTCTTCATGAATGGAAAGTCATATCGGCATAGATTTTTCACAGCAAATCTTATAATATCTAGTTGGTTCGAAATGAAAATGGTGTGAAGCCCTTGAGCCATCTAGTATGGCTACCATAGATGCCACCTTGAAAATTTTGTTGTTGCTTCTAATCTTAACTAGAAAGTCTATTGTTGAAATTAGATCTTCACTGCAAGACTGCTTATGATATCTAGTTGGACCTGGGTGAAAATTGCTCTGTTTTGACAACCAATATGGACACAACAGCTGCCATCTTGACAGTCTTAGTATCACTCCTAGATAAATAATTATATCAGCATCGGCCTTCACTAAAAGAAGTTTATGAAAGTTTTATGATGTCTTGTTGGTCCTTAATTAAAATGGTGCTGATTTTACTTCTAATTTCACCAGTAGGCAGCAGTCTTGAAAATCTTGTTTTTACCACTCATGAAGGCAAAACCATATTAACATGTAGTATTCACTGAAAGACTTGTGATGCCTTGTCAGCGAAAATTATGTTGATCTAATGGCAAGTATAACTACTGTGGCAATCTTGTTACCACTCATGAAGGCAAAACTATATTAACATGTATTCACTGGAAGACTTGTGATGCCTTGTCAGAGAAAAATATGTTGATCTAATGGCAAGCTTTATTAACATGTAGTATTCACTGGAAGACTTGTGATGCCTTGTCAGTGAAAATTATGTTGATCTGATGGCAAGTGTAACTACTGTGGCAGTCTTGTTGTTACCACTCATGAAGGCAAAACCATATTAACATGCAGTATTCACTGGAAGACTTAGAATGTCTTGTCAGCAAAAATTATGTTAAAAAAATGGTAAGTATAACTACTATGGCAGTCTTGGTATTACTACTCATAAAACTTAGGTTTTCATCTGATTACTAATTATGATGCCTGACTGGTCATTAATAATTATGCTTAAAATTGTGTAAGATGTTTAAAGAATGAAACAATTACAATAAATGGAGTGATTTTCCTATAATAAAAAAATGATTAATAACAATAATGAAAATTGAGAAACATTTTTTTTAAATTTTAAAGATTGTGAAGACTTAACATAAGAAAGAAGTCAATTCACATTTTTTAAAAAAAAATAATCAACATCAGCTACGGTTAAATGATCACACTATCACATTTTTCTGCTAGTGATATATACAGAAGTGCTTGCTCAGCATAAAATAGTTACAGTTATACAATTCAAGTAGTCATAAGATGCACGGAATTTGATGCAATTCCACATCCAAATAGACATAAGACACAGATTTTGATGTAATTACATCCAAATAGACATAAGACAAATTTTGATCTATTTCCACATCCAGATAGAGATAAGACGGATGTTTTGATGTATTTACGCATCTAAATAGAGATAAGACACAGGTTTTGATGTAATTACATCTAAATAGATATAAGACAGATTTTGATGTAGTTACACATCCAAATAGACATGACACAGCTTTTGATGTAATTACATCTAAATAGATATAAGACAGATTTTGATGTAGTTATACATCCGAATAGACGTAAGACACAGATTTTGATGTAATTATATCCAAATATTATAAGACATATTTTGATGTAATTACACATCCAAGTAGACGTAAGACGCAGATTTTGATGGAATTATACATCTAAATAGAGAAAAGACACAGATTTTGATCTACTTACACATGTAAATAGAGATAAGTTATACAAGTTTTGTTAGGTAACCAATATTAAAAGGATCTGCATCAAACATTTCTTGCACTAAGTTTATATATTTGCATGTGTTGTTAGGGTCAACAGCAAGTATATATACATCTGTATACATACATATACATGTATATATATATATATATATATATATATATATATATATATATATATATATATATATATATATATATATATATAAAGTATCCAAGTACGTGATTTCCAATTTAATTATATCTTGTTCTTTTGCTCATTAAACATTACAACAACAGCCGTAATAATGTTTTAAAAATGTACTTTTCCGTAAATAAATGAACACAAACATAAAGGATTATTTACAAATGTTAGCATACACCATTTTCATTCCCCGTTGATCGGGAGGCTTTATTTTCGTTACCATTTTATCGTTAACGATGAACTGTTTGGTTTTATACAGCTGGTAGAAACGAAACTTTTAACCACTTTAAAATGATCTTACATGTATCATATTTATGATGCTAAATAGAATAGCAGTGTTGGTACACCGGAAAATTACAACCAATCAATCAATTAATCAGTCAATAAATAAATAAATTGTCCAATAAATCAATCCATTGTCCAATAAATCAACCATTAGGCTACTAAAATACAAATATAGTTATGGGAGCTGATTTATGAGTTTCACATAATAAACAGGAACAACGGGTGCAATGGTTGGACGATGTATGCAAACGTTGTAATTTGCGCTCACGGTAATTTAGTCCTTATCCACTACCTTCTGCCTATTTACTTTGCGTACATGGCTAAGCCAATTGAACGAGAATACACTTTTGTGTCCATGTTTATCGCCTTAGCTTGAACTAAAATTCCTTCTCTTGAAAGACAAAAATGTAAAATATTTAGGTCAACCTTTCATGACGTAGCTGGTTGCTATGCACGGGTTGTGTGTCTGGCAACAGAAGGGGGTGCACAAGATAATTCAAAACATTATCTTTTGACGGAATTTATGCACAATATGTAAGTATTGGTTCTTTATATTTGACTTTACATGAAAGTGCATAGCTTTTGTACGTCATATATTTTATAACCAATATCATTATTGTTACCTCTGCGCACAAATTTCTGAATCATTTAAGATTGAAATCACGTTGTTATTAGTAAGTACAGCTAAACCATTCTAGGAAAATCCGTGAACATGGAATATTGTCCCATTATCTGTACTGCACACTGAAAGAGGATTTATTTTCCAAAATAGAAGTTATGAGGAGGTTCTACGGTGTCTCACCCAGAAGTGTGCGGGGTACAAAGTTTTCCAGACAAAGCCTGAACGGCCGCTATTGTGTATGTCTGAGCAAGGCACATAACTGTAATTGCCATAATTACCTAGCGACTGGTGGGCTTGTGTGAAGTAGTAACGAAATTTGAGAATATGGAGAAGCATCTGAAACATAACCACACCAATGATACTCTGTAGAATAAACTCGGCGTATTTATTTCAGTAAAGCAATGTCAACAGCAACATGTCATACAACACCCACACACCAACAACATCAACAACAAACCCATGTTAAATAAAAGGAGAAATATTCTTCAAGTTCTCCATCTGTTCATTATATGTTTTCACCGGGTCCGGGAAGTAAACAGAAGAGCAGCTGATAATTGTGAAGAATTACTGGATTTGACATTATTTTCAGAAATTTAATTCAGTTCTGCTTGACCTGAATGTTAATTCTGATAAACAATCAAATACTGTATCTAATTGCTGACCTTGATTCAGGACTAGTAAGAGTTCTTGAAAACAACTTTTTAAAAACATTTTTATTCATTCCCAGAGAAAGAACCATTGATTTCTGTTAAGGCTATACAGGGAGAACGTGATGTTAGGCATGTAAAAAACTTATATATTGTTCTAAAAGGGTGGCCATGTGACTTTCATCAGGGTATCTGTTTTGCGTTTTAGTTAGTCTTATAACTCATGTTATAATAAGTGGCTCTCTACAGTTTCGTATTTAGTATAGAGTTAGAATTTTAAAGAAAATGATTTTACCCAGGTTTCCTCGCTAGTTATAATGGCTATTTAAAAAAGAGATTCTATATCTTAGGTACTGTTAAAAGAACATTTAGGTTCCTTTATTTTGGTGTAATATGTGTTTTAGAGTATAGAGATTGGCCTTAATCCAGATGTGCACCATTTAAAAAAAGCTAGCTCCACTTGCTCGTTTTCACTTCCCGAACTTCAGAGAGATAAATGTTAGTAAAAAGGAGCGGATAACTTTTTCTTATACATTATATATATATATATATATATATATATATATATATATATATATATATATATATATATATATATATATATATATATATACATACATATATATATATATATATATATATATATATATATATATATATATATATATATATATATATATATATATATGGTAATTCATTGATTGCACGTTCTGAATGAAGCTGGTATTGTTTAGTCTGTCAAAATTAATTTTTTCTATTTTAATAGCTAGCTAAGGATAGTGTATTTTATTCAAATTAAGGTTGATTGTCGAGAACAAGCCAGCAGTCATTCTAGTTAGCAGTTTGCTAAGATCAGTTAAAATTTCCAAAACTACAATATCCAAAGAAATGTCAGCCACATTATATGAAAGTATAATAGAGGTATGCCAACATTCTCTCCATGGTGTATTTTTTAAATGCAAACAACTTCACTTTACATGCATCACACTCTCAAAAAAAAAACACAATAACTAGTGAGAGCCACCAATAAGAATTAGCCAGTCGGGCTTCAAAACATATGTTGTGACCAATTTAAGTTGAATTTTTATTTTATTGAATTTCAAGTGATTATTTTTCCTGTACATATACAAGTGCTAATATCGAATTCTTGGACAAAGACATTTGATTGAAAATCATTCAGAATTCCAAGCTGGAATATTATTTTCTGTGATTCAGCAAGGAACTGTTGACAAATCAGTAACACTCGTACCACAACCGACATTATCGCCGTCCATTTTGAATTTCATCGGGACTCCAAATCAGACTCATTTAGGTCTTTTTAATAATAGGTTTCTATTTTTTAATTGTTGGATTAATTTTGGATTGGATTCGTAAAACCGTAAGTTATTTTTCTTATTTTAACATAGTTTTCTAGGGAACAAAATGTGTTAAATTTTACAAAGCTTTCAGTATTTTCTCTTTTTTGTTACTTTTGAAAGAGTCTGTCAATTTATCAAGAAAATAGTGGGCACATCTTTCAAATATATGAATTTAGGCTAAAATATTTTTTTTTAAAAATTGTTAAAATTTTTTAACCCAAGCATTATTATCATGAAATCTTAGTGATATCAACAGGCATTCATATCATCAAAAGTAGATAAATATTTTAATTTTACTTAAAATTTGTTGAAATGTTGAAAATGGAAGTATAGCTAAAAATGTTGGAATTAGAGCAAGACAGGCTCAGTTTCACATAGATATGATACAAAGGAAAAGAAAATGGGAGGAAGACAAATGCAGTTCAGAAAGAGAAAGATGAAAGACATGCAATTTGAGAAGAAAAAAAAACAAGATATAATATTCAAATGCAAAGAGTATAGAAAGAAAGGGAATCTCAACTTAGGTTGAAAGAATCAGAGCTGGCAAAGGGAACACACTCCTCAACTTTTGATATTTAAAGAAATATCAAGGCAGTACACCCTTTTCTGCAAAAGAAGTGGACAAATATTTTTCTCTTTTTGAAAAAAATTCTGAAAGTTTGAATTGGTCAAGAGAGTATTTGACGTTATTATTACAATGTGTACTTACTAGTAAAGCCAGCGGTATTTGCATATCACTGTCTCTAGAGCAAATTGCTGACTAGAATGTAGTTAAGTACTCTATCTTAAAGGGTTTTGAGTTAGTTACTGAGGCTTAACGGCAAACATTCAGGAATTATAAAAAAGAAGCTGGACAAACTCATGTCGAATTTGCAAGAGAAAAAGAACAGTTGTTTCACAGATGGTGTTTAGCCAAGAAAGATGAAAAGTTTATGAAAGTCGTAGACAGCTTGTGTTACTTGAACAGTTCAAGGACTGAGTCTATAGGGACATTAAGACTTATCTTGACGAGTATTTCTTAGAGCTCGTAAAGTTCCTTTTGTAGGCAAGTCTTCCACTCAGCAGTCTTCTGGCAAGAGGTATTTCAGCCTATTGCGAACCATACTAAAAATTCAATCCGGCACGAAGTTTAGAAATCAAGCTTATCATAATTTTGATCAAAACTCCTTGTCTCTTCCTACGCGTATCTATTGCAAGAAAAAAGGACACGTTTTTTTTAATTGCTATAAATTGAAATATAAGCACCAGACTCATTGTAGACCTATTCCAAATGCTCTTATTTTTAAAAGGTCAATATCATGGTCATGTATTGAAAGCAATACATTCGTTGGGCCTAATAAACTCCAGTCTGATTTTATTATTGAGAATTAGGAACCATTCATGTCGAAAGTTCTATATCACTCTTGGGTGATTTTGCCAATCCCATCCCTACTAAAGTTTTAGGTCTTCTTCTAATGAGAATGTTATTATTCAGAGAGTTAAGTGCGACTTTATGTTCCTCTCCATTGTATACACATGTCATTAGACTTAGTCTCAAGACTCGTGACATTTGGCATTTTGTATACATTACCCGTTGAGGACATTCACTTATTACTAGACAATGACCTAGCTGGAGATAAGGTTGTGGTTAATCCACTTGTAACTGACAAGTCTTGTTTGGATCAGCAAGTCGATCCTATTGAAACAGAATTCCCTGATTTATAGCCAGCTTGTGTAGTTACAAAAGCTATGGCAAAGAAAGCACTTGAGAATGATGTTGATAAAGAAAGTATTCCTTTAACTGAAAGATGCATTGGTTAAGCTTTTTATGATGTCACTTTCACTCTTTTATTGGGTCAATCAAAAGGTATTGATCACCGTAACTTTTCTTTAACTGCTCATTTTTCTCTATGCACAAAAATTTGTTCTTCTATTCCAAATTTTAGTTTTAAAAAAATTACCTAGCGCAAAATTTATGTCGCAGGTTATGTAATGTTACTTAACCTTTAAGCTTCTTTGCTATTAAGCCTGTTAAGACATAAGACATAAATGATGTTTGCTAAATTTTGATTTTTTCAGAGTTCGTAGATTATCAGGAACACTGATTCCGATACAAATTTATTTGGCAAAAAACTTTACAAAGAGGAAACATATGTTGCTACAATAAGTAATGCAGGCATCTGTTTTAAACTAAAAGATTTACAAACCTTTCGTTCAGTTCGCACGGCAATTAAACCTTTAGGTGTCGAACCACACCAAAACTTACCCCAACATTCGTATCTTTTCTTGATCGCTCTGATATCATGATATGTATGTGCCTAACCATGTCTTGATTTTGTATAGATATATTGCCTGCATGTTCATTAATTAGTTTTATTATCATGGAGAGGAATTTGTAAGTTGAAACACTACTTTCCAATGCTTTTTGCTTATATACATACTTGTGGTTTTCTAGGCAATAAAATATGCTACAGCCAACATCCTAGTGTAAACTGCTGTGTTTCTTTATTGTGCCTCAGTTGCATCTACTCTTTTGCTGCACTAAGTCTCATAGGAGAGTTTTCGTGTGGATGTCGATCTATAAAACAATGTATAGTTTTAATGAAAGGTTATAGCTTGCATTTAATCATACAACCAGTAAATATTTTGACTTGTGAACGCGACCTTAACTTTAGTTTTATCATAGGACACCTTTAACATGATTAAGTCTCTCATACCATATATTGACCAATTCAAGCCGTGAGACAAAAACAGAAATTCAGGTAAAACTATGCATCCTTGTCTATTGGCACATAACTTATCCCTATATTTCGAAATAAAATCGATTTAGGCAACCAATCATATAACTGTGAACCTGCAACCGTAAGTCAGTACACCTGGCTTGTCATTATTTGTCTCACCTGTGTTTGCAAGTAAAGATAAGGTTATGTATAGCAATCAGTAAAGTGATGCAATTTCTTGTATTGCTAAACTATCTATATGGTAAAAGTTAAAACGTTATTAATAACCTTTCTTTAAATACGAAAACAAATGTTTATCACTCTTTTCTTAAGTTATATTTTTGTTCTTATTTTTTTAAATAGCTTGAAAATTGAAATAAAATAAAGAGGTGTTGTCTGTAGCAAGTGGCTCCTCATAATTTATTTAGCATCGGATATATTGGCCGACACATTTTATTGATAATGATGATATCAAATTTCATGATGGCAACATCATTTATACAATTCTATATTATTTCCATCCAAGACGTTAACATCTTGTAACTATGTCCCTACAAATAATTTAGATTTGAGGATCGTTCTTATGACGCGTAAGTCATAATATTTCTTTAGTATAATGTAACAATAACAAGACCTTAAACACACTTAATCAATATTGTTACAACATACAGACGCATTCAGATTATCTGTATTTCTTGATTAACTACTGATTTTATTCTGAATAAGTAATTAATGATCGCATTATTCATCACTGTGAATTGGACAATTTGTCAAGTACAGTAAAACACGTTTTAAACTACAACTTCTTGATGTAGATAAAGAGAACGCAATTACCTTCTGGTGTAGGTCTCTGCTTCCAAAAGATATATTTGCAAAATAATTTGATGTGCTGGGCCCACAGCAAATTACTGCTTAAGACAAGCGATTACTCAATACAGTCAATTCACATACTTTGCTACGAACAGGAAATCGATACATATATAAAAAGACGCATATTTTATTTGCAAGGATACACCTTTCAAGATCTATTTTATTTATTGCAGGAAAGGGACGATGGGGAAGCTTGATTACTTCTTTACAATCTTATACGTTAATTTCTCAGCTTAAATAGATATTAATATTTTATTATTATTATTATTATTATTATTATTATTATTATTATTATTATTATTATTATTATTATTATTATTATTATTATTATTATTATTATTATTAAAATGAAATTGACGATGATGACGAAATGCTTGCTTTGAATATATTAATCTGTTAATGTGGGTTAGCTGATACTGGTTAAGCGAAAAGTGTTAGACCAATGACGTTACCCAACACATGTGATAAATTTGGGTCTGTTTGACACTGGTGTTCAAGATGATTTTTTTTTAGTTTGTAATAACCCCATGTTATTAGTATTTCTTGTAATATTTAATACCAGGGAGAATACATATCATGCACATTATTCCATTACAATCAGAAATACAAATGCACCATCTGTGTTATAGCTTGGGTATGGTCTAGAATCGTTCAATCAGTTGACTTCGAATTTGTGAACGTTGGTTTCATAAGGATTGAGTGAATATGCCAACAGCAGCAGGGCGGGCGAACCCTACAAAGTTTTGCGACAAAATCGATTAAAGCCTCAGAATGCCCAATAGAGCCTTCCTACGAAATCTCACATTTCAACCACAAAAAAAAATATAGACCCCATTTTACAAATGGAGCCTTAGCGATTTTGTCGTAAATATATTGTCATAACCACCTTCAAATTGCTGCCAATAATTGCTATCATCTACGTCGCAAATATGTTGTCATAGCCCTCCCTGCTGCTGGAAGGATTTCAGGGTTAATACAAATGATTTAACCGAATATTTGTTAGCTTTTCACAAACATACTAATCGATAATACTTCACCGCTTAGATCAATTAAATTATTTGACTGATCGGTGAGTGTAAAATTAATTCTAGTTAGCGAATCATTTTGACATTTCATATAGACTGGATTAGTCGGATTCTCAACAATTAGAAATCCTGGAGGAGCTGTTGGTGCAAATGAATAAAGAATGTAACCTTGTCGGGCTTGATTTGATTGCTAGAGATTAATTTGATAGCTTCCTTCGATTACATCACACGTTAAATTAAGCGCGATCACCGATGAAATATCCACATTGTTCGGTGCGATGTCTACCGTCGCCGTCGGGAGAATTATTATGAGTGAGGATAATAGGCTTCGGCTGGCTATCTTTCCATGATTGATGAATTTTATTAAATCCTTCGTCGATGTCAGTTCTGAGTCGATTTTTTAGTTCAGGTGCGTTATAACCTGGTAGTTTATAATTTGGATCATTTTTTATATTTTTTTTATAATCTATAGCGGAAGTAGTTCTTGAAATCGGGGAATTTTCATCAGTGAAGAGATTAGTAATCCTCGAATTAAATATTTCCATGTCATCGATGATTTTATTACCCGCGGCGACTACACTAATAAACTCGTCCCTGGTGAGAAGGCCGGATTTCAACGAGAGTAATAGCAACGAAATATCCTCATTCATTAACTCAAAGACATAAGCTTCAATATCTACGATTGATGGAGATGTTTCATGTATTTCCAGAATTTCACCTTCATTGGGGATATAATTATTAAAATCTGGAGTTAACCACTCATCTTCACCATATTCATTCTTACGTCGATAAGTTTTTGTAAAGTTTATATCGAGGAGGGTTTTATATCCTTTTGACGGATTTTCAGGTCCTATTTCATCAGTGACGTAATCAGATTTTACAGGTTCTGGTGCGGAAGTGCCAGCGGTTCTAGGTTGATTTTCAGGCCATCCTAATACTGTTCTTATTGAACTGTTATAAATATCTACAACATACCCAGGAGAGCTTATTTCAATTGTAGATGATAGTGTTGGTTCATGAACTGTTATCGCGATTTTTTTATTCCCTTCTAGTAATAGATTTTATTCTACGTTGTAATACATTATTAATTTGCTCAATTTAATAGGACCCAATTGGTATTGAAACAACGTTCCAATCTGGAGTGTCATCTTTTTTATTTCTATACGCAAATACCAGAGAATTATTAGGTCTCTGACCACCAAATGGAACCGATCTAATATTAGGCCAACTATGATACACTCGTAATTTTGCCAACGCGATTTCCTTTACTGAAACAGGGGAAGGGAAATTTACACTGAATTCAGGGGTTGTTGACGATATTGATATCATGCTTGTTTTCCGCGGAGTGGTATTTTCTGCTATCCGCTAAAGTAGTTGAATCTCTTGCGACATTATTATTATTATTATTTACAATGTCTAATTTCGCAATAGATGAAAAGAACGCTAGCGTTTTTAATCGCAGTATCATAAATGCGTACCATCGCGGAGAACTCGTCTTCGGTAATTATCGTATCATCAATCGATGATCACATCAACGAGGATAATTGTGAGTAATCGTTAGATGCTGCTTGATGTTCTACTATAGAGTCGTTAAGTTTTTCTTGAGAACACGATGATATTTCTTTAGTAATAGCATTGGAAATTCCAGCAAATGTTGTCACCGCGGAAATAGCAATTAGGACAGCAATCGGAGCTACCATTGTTACTGAAGATAGTATAATATCAGCACCGGCCATTATACCAGATACCGAGTATACTGTAGCATCAATCGCGGTAATTCTCCTGCGATATTTTTTAATTTTTATTTCATACTCATCAATGAGTGTTTTGAGTTTCGTTAAAAACTCTTTGACGGTATCATAGCGATATTGCGATGACGGAGTCATATTATTTTAAAATCTCTAATTGTTAAAAATTCTAATTCAGATCAGCTACAAACTCCATGTACCATACAAATGATGTCTTATTTAAATTAGGATCAGTGCTTGTTATTGTAAACCGTTTGTATTCACCCACGTCAATAGTCGTTGAAATCACGTTGTTGTATCCATATGAAGTCGATGATGATATATTAAACTGATTCAGTGATACTATTGTTAATCGATAAATACCCTAGTTTGACACAGTGAGAGTTATTGTATTCTTTTTAGGTTCCCAATCTAATGATCCAGAGAGAACTGTGTATACCATATTTATGATATTCCTCTCATGAGGAATCTTTATTTTTTCAAGTAGCAGGAGATTGTTTTTGAACGTTGTAATATCCGTGTTGATTGCTTCCAATTGCCGATTAATCGCTGGTATTTCTTCGATGGATTTTTTTAATATCCGGAAGTTTGATATCTAGTTTATCAAGTGGACCTCCCAAAAATTTATCAACAATGTTTTTACGAAATGTTGAAAACTGTTTTACGTGTTTTTTATATCTTAATTGAAATGTTGCAATTTCCAACATAGATGCCTTTATCTCTGCAATATTCGGTGTGATTACTGGTGGATTTCCAAGGAATTCTAGCAGCTGTTTGTCGATTTTGTCTACGATTAACTTTTGTAATTCATACAATTTATTGAATTCAGTTTTATGATTGTTATATTCATCATTGAGTGATTTTAACGCGTTTGCTGTGCTATCTACTGTTGTTAGTTTATCCGTGATCGTCGAAACAAATACCCCGGGTTTGAGTTTTCCATCGTTTGAATATAACGCTATTGTATTTTCAACGACGTCACGTCTTCGTATTAAGATATCATCCAATGACACATTACTAGATTTCAATTTGCCCTGGCGATCTTGAAATACAACTATTTCCCCAGGATTTACATTTGACAAGTTTAATTTCTCGGCGATTTCATCTTCGATTATTTTTTTACATTTTCGACAGCGAATTTACTATCGGTTTCTGTTTTTCTTTTTTGACTCTGATAAAGGTCGTCCCCAAATATCAATCATTATACGAAAACGTTAACGTTTTTCTAAATAATTTCTAATTGGTGAAAACGCTATCGTTTTTGCCATTGTCCGCTGGTATATTCATTAACAACAACTTGTGGTGGTTTCCTTGGAAATCTAAATATCTCTGCAAGGACGTTTAATACTTCACGACCGCATATCGGTGGATCATTTAACTGTTGTGTTGGTAGCATGGAATAAAAAATTGGAGCCAACGATGATTTTGTTATTGTAGATACATATCGCATAAATTCTTTTGGTGGAGCTAATCCATATGAATCAAAATAGACAATTCCACGTGGATCAATTGCATATGCGACCCAATGAGTTCCTTCTCCGCTGCTGTTATCAAGATTGATAATACCCGTTTCATTTTTCATTGGTTTTGACGGTAATGGATCTCTCATGAAAACTCCTCTAAAGTTTTTTATTGATAACGATTTTACAGCATCAATTAAATCAAAATTGGACATTGCTGAAAACCCAAGGGATTTTTTCACTAATAAGTCGTTCCTGGTATTCTTAGGCCCGTGCCCTTGTACCAATTGTGTGGGGTTCCTGGTAGTCTTAGACCCTTTCCCTTTTTTATAGCCTTTCCCAGTAGCCTTTTTCAGGGCCATTCCTGCAGCAGTACCAACGGCTCCTAACGCTGCCGCCTTCGCAACCGCTGGGGCAGCCGCTGCAATCAATGCTGGAATAGCAGCTAACAGCGGGAATATACAACCTGATTTTATCATACTGGCGATTGCTGCTTTCGAAAAATCAATTTGAACTCCTCGTTTGTTCTTTAGCGCATCATTGAAATGTTTTATTTGACGATCTGTCAATGATAATTTATGCGCACCACCGGACATTTGAGTGGGTTTCAGCGTTATTGTGGTTCCACATTCTTTAGCCGACTTTGATTTCAATTTCTTGACCTGACCATCAGTCAACTGGACATTAACAATACTATATGTCATTCTATTCTAAAACGTAATTTACACTTTTAATTGATCTTATTGTGAAAATCCTAACTACATGTTTTCCACTGGTGCATCAATAAGTCTCATTCGTCCGCCAATTCCTTCTAACAACATTGATTTATCACTGAAAATGACAGCAACTGCTCTATAATCAGCTATACCAGCAGGGCGTTGTACTCGAGCTTGGAAGTATATATCAACAGATTGTCTCATCATGTCAAGATGTTCCAATAAAAAGTAATAAATCGGATAGTGTTTTTCAAAATCAATTTGCGATATTTGCAAACCAGTATCAACATTTTGATCACGACCCATAAACGACAATATTCTATGATATACACTTGCTACGTCGTTGTTTTCATAATCAAGCTGTACAATCTCTGCTGGCTCTTGTTGTCCGTTTATTCTCAACGAAACTTCACTTACTCCTAATTTATCATATATCAAATAACTAGATAATTGACGACTCACTCGATTTGCATCCTGTAACGCTATAAAGATATGACGTGGAGCTGAAACACATTGTTTTGATGCTAAGTGCCATGTAAATGTGCCATTTACATTATCCTGCTTCGTATCAGTTGTTGTTGTTAGCCAACTTAGCAATGATTTTCCACCTGTGTCCATAAACGATAGTAATTGTTGCTCTATTGCGACTGATGGAGTTAAGACGGGTATCCATAGAATCAATTTATTTAAAATGACTTTACCATCATCAACACCAATAGCACGCCAGATTGCATCATTGTCATTCTCCTTTCGCACTAACACGACTGTATGCTTTGCTCCATAGATGACTTTTCTGACATTTCTACAGAATCCGAATATGTGATGTAACGGAATTGCACATGAAAACCGTCGATGCTGTCCTTTCAATGCTCCATTTCGTGTTGCAAATCCTAGATTGAAATTACCATTGACCCTTTTTAAAATGTCGAATTCAGCGGCTGATCTACCTTCACAGTCTAGATTATTTGCGAGTTGTTGATCAGCTTCTGCAGTAGCTACCGCAGTTCGTACTTTAATAAACTGAATATGGTCAGCATGATCAGAAGTATCTTTAGCAAACATCATAGACGGACCAGCCGACCTTGTATAATCATCAGAATATCTCGCAAGTCCGATTATTGTTGTTGCAATATCAACATCTTGTTGTATTGATTCAATTTCTTTTCCATCAATGATATATCTTGCACTGTTAAATAGCGCCATAATGCCATTATTTACGAAACCAACTCGGATATTTGGGTTATCCCCATATGGTGTATCAGCTGCAACATCTGTTACAAGCTCCCCTTCTACTTCAATAAACGCCTCACACGGCAAAAAGTATCTACTTGTATCTTGAACTTGAAGTTCAACTCTCCCCCGTTGATTAGGTTCTCTTGCAGGATAGGCATAATACTGATAGTTAATTTTAGAATCATCTTTATTCACCGGTGCTGCCATATCAAACGCTGGATCAGCGATTTTTTTAAATGCCATTTATACTAAAGCACTATCGTTTTTCTAAATGTAGTAATGCTATCATTTTCTTTTTTGTCTGAAATTTTTACGATTTCTTCCAAGACCGCTTCCCGCTATCATACTTGCAATATTACTACTATCTGGTGAAGTCATTGCTAATGATGCTAGTTTTTGTTCCACTGCGTTATTTATCACTTTACTGACATTTGCAGGCATCATTGTTGTTGAAGGTAGCGGTGTTGAAACCATTTGTGGTGGTTTTCGTCCGAATCTAGATTTCACCAATGACGTTATTCTATTCTTTGCGGTAGAAAAGGCCGTTCCTGCAAGATCTCCAACAGCGTTAATTCCTTTATTACGAATAACATCAATGGCTTTCATCGCTAATTGTTTAGCAACTGGTGCTACTTTTGGGGCTATTCTTGTGAATAAACCCGCTATGGTATTTCCAAGGCCGTCTCCATAGTATGCCCTATAGACGGGCAATCTTGATTTTACCACATACACGTTTGTTGGTCTATCGTGATTATAGTGTATTATCATCTTATTTAAAATTACTTTGTAATTTCTGAATGCAAGCATTTCAGAAATTTCAATCGCTATAATAACCACTAAATTCCCCTGGAATTCCGTCCATTAACTCATCCAAGAGTTCTCGATACGTATGAACATCAATTATCCCACCTTGGAATAATCGTCTGCAAATATCAAATGCTTCATTAGTTATTCCGATTGAGTTATTCCCAGATCGCTTACCTCCCATAAGAACCAAAAGTCGTGATATGTCATTAATGATATTACTAGGACACATATGAGAATCATGATGAGAACTTCCATAACCCTCTCCTAAAACACTTGCTAATTGAATTTCTGGAGATTGTCGTCCTCGACCTCGACCTCGACTTTGCTGTTGTTCTTTTCGTTGTTCTTTTAGTTGTTGTTGTATACCATACGTATCAACTCCCATTTTAAAAGCTCTGTACTCCAATGTATCCCTTTTTAAATTGCCGGGGTCTTTTTTATTAATTTTATATATCCAATACACCCAATCCTCTCGTTTTATTGTTTTTTTATATTCGTCTTTTAAAAATTCCCCCCTTTTATAATAATTTTTGATAGCGAAGTCACCAAATGACGCATAGTCTTCAGGTTTCAGCAATTGAATTTGTTTGATTTTTGCTATAGCTTCATCGGTGAATTTCTCGTTAAAAGGAACACCTTTTTTAGTGGAAACTTTTTCAATAGAATCACTAGCACCTTCAACGGGGTTATCATCAGTATCAATATTACCCATTTGTTGTATTTCTCGCTGAGTTTGTAACTCACCTGAAAGCTGTTTTATTCCCTCCTGAGTTTTTTCAGTCTCTGTAGCAATCTTTCCCAGTACATCAATAATAGGTACTGCTCCCTCTTTAGGGATGTCGCCGTATATAGCACGTTCTGTTGCAAGTTTCATATCTTTAGTGGCTTTAGTTACAGGGGCAAAAAGCTGTTCACTCCCAATAGAAAAGTCAGTCTGCGCTTGCTGTCTAAGTTGTAGTTTATCTCGCACGTCATCTCGAATTGGTATAAACTTTTTCAGTAATGCTAACCTCTCACGGGCTAGTCTGGTAGTTAATGATTCTGATGTCATTATTGAAAATGTTAACGTTTTTTCAATTGTGGATTTTCAGTGGGTTTCAATGCTTGCATTTCCAGACTCATCAATCAAACGTCTTATAGATTTCACTTTCAAAGCAATCTCTGACCGAACTTGGTACTGTTCCCCTAGTTTCTTTCTAATTGCTTCAACTATACTAAATAGCCGAATGAATAAATTAATATCATTGTTATACAAAGAAACATTAACCGCTTTTTGGATTCTTTTTATCAGTGAATACATTTTAGGTAGGACATATATTCCATGTTTCAATTGTATATCAATTTGTTCAAATTCATTCAAAAGTCTGTCTTCATTCAAAAATTCAGAAAGTACGATTCATTGATTTCTTAAATTTGATATTTCTGTGATGATAGATGTAATATCTTGAAATTCCATTTATTGAATATTATTAATAATATATTTTCTTTATCTTTAAAATATTATTTAATATTATTAATACCCAATCTAACATACAAAAAAGGGACATATACAATGCTTGGTCATCTCCTTCGAGTTAATAAGCAGATAGTTAAGCATACATTAAAGACTTATACAATACCCTAACACCCCCCCAATCGAGTTCAAGGGCGGGCTATATGGGTATTAGACTCAGAAACCATAAGCGGTTTCACACAACATGTAACATATAACATGAAGCCCTCATTTGGATATCTTTCGCGCCAAACGACGTCAAAGTGGCCCAGAGGGGAGACAGCACATTCTTGGAACTCATTGAGTGCCTTCGCATTCAACTAAGCCCAAGGGCCACAAACATAGATCTCCGGCGGAAGCTCTAACGTAATAAAGATTATATTAGAACTCCCAGAAGATATGTTGTGGGGGGACAGTACATTACATATAGGATGGTTATATATATAATGAGATGATAGGATGACAATACGATGATATTATATATACTAGGGACAGTACATTACATATAGGATGGTATATATACGATGAGATGATAGGATGGTATGTGATAGGGACAGTACAGGACGATACAAACATGAAAGGACGGGGCGGACTTACTACACCCAATCTACCAATCAAAAGCAACCCATGAAATTAACCATGGTTGCAGTTGAAAAAATTCAACCACACCATGACAATGGCGTGGGTAGTTTTGATTGGCAAATTTGGGCTTCGCTTAAAGCCCCAAACGCGTATACAGCTCATATTATATATAAGGTGATAATAAGACCAGTGTCGATAAATGAGTGTGTATTTATTTCCCTAGCATTTCATAGTGAAAATTGTGTAGTAATTTCAATGGAAATTAAATATTTAAATAAAACATTAAAAAGGGGAATACAACTGTTAAATAATAGCAACATTTTTATTAATTTCTATAATATTACGTTTATTTAATGTTTATTTAATTGCAATAATAATGGATTTACATGACAAGATAACTCTGTCATGGGACCTGTCAATTCAGGATTACCTGCTATTTCTTGAATGGTTCGAGAATGATATTTTTCTGCGTCATCGATAATTTTATTACATGTAGCTACCACACTAAAAAACTGAATTACATGTAATGTGCTTTACTATTTTGACCTCACATACAATCTATTTTATTTGTAATTACAAAATAATTTCATTTTCATTCAAAATCTAAACAGCTGTTAACGTGCGTAATTGGGATTTTTAAAAAAATCTATTAATAGAACTTTGACTTAGTGTCTTGTGTTACGCGCGCGTTCCGGTACAACGACCACATTTACTATCTGTTTGTCTGGTTGTTCCAGCTACTGACCTTGGCTGTTCCAGCTACTGTCATTTACTTTTTTAATACATGTATGCGTGGACAATGCGAATAAGTATTGAAAAAAAAATATATGTACATAATAGCTTATAAAATGATATTAACGCGAAACGTTTTTAGCGTTTTTCCCTATGGAAAATAACACAGAAAATCGACTACTTTACCCTATGGTAATTGGTCTGGTAATTTATAATTAAAACTCACTATTGAGAGTTATCTTGTAAGTAGGAAAACTTTATTCTATGTCCATTTCTCTTTGAAATAGCTGTTTGATAAATCCCTTCAGCAACGTTTCGTACTGAAGGCATACATATTCCAAAATATTTCCCTGCAGCATTCATTGATTGAAAAATTCTTTTTTCATTCGTCGCTGTATCAAATGACTGTACTGGTCTCTTTCCAACTGACTTACAAGTCCCTGTCTTTTCCTTTCTTGTATTATCACTTTGAGAAAAGCATTGCAAATTTTCAAGAGAATTTTTTTGAATATCAGAATCAATGTGATCAATAACACAGCCATCTTTGATCGATCCCATATAACACTCAAAGACTGCCCTATGACAGAGATATACCTTTCTTCCAGCAGTAAAACACAAATATCCCTGATTATTAACAAACCCAACTGGTTTCTTTAGTCTACATTGTCTAAAAACACCTTTACGAGATATTTCATAATTAACAAGTTCGGGGTGAAGTCTGAATTCTTGCTCCATTTATATACAATAATACTATTTGTCTAATTCATCATTTGCTTTATTTATAAATCTATTAATGTAGTCTTGAGGGGTTTTTATGATTTTTTTTCTTTGACAGAGTCATGGTTAGGGTCAATGATAGCGTTCTTTATTCGTTTATCATAATAACGTTTCAATTCTCTAAACCGCTTACCTCCACAATTGATACATAATTGTGATTTTTCTCTCACACCCACCCCACAATTTATGCATGGGGACGGGCCTGTCGAATTATTTCTGACGCTCTGTAAGTGATCTCCTCAGAATTCACCTTTACACGATTTATTGCATGGGGTTACTGATCCAATCATAAGCCATTTGCAGTGATTCATTATTTATAAACAAAATTTTCTATTTAAATGTTTGCTTTATTTATATGAATGAAGAATTCAAGAGATTATCGACAATCAAGCCTTATAAAAATATTAAATTCAATCTCGATAGAACCCTCAAAGACGTACCAAAAGAGAGAATAAATAATAGAAGTCTGATTAGAAAAATACGAGATTGTGTTAATGAGTTTAAACAGGACGGCGCATCACACACCTGGTCAACATTTAAAATTGATGGTGTTGTTGATGCTAGAATGAATGATGAAACAGCAGCTATGATACTATCACAACTTGGCAATAAAAGGTATTTTCTCAGAGTGAACTTCATTATCAAGTTAGAATCGGGTGATTGGATCATAAGGGACAAATTTGAGCCAATTCTCAAAGATAGGACAACAGTCATTGTTAGCCGTGATTCCAGACCAGGGCTGTTAACTGGAATTGATAAACCATACTGTGAAAAGCGTATTCTGAAACAGCAATTGTTTATGGGATGTATCCGTTAAATAAGAAACCTGACATCGGAAAACTAGCACCAATGAAACAGTCAACGTCAGTGGAAAAACCACTCAATTGTGTAGCACAGCGTCTCATAGAACACTTTACAAATGCACTTCGTGGGAACAAATTAACCGATCAAAGACGTAAAAAAATAGATCAATGGGAGCTAACAGTGAAAGAGAACGGAGCAACTATTTCCGATATAGCTAGATTGAAAAAGTCGTTGAGATTTCCGATAACCGTTTCAACGATAACCGGTGAAGTATTATACGAATCGAAATACAATAAAACGGAGCTCCAATCAAAATTATTGATCATAACAAACACGCATGGACATCCGCGGTTACAATATTCCCGCGAGACAGAACAGTGAAGTATATCCCAGAAGAATTCACCAAGGATGGTATTCTCACTGAAGAAAGTTTATTCGATGCTATTGCTAGTTTGTGTAAAAACGACCCTGTATCAGTATGGCTACTTCATAGTTTTGAAGATGAAGAATGTCAATTTAATCAATTTGTGAAACCTAACGGTGAATTATATCGTACTGAAAGTCTACATAATAGGATGAAAAATCTAGCAATAAGTCTCAGCGAAAACGCTAGCGTTTTTAATGGAAAATCCGACGATTACGAACAGTTACTCACAAATTGTTTTACAATTCCATCGGTTGCAGCTCATTTTGCAAAAAAGAAAAATAATTGGAAACCAACACGAAAAGAGTTTTTACAGGATGTTCAATCCAGCTGTCTGGAATATTATCATGGCGGTCTATGGAACGTTAAGTACAATTGTGAAAGTATGATATCAGTTGATATCGTTGCCTGTTATCCAGGAAGTTTTCTAGGATAAGGATTCGCTGGTGAGTATTTTAAACAGTTTGGACATCCCACACATGAAATGACTCGCGTTGCTATTAATGGACCACTGCCTGATTTTGATTTGACCGGTTTTGCTCGCGTAGTATCATTTGAATTCGCTGAAGGACTTCATCCGTGTTGTTATGTTTGGATTGGTAGACACATGGCTGAAAGGATGTGGTTACCAATAGTGTTATTGCGATATATGATTGATTGTAAAATGTTAGTTTCGTTGATTGTCAGCGAAGCGATTATCTCATATCGAAAACAAACCAATGTCTGGTTACCAGAACCAGAATGTCTTGATAGTATAATCGATAAGTCTAGAAAACATATTGATGCTGACGAGGAGTACATCATTGAATGGTCAACAAAGATATTTAATCAACGAAATAGTGAAGCAAAGGATCTCGGCCGAAGAATAATCGGTAAATTTACACAAGGTGGAAAAAAATTCAACTTTAAAAGACAATCCTCACGATTGATTATAGATGATGCCGAATACGACTTCGTTATTAAAGATCCAGTAGAGAAAAATAGGTACGCAAATTGTAAAACAGCTTTCTTGTCCAATAGAACAAAGTTAGGTAGAGTTGTTACTTACAGTGATGGAGAAAGCTCTGCATATCTATATTTGAGAGCTTCTATGCTGGGTTATGCATCTATCAATTTATTTGCAATGATAAATAGATTTCCTAGTATAGCAGTTAGAGTTGCAATTGATTCAATGTATGTCGATAAAAAATATATCAAAGAGGTAACTAAATTTACTAATAGCGAAGAGACTTGGGGAACATGGCGAATTAAACGTTATATACAATGCGATTATTCTAAATCAGCAGACGTTGAGATTAAAAGCAGTTACCTGAAAAACGATAATTCTATCAGTGAAAAATCCGAAGGATTTTCTATGTCTAAAGCACCACCGATATCAGATCCAATTTGTAGATATAAAACAGTTTATTTAAACGGTTGTGGTGGATCTGGAAAGACAACACGTGTGATAGAATTATATCGAGAGAGAACATCCATGATTGTACTCACACCAACCCATAGACTAGCGAGAGAGATAAAACAACGAAATGTTGAAGCTTGCACGTATCAGTTTTTTTCGATACAAGGGCGATGCTTGTACTCCTGAGCGAATGGGTGAGAAATTTATTCCTGCGATTATTATTTGGGATGAAAGCATGTACTGTTTTCAGAAGATGTAACGTTAAAACATGTTTCTTGATTGGTTATTGCAAAATAATACAAAAGTTATTATTGTGCGGCGATCATGGTCAACCACCACCATTTTCTTTGGTAGAAGTCCACATAATTGGTTTAAAAGGATTTGTTGATTATTACGAAGAAATGTGATTACTGGCTATAGCGCCCTCGATGAGCCGTTACGTGAGGTTCAAAAACTAATGAGATTACTACCCGCTAGAATTCCATGTGAAGTAAAGCGCGTGAAATAATTTCTGAAACACCTATGAATGATTTTTGGGAAAACATGGAGACCAAATGATTTTGTAGTAGCAAGTAGAAAGATAGTCAGAGACACACTTCAGAAAAAGTTGTGTTTGAGCTACACAAGAAAAAATTCCCAACGTTTCCAGTACCGTTGTGTTATAGACCATTGGATACACGAAAGCAGAATATTGAAATTGAAATTCCAGGCCAGACGGAGAAACAGATTCTAGTGTTAATGATATTGTGCTAGTTGATATCAATGCTGTAGAAGATGCATTTTGCGCTGATAAATCACCATGGACGCTTGGTTATGTAACAACAATACACTCGTTCAGTCACAAGGATTGACCATCACGGATACAATTGTTTGGATAGTTGATAATCGCATTGAATGGTCAATTTAGTCTATCTCGCAGTGTCCAGAGTACGACGAATAAATCAACTACGAGGGTTGTTTTCGATGATGATTTTAATACAAACGATGATAGCACTAATATTAGCATCATTAACAAAAACAAACTCTCTGGATACAAACCGCAGGACAAAAAAAAACAACGAAAATTTGATATTGTGCTGGAGTAATAATCGCATTAAAACAGAACAACAGAATAAATCACTGCGCCAGTTTGCAATTGTATAATGCACTGACAGTATTCGGATAAAGACCCTCGACAATTCACCGTAGACAGAAAAAATATAACAGTCTTGGTTATGTCAGAAACTATGTGATGTTGACCTGTCATGAGTGTAATAGACGTAACCGTGCTAGGTAAGACCATGTGGCGGTAATTGAGTATCGTCCGGAATGACTTGTAGTTGTTCGCGTGTAAAACACGCTGAGGTTGCAGTTGAATCCAATCTGTAGATTGGAGGTCTACCAGTTTGATCGCGTTATGGTTGAAATTTTATGCGTAAGTAACACTCCATATAGGATCAGTAGCTCTTCTTTTACCACCTTCAAGTTCTCCTGGTTCGTTTAAATTTCTCAAAGTAACATCACCGAGAAGTGGCTGAGTGCTAACCGCTGTGGTTGTTCGGGTATTATATATAAATATATATATCTATATATTATATGATATATATATATATATATTATATATATATATATATATATATATATATATATATATATATATATATATATATTTATTTATTGCAATATTTGGTGTCATATTAATAGATCGAGTAATCTCGTTATATAACGCGGCAACTACACTCGGTAACCTTTGGACCCCATTCACGAGATCGTTTTTCTTGGATGAATTCTTTTGCATATTGATATCCAAATAACCGTTCTGCAAGAGTTCGATTAAATCGTTCTACAATTGCCTGATCACGATGTAATGCAGTATGTCCCCGTCGTATTGTAACATTATGAGTTTTCATTGTTGATAGAACAGCACCTTGAAACTCTTTGCCAGGATCAACTTGTAATAGATTTGGCCATCTTAGAGGACCTCGTTGATAAATCCTTTCAAATGCAGATTCGACTTCAGAAGCTGACTTTGTTTTCAATGGTTCTGCTTGTTTAAATCGACTCGCAATATCAACTACAGTTAGCGCGTATTTGTAACCATGGTCATGTGGTAAAAACAATAAATCAGCCTGATGAACTTCATTGGGTACGGTAACATCAAAATGAGAATAATTAATTTGTTTAGGCGGTGGTAGATAAATTTGCCATATAGCTTGTTTGGATAACCAATCTTCCGCAGTGGACATTTTCACTTTTGCAGCGTTAGCGAGTTTACTGATTGCTGCTTTACCCCTCCAGTATCCTTTCGGAGAATAATAAATAGATTCCATACTATAAAAACACTGTTTTTTTTAATTACCAGCACCTAACACCAATTTGCCTTTCATAGCTTATTTGACCAACCATGAAGCCAATTTTTCTTTGAAGGATTTATCGGGAATAGCATTTAACGCATGAATTAATTTTACATCCTCGAGATGTCTTTGTTGCAAATTATTGCTTTTATATGCAACATCATGAGCATGACATGCCTTATCAATAGCATTTATCGGATACTCACCAGGCTGGGGCTGATTTTGATCATCAAGTCTGAGATCTAATCTCGTTCCGGGACCACAGTAGCTATATCCTGGAAGGTGTTTTCTCCAGGGTATTTTGCCCATGGGGTTCCGGGGAGTTTTCCCAATTTGGCTGCGATATCACCTCCGTGTCGCTTTTTTTTAAAGAAATAAATCGAATTTTTTTGTACCACATGTTACGCACTTACCATTAAAGTGCGATCTGTTATTTTTTGTTGTAATCGTCGTCGCATCATTTGTACTAGTACGCTGTTTACATTTAACACAATATAGATCCATAATTTATATATAGCGTTATGAATTTAATTGATTTTTCAGCGACTAAAAGAAGAGAACCGGTGAAACACCACGCATCGCTTCCAAATTCTGTCCGTGCCATTATAATCGGACCATCTGGATCGGGTAAAACACAATTGCTGCTTAATTTAATAATGCGATTTATGAAGTGGGATAAATTATATTTAGTAGCTCCATCCGTAGATGATCAACGTTGCTATGAAGTGCTAAAAGATTATAATGAGAATGCATCAGAAATTAAAGGTGAAAGTGTAATCGACTTTATAACAGATATTGATGATGCGCCTAGCGTAGATGACCTCGATGGAGACATAAACAATCTTGTAGTGTACGATGATGTGATGTTAGATAATCAAAAATACCCTGCTAGAATATTTTCACGAGGTAGGCATAAAAACACTGACGTGATATATGTCACTCAACGCTACACTCAGATTCCAAAAGTGATTCGCGATAACTGCAATATTCTTGCTGTATTCAACGGCGTTGATACACATACGCTACGAAATATTTGGCAGACATGGTGTTCTGATATGGACTTCAATGGATTCAAAAATTACTTTAGTCATGCTCAGTCAGTCCCACATGGATTTATAACAATAAATTTACACGACCCTCGGTCACGATATCGTATTGGACTTGATCAAATATTTGGTTAAATCATTTGTATTAACCCTAAAATCCTTCCAGCAGCAGGGAGGGCTATGACAACATATTTGCGACGTAGATGATAGCAATTATTGGCAGCAATTTGAGGGTGGTTATGACAACATATTTACGACAAAATCGCTAAGGCTCCATTTGTAAAATGGGGTCTTTATTTTTTTTTTGGTTGAAATATGAGATTTCGTAGGAAGGCTCTATTGGGCATTCTGAGGCTTTAATCGATTTTGTCGCAAAAATTTGTAGGGTTCGCCCGCCCTGCTGCTCCAACAGTAGTATACGAACCTTTAGAGCACACAGACGTATGTTGGCGTTGTTGTAACTGTGGATTACAAAACTTTAACACCAGCTTATTCAAAGAACTTATTTCTTCATGCAATACTTATAGCCTTCCGAGTCATACTTCTTCCTTCAGTACAGTAAACTCCAGTTGTGACTTGGGATCTCCAGTACTTGCATCATCGCCTAAAATATCAACCCTTAATAAAGCGTCCATGACAAATAACGAATTTTTCATTCGCTAAATGAATTTTCAGAGCATACGATCCAAGCGAGAAGCTTTCTGGGTTATGATAGAGTGAGCTAATGCTAACATTACACCAGCTAGTAACACTTGACTCAATCCTTCAATTTTTGAACGAGAAGTCCTACCAGAACGCTACAAGTTCATTGCTTCTAAAGACCGTTTAATCAGCTCTCACGATGTGGCAATCATCGCCAAGCATGTCAAAGATGCCTCCGAGATCAACACAACCGCAACAATTGAGTTTCTTACTACATCGTTTGCCTTCAAGATTCAAACAAAACCCATATGTGTTGGTAGCTTCTACCGTTCAACTATCAATAATGTTGAGTACAACCAGGAAATGTACAGAGCAATAAGTGATATTCAGTTCAGGTATCAAGACTACATCCTATGGTAATGCGGTGATGCAAACCTTCCAAACATAAACCGGGCTACTGACACCATTACGTGACATAGCTACTCGATCCCCATCAGATAGGCATTCAGAAATGCATTCAACGAAAAAGACTGTCGGCAAACAGTGGGCTGTCTCACCAGGCTAGATAACACCTTTGATTTATTTTGCTACAACAGACCTTCATTCGTAAAAAAATGCGTCCCACTGCCAGACCTCAATGATCATGACGATTTCCTTGTTGACACCTGCGTATTACCTGACAGGAGAAAACAAAAGCGTCGACGTATTTACCTGTGGAAAAAGGCAGACACTCATTCTATGCCAGAAGAAATTAACCATTTTTCAGTTGGCATTGTCCTAGAGTATTAGTCATCAACACCAGTGCTCACTCTATGGCCCATTTTCAAACGGAAATGTATAGAAACTCAACACCTTTGTAACTTCTACACATTCATTTACACGCTTAAATCAACTATGGTGTAACCGAGCTATACGTCGCCTGACGAAACAGAAGCAGAAAGACTTCAAATAAGCACGCTGTACCAGAGTACAAAAAACATTTGAAGAAAAACAAGCATATTCAGAAGAACACCCAGGTATCATGCAAGAACGTCCGCAACAATTACATCCACGACATGGTTAGCGAACCAGACACTAAGAACAAGAAGCTCTACACTTCCATCAAAAGCATAAAGCATGATAGCTCTGGCGTATGGAAGGATTGTATTTGTATTGCCTATTCTGACAATAAAGACAAAGATGAGATCCCCAACAATTTGTTGTATTCGTCTTCACTAACCAAGGCTGTGACAACCTTCCCCATATACCATTAACAACTGCTCCGAGTGCACCTCCACTACCTCCTTATACAAGCAAACGGTGTAAAGTAACTCCAAGAAAATATGAACCCACATAAAGCAAGCGGTCTAGACCAAATCTCGTCTCTTTCCCAGCAATTAAACCAGATCTCGTCATAATCATTCAGGAATCACATGATTAAGGTCGCATTCCAGAAGACTGAAAGAGAGTGTGCGTCACTCCATTATTCAAGAATGGAGAGAAGAGCAACACCGTAAACTATAGACTAGTATCCTTGGCACCAATTTGCTGCCAGGTCATGGAAAATATTGTTAACAGCCACTTGATGAAGAATCTGGAGCAAAATAACATCCTTTACGACCAACAACATGGCCTCAGAAACTAAGTACCTGTGCGACAGTTCAAATTACTGCTGCTCACGACCGTACAGTTAGTTTAAAGAATCAACAACAGATAGGTGCAATCTTGCTGGACGTCAGCACAGAGATCGATAAAGTGCCCCATCAGCACCTTGCAATCAAGCTCCAACACTATGGAGTCAGACACCAAACACTTGCATAGATAGAGAGCTTCCTAGCAAATAGAAACCAACCAGTTCTGCTTAACGCATGCGTATCCTCAAACTCTTCAGTGACCTCAGGTGTCCCACAGGAACAGTGCGAAGGCCTCTTCTATTCCTAGCATATGTCATCAACCTGCCATCAAGTGTGTCCTCCGCCATTAGGCTTCTCGCCGACGTTTGCCTACGTTTTAGAGTAGAATTTCTTAGAATTAGTAAAATTAATTAAATTATAGAGATATTAATTCACAACAAGATAGTGTTACACAAGAAGATCACAACAAGTTACAGGTGTAGGAGGGAAAATTGATTTCAACCCGTCTAAGTGAGAACACATACGCATAACCAACAAGCGAAAGGCCATTAACACCTATTGTTATATCCACGATCAAATCTTGAACGAGACCATCTTAATGTCATATTGGAAAGCAAACTACCTTGGAACTCGCACATAGATTCCGTAAGTGAAAAAGTCAATCAGACGACATCTTTCCTGCGCACTCCACTTCAAAGCTTGCTGAAACAAGACACTCGCACGCCCACAGCTCAATACTCTTCTACAGTAAATCACCCGTGATCCAAAGCCAATGCAGCCAAACTAGAAATAATCCCAAAGCAGGCAGGAAGATTTTCTCACGGGGACTACTGACGAAACAGTTGTATCACAACCATGCTGCAGGACCTGACATCAACATAACAAGGTCATTATGATGAACTGAATCAATTACCAACTAGTTGAAATGGCAGCATTAGGGAACTTAATCACCGTAAAGGCATCAACCAAAGGCCATGCCAACATATATATATATATATATATATATATATATATATATATATATATATATATATATATATATATATATATATTTATATATATATATATATCTATATATATATATATATATATATATATATATATATATATATATATATATATATATATCTATATCTATATCTATATATATATATATATATATATATATATATATATATATATATATATATATATCTATATATATATACGGTACTATACTGTTCGGTTTACGCATATAAGAACTATTTCTTCCCCACAGGTATCATCTTTTGAACTGCTTGCCACCGACAGCCATTACAGCGCCTTCCGTTAACATTTGTAAGCTTCACATCGACGATGCATGTCCCATGTATTACCATCTACATCGTGTCATTTTGTACTATTTTTAACTTGTACAATGAGCCTTTCTTCACATGTGTACATAGTTAACCGAAGATTGACTATGCCAATATATAGGACAAGCTCTTAACTGGAAGAACAAGAAGCTTTGAAAAGGGGTAGGTGGGTGGAGAGATAGATCGATAATGAAAAAATTAATATTACTGATGTATGCAGATCGATGGATCAATTAATGCACAGATAAATAAATACATAAAGGTCCAAGAGAACATACACTAGAAAAATTTGGTAAGAAGACTGCATGCAAGGGTATTGAAGAATGCTTCAGTTTTGTTACGTGGTATTTTATTGGGTTGGATTAAAATTTCAACCTGTTGATTCTAGTTTAAAAATTTAATCAAAGAAGATCGAATATTTACATGCACCATATTAAAACACCATGTAGTGATTATATTCCAATTTTACAAAGCATTTTGACAGAGCAAACACAAATAGAGTGCATTGGTCTTGGATCGTGGAAAATGCATGCCCACTGAATTAAATCGAGTGAAAAGGTAGTCAGTCAGTCGATGATCGATTATTATAGATATATATTCACAAACCGAGTTGTAGAGGGATATGACAGCACTGAAATACATGTTACAAATTTATTTGCAGGTGCTGAAACATATTACCGTTTAGTACCAACCAACGCATGAACAAATTTAAGTTCAGCTAAAATTTACAGTACAAGTCCAACATCTAGTTAATCTACAATGTTATAGATCAAAAATCGCGTGGGCAAATTTTGATTTAGACCGGTAAATGATGATATAATACGCTGCAGTAATTCTAGTAGATATTACCATAAAAAAGGTATGTATTTGTGAAATATCTAAACTACTTAATAAGTACGAATTATGGTGAAATAGTTGAAAAGTGCTAAACCTAAACGTTGTTTTTGGAAATGGATGTCCTGTTAGCTTGCCGATAACACCTAAAGCAATTGATCAATCTTGTATTATCTCATTTTCCCGTCTTTATCCAAATAATAGTATATATATATATATATATATATATATATATATATATATATATATATATATATTTGTGTGTGTGTGTGTGTGTGTGTGTGTGTGTGTGTGTGTGTGTGTGTTTACTATAGTCATTAAAGTCTGATTATTTAAACAAATATTAATTTGTTGCTGAAACAAATAAAACAAAACAAAGCCAAATTGAATGAGCTGAATTAAAATAATTATTAATTGAAGTATACCATATACAAGGGAGAAAAAGTGTTTACTACAAAATAAATTGTTGGTAAATTGGATGTAAATATTTGTTATATACAAAAACAATCATTACTATGTAAGTTACTTATAACAAAGATATGAAACGCAAGAGCTTTGCCCCCTTAAGGCCAAAATATTAATAAGCTTTTTATATAAGGTTCGTTTGCTGGATATTTTACTTTTACACTACGTTTGATTTCTTTGTACACCTCAGAAAATCAGCTCCATTATATCGTTTTATTTGTCTTAAGAAAATTGGGGTCATTACTTAGTAAGTCCGATATCCGTTTTCGAAGTAAGAAGTCCATTGAGTAGGTCGATAAAATCTAATTTGCTTAAAAAAAAAATTCCTTTGCTAACAAAACCCGCGCTTTCGTTTTTGAGGTTAATGAAATGATAGTTAGTTATTAATATGTACCCAATGTATACACGTATGCAGACTTTCTACTTACAATATTTCAATCAAAAGCTTTAAACTTTGTATACAAAGTGCAGCATGATACCAGTGAATTGGGAACAGATTGTACGGTGTTGACTAAAATTAATGCTCACTTGACTTTGACACACATTTAATTTTACCTGAGGGTGGACAAAATTACTGTTTTAAGGCTGCTTATCGCTTATATAGTTTTAAAGATGGAACATTCATCTTTAGAAATGTAGCAGATTTTTTCAAAAATAAATAATATAAGCAATTCCGTTATAATTTCGATCCGTATATGAGAGAAACCAGCCAGAAACAGCCTAATTGGTACCCTAACTGTTTCAGAAGTCGTTGCAAGCGGTGTAATGATGCTTGACTGAGCAACCCAATTAGGAAAAACATGCTTAAATAACAAGTTGTCAGTTGATTACCTCATTGATCTAATCTCGAGAGTTTAGACCGAAAGCGGGATGTTTTTTTTTTCTTCAAAGTGTTAAAAGTGGAACGGGGACAAATTTAGTCCATGATGGTTTTGAACAATCGATTAAATATCGGCCTTCCGTTGACGGAGGTGTGATAAAAAAAGAAGGATCAAAAATGGCTTTCTTAAAAATATTATTTTTTGTATATAATAAATGTTCTATCAATAACAACTAAGTTTTCAGTGGATAATGTTACACTGCTGATACATGTACATGCATGTTGATAATTTCATTAGATGGTACAACGTACTGATTTATGAATTGCTTTTTCAATGCATTCCTTATCTGGACGGATATGATGGATTATTTATTTAGTCACTGTCAGTAAATATTTGATTATCGAAATAAATCTATCCAAAAGGTACTCGTTCAGGCTACGGCTCAGCAAAGCTGGAGTAAGCTCAATACATAAACAGTAGTATTAAGAAGAAAAATTAATCTTCCAGAATATTGGCATAAGTGAAAAAGTCAATTAGATTACGAATAAGCTTAATTATGGAAGAAATCAATACAGCTGAGCATACTACCAAATACGATCAGTAAACAACAAAATGGTACACGTGAAAAACATAATAAAACTTCGTAGCAGGGTAATTAAAGTTATGGAATGGGTATTGCAAAACGAAGTCATATTCATCTTCCATGTTGCCGTTATCACATACACATACAGGCAAAGTTAACATATGGGTCGGTAAATCAGTGACCATATAACAGAAAATAAATGGTACTATACAATTTATTACAGTGTCTTGGGTTATATCTTTCACTTATGAATTAAACTGTCTTTAAGATTTTTTCTGAAGCTGGGCAAATATACCTTTTAGCTCCTTTATTTTATGAGTACCAAAAGTATCTGAACAATATACCTTTAATTATTGCAACCAATCTGACTTGACCTGACGCATCAATTTTTTCTGTATAATATGGCATTGCCTTGGAGATTGGTTATCAACCATCCAGAGCAAGCTAATCTAGTCGTTAACATATGTAGAATGATATTGAAACATAGGAAAATCTTTTGCTTTCTCCTTATGGTAGGAGAGAATATGTTTGCACAAAAACATATAAAGTATCTTCGTTATATCATGTATGAATAATCATTCCCAGATTTCAGCTGCACAAGTGTAGATGGGATATTCTATCAATTTGCAATATTACCATTTGCAATGTTGCAACTATGTGATTTTGTTCCCGTTTCATCTTACTACATATTTCTGTCGTAACTGCTGAAGTCTGCGATCTTTTCATTGTGTTAGGCTGTAATATGGAGCACCACTTTACCTTAGTACTGTTGTGTTACTTTGATATTATAGACCTATGGCTTTTATTGCCCATATATTGTCTATATTGTCATTATTATAAGGTTTTAGTGAAAGAAATATCTCAATAATTAGATAATGACACTCATAATAAATATTTTATTTTTAGATTTGGAATTGTTTCCACATCAGATGACCATTTTAAAACTGAGCGTAATGGGTTTAATAGAAGCATCACATTATAATATTTACGCGTTATTAATATAACATAGTGTACTTCTTGACTGGTCCTGTATTCTTCCTTATGCTCAGTCTAGTAATGGCAATTTCTGAATTAATTAAGAATTAGCATCTAATATGATGGTTGTCACACAAGTGTACTTTTTATTCATTAAATGAAAGTTTAGTACATTATTAAAATATTTATATTTACTTTTATCCACCCCAGGTCAGTTATGCATATCCACACCCCGGTCTGGCTGCTGTTCTTGGTGCATTCTATGTGTGTTTCATGCATAGAGTGTGGACAAAAGGAAGAGTTAATGGACACTGAGTTGCAACATATAAAGGAAGAGACAGTTTGCAATATAACTATTAGTCACAAAAGTGCTTCATACCTTACGATCAAGTTTAACAAAATTGATCCAGACGTGGCCCATTTCAACTTGAAGTTTCCCGAAGGTTCGGTGGTAAATTATAAAGAAGATGCCATACAACCGTTTCGATGGATATGGACATTTCAGAGTGACGACAGGAATGTGCCTTTTTTAGAGTGGGGTATTCATTACGAAGTCCTCTCTTTAGGACTACTAAACGCTAAATCTCTTCCCGAGAGTTTGGTGGAATTTGATGTTCAACCCCCAAATTGTTCCATCACGATTGGGAACAGAAAATCTAACCTGGAAATAGCTTATGCATTTAGCAACATGACAAATAAGTATTTACATTCTGTAGATATCAAATATAACAATGATTATGCAGACAATAGAAATCACAGTTGGTGTTACGTCGCTGAAAGTCCACTCTTAAAAGGATCATACCAATATAACTGTTGCTACTCTTACTACGATTTTGTCAATGAACAAATCAATGTAAATTGCTCAGATGAATATACTAGATCTTATGAATCACATGCAACAGTACTGCAGATTTTGGGGTGTATTGTTTTATTATATTTTCCTATTCCTCTTCTTGCCGTTGTCTCCAGCATGTCTGGCAAAAAACATCGTAGTGACTACATACCACTGAATGAAGATATTGTGTACCTGGATAAATGCAGTCCAATAACTATAAGTTCAATTATCTATGAGTCTTTTTGTAAAAAATATCCACGTTATGCTTCTAAAATATTGGGCATTTTATTTATTTGTCTTTTTCCAGTAATGATATACATTGAACTAATTCTCTACTATTGCATAATGAAAGACACAGTTGTCCAACTGATCAAACATGGTACAAATATGGGTTTTTTAACTATGTTAGGTTTTTCTGAAACAGGTGGAGAAATTCCCGTGTCTGTTATGGTTGTACATTGCATTCTGATCGTTGTGTTCTGTGTACTGGGTATTATTATTGTCGTAATACCCCACGAAAATATAGGAATAGTGCTGGAAGACTTTTTGATTAATCGCCTCTTGGTAAGTAAATGTTACTTTTTCTTAACGTATGACAAGGTGCAGTTATATTCCCATATGCAAATAGAGGACGAATGTGTCTATGGTAGATTAAAATCATTAATGATTGCACGATTTTTCTGTATCATGAACCCGACATTCTGGTGTCATGTGTGGGGCGAGTCCATCGACACAGGGAAAGAATGTCTAACCGACATTAAAACGGGACTTCCAAAGCCTATTTATTACATTCTTGCTCTTATCATTTACCTCATCCGTCTTTTGCGTTTCGTCATAGAAATATTTCTTTGTTTGATCTTACACGGACTTCCTGGCTTATTTCTTTTTGTTTTAGTTCTCCCCGGATTTATTTGGTATCTGATGAAATGGTTTTTTAATGGTTATAATGATGGTGTCTTTTTCAAACGTATTGCTCTATACTGTGTGCTAGGACTTGTTTATGGTGTTTACATTTGCTTTTCATATAGCTTATTAATGATATTCTTTGCTAGCGTCCAATTTATTTTAAGGGTATGTTTTTATCTCTTTGTTGCAGTACTTATTTATCCATCCATGACCATCGTATCGTACCAAACCTTTGGCATCGTCCTCTTTTACTATCTCTTTAAGCAGCTACGTGGAATAGGTGATACCTATTTTGATCTTTTGTCGGATACTGTAACATCATTGCATATTCTAGAAGCTGAGTCAAATGAGTTAATAGTTGTGACTAGTTATAAGGACAGAGTACCGGGTATACCGCGAAAGCTTTTCCTCTATGTAGTTCAGAAACATAGACCAATTTTCATCTCAGTATGTAAAGCAATATTGCCCATCGGACTCGTTATCATACTAATGATAGGGACAATACAGATTACATCATTCGTATCAAATATTTCATCCACTGTTACTGAGGTTATGAAGGTAATTTTGGTGGTTTTAATTGGCACCCTACCCCGAGCTTTGGAAATCGCATTCTCTAATTCAAATAAGTCTGTCTTAAAAGAGATTTTTCGGAAAAGATTAGAAGCAACCATTTTGGAATACAATAAAGGTTTGGTCGAACGGCAGTCATCAGAGGACTCACGTCTGGATATCGTAATGCCCGTTTAGGTAATTTTAGGAACATTTGCTACATGCCAAAATTATTTCGTTATGTAAATAACATATATTCTATTGTTGTTGTTGTAAGTGCCTTTACCTCCAAAGACCTGCTAAAAAAATTCACATGTTTTCTTTTGAACATCGTTTTTTCAATTTGTAAATGCATTGTGAGCAGTTTTTACGAAATCTGAAACGATTTTATTTTATATACACGGTAGAGTATGCTAGTGTTGTCAGACTTTATTTCACCGCTTTCTATTTAAATTAAACAATTATTGGCAGTTAACGTATGTCCAGAAAGTAAACGTTAATTTTGAATGTTCCGAAGTGACTCTTATTTTGTTAAAGGATAATTTTTTTAGTAGGGCAAAAATCCTTTACTTTTTCTAGCGCTGTTTATTTTCAACTCTTTATATTTCTTATTAAAATGCATGTAACATTCTTGTTTAATTGAAACATTGGGAGATGCGGGTATTTTGGTGTCCTATAAATAGCTTCGAACATTCCTCAAAGTTTCAAATTTCATATAAATTAATTTAAATGCATTTGTACCATGTCCAAATGCTGAATTTTTGAAACTTTATTTAGTTTTCAGCATCACGCCTGTTAACTTTTATTTAACATTTATACAGCTATGAGATTAACAGGAGAGGTCATTTGTACAAGACGAATTGAAGATAGAACTTCTCATTGCTAATAAAACATAATCTAATTGGTGAGTCAAACCAAAGACTTGCACAAGTGTTACTAACAGCTGCCTCGCTTTGCGCTCAGCGTTAAGGGGTTAGTGGTAGGACTGGTCGGCCTCGTGTAAAGATAATGTGACTGGGAGGGACATAAAGCCACATGCCATCGGCATGATGATTCATTGCTAGACATCCTTATAAACTGCCACACTGCAGGCAACGTAGCGATATGACTGAAAAATTGTTAAAGCAATGTTAAAAATTATAATCACATCACAATCTTAATGAACATGATCTAGGTGATATTTGACACTTGGGTGGATGATAACAAGTCTAAATTTTCATAAATCACAACAGTATGGAGATATTGAAATTACATCACGAGGCGGGATGCGTTACGCATTTTCATTGGCTGAGTTTCCATTAGCTACCTTATTTGTATATAAATACGACTGCATCGACAGACGAGGGTTTGATATCACACATTGAAACACTGACATACACGGTTGTAATGAAAGAAACAAAATCATAAACCATGGCTATGGCAATGCTTCAGGTAACAATGAAATTGGATTGATTATAACCAACCATAGCAATGTCAGATGAACTATAAATTTATCCTGTTTGGAAATACATTCCAAACTTCTTTATTTCTCTATGTATGGAGACATACTTATAAAATCTTCGATCCAGTCGTAATAATACACAGAGAGATAGAAACATACATACATACATACATACATACATACATACATACATACATACATACATACATACATACGTACGTACGTACGTACGTACGTACGTACGTACGTACGTACGTACGTACGTACATACATACATACATACATACATACATACATACATACATACATACATACATACATACATACATACATACATACACTTAGGACTTACAGCTAAATGTAGCCGCAACATACAATATTTAGGGAATATTGTGTTTCATTGTGTTTAATATCTATTTGTTTTTCAGTAACAAAGGCGGCATCAGCCTTTTCCTCATCTTTTGATCCATCAGTATATATTCTTGAATAATTTTCAAATTGAGTGAGTAGTTCATGGTAAGAGTTGTGGAAGATGGAAGGGTTTTTTTCGATTTTTTTTCCATCGTGTAACGTGAAAAGTACCCTTGGCTGCTGAAGTAGCCAGGGAGGTGTTTCGGAGACGGTCATTTTCAAAATTGTTGAAAGATCAACTTTGGTGCTGTCAAGGAATGGTAATGTCCTAATGCCAAATGTAGGTGTGATGTTTGGTTTATTGTCATATAAGATTTTATATCTAAGTTAAAAACAGCCGAGAAAGCTGGGCTCATATTGTTTGATCTTAATTTGATAGAATATTGTGCGGAAAGCATTTCTCTACGTTGTGCTAAATGTGGTTCGTTTGCTTCAACGAGTAGGCTTTCACACGGGGATGTCTTAAATGCTCCCATGGCAAATCGTATTCTCTGATGATGAATTGGGTCAAGCATCTTCAAAAAAGACTTCCTAGCTGACCCATAGACAAAGCTACCTTAGTTTAGTTTGGAGCAAATGAATGAATGAATGTTTTGTATAAACTGAGAATAACTTTCCTATCAGCACTCAGTCAGTGTGCGCTATTGCTTTAAGTAAATATTGAGACTTCAAGCATTTAGATTTTAATGTCTTTAGCTGAGGAATAAAAGTCAATTTTCTGTCGAAGATAATATCTAAAAGTTTTACCTCCTCAACAACTTGAATAGGTGTTCCATCCAGCGTAAGATTTGGTTCATCAAGATATCTTCGTAACTAACAGAAATGTATACATAGTTTTTTTTTCGAGAATTTTAAACCGTTAGTATTGGCCCAATTTCGGATCTTGTTGATATTTTGTTGCAATTGTCTTTCGATTGTATGCATGTGATTGGATGGGTAACTTATTAAAAAGTCATCAACATATACGGAGCAATCCACACCTGGAATCAGACACTTGGTGATGCTATTAATTTTTATATTGAAAAGCGTCATCGATAAAATACTGCCCTGGTGTACAATTATCTCTTAATCGCGCATATCAGAGAGGGTGGATCCCACTTGTACCTTGAATTCCATATCTGAAAGGAAGTTTAGTATGAAAGAGGGCAGTATGCACTTTAGAACCAGATCGTGTAGGTGTTTTAGTATTCCGTACTTCCATGTTGTGTCATAGGTCTTTTCCAAATCAAAGAAAACCGCTACTAAATGTTTCTTCTTGATGAAAGCGTCGCGAATAAATGTTTCGAGTCTATCCAGATTATCATTGGTACTACGACCATAACGAAAGCCACATTGGAAAAGAGATATTAAATTGTTGCTTTCCAAATACTACACAAACCGAGAGTTGATCATTCATTTCATTGTTTTGCATACGCAGCTAGTTAATTATATAGGTCTAATGTTGGTATGATCTGCGCTTCCTTTCTTGGTTTTGAAGTGATATTACTGTTGCTTATTTTCAAATTTTTGGTACATTACCAGTAATCTATAAATCATTGAATATTTCCAGAAGAACTGTTAAGGATGGTTCTGGGATGTGTTTCAAATTCTGTTAATATATATTGTCAGGCCCAACGGATGTATCATGAGCCTTTTTCAAAGATTTCATAAGCTCCGACAATGAAAACTTGTTTTTTTCCGTTAAGGCTTTTAATCTTTGGAAAGCTTCTAAATAGTTAGACGATGAAGAATTTTTGGAGAAACAATCAGGACGTACATTAGCCATTTCGTGTTTGATATTAAACTTGTTGTTATTTACCTTCAGATGTTAGAAGGAATTGTATTTTTAATTTCCATTTATTTTGCGGGTCGTGTTCCAAACCTTCTTTATTGAGGAACGAGAGCTTAAATTTGAAGCATATTTTCCATGATGCTCATTTACTTTTTTTTTAATGTTTCAACGACCTTTAGCCAGAATAATAACGTATTGAGTTAAATTCTCGGGTGTTGGATGATTATTAATTTGTTTTCAGTGCTTCTAGGCGATGTCTAATGGCTTCTTTAAATTCTTTAGTAAACCAAGGTTTTGGGTTCTTTTACAATTCGGTGAGGAGTTAGGGAGGGATTCTTCTGCAATCTCAAGTAAGACGGATGTAAATTGTCGGATAGTATCATTGTCGTTTAGGACTGTATTCCTGTTCAGCCTAGCTGTACAAAGTCTAAAATTTGGCACAGTCATCCTTCTTTAAATTCCTTCGAATGACTGTGTCATCAATTGTAGAGTGAATATTTTCAAGGGATATTGGAAAGTGATCACTACTATGAAGGTCTTCAGCGACCTTCCAATTATAATCTAAACGCAGCGAAGGAGAACAAATTGTAAAATCGATGCACGTATATTTAATCGTACCTGGGTGTCAATAAGTTGGTGATTTATTTTATATAGACACAACTCGTGTCTAGTAATAAAATCTTCAACCTTTTTGCTCCTGTCTCTTATATAGTTAGATCCCCATAAAATGTTATGGGCATTATAATCCCCAAGTAGAACAAATGGTGTAGGGAGTTGTTTAGCAAGGTTGTCTAAATCATTTGGTACTAAGTTGTTGTTTAGTTGTATATAAATAGAACAAAAGGTAATCACTCGATAAGTGTGACGCTTACAGCTATTGCTTGTAAATTTGTATTCAAGGGAATAGCGCTATGATTAGCCCTGTTGTTTACAATAACGGAAGAAGAGTAGTTCGTTTAAAAGCATAAATTTGTTATTGCTATTGCTTTTAAGTCCTCGACAATTCCATTGTATAATGCTGTTCTTCATTATGGATCTTTGTTAAATCTTAATGAATGTAACTAGGTTAGACTTTTCGCGAACACATATTTGGGTTTATTTCGCTGGAGGAAGAACGGGATTAAATTTTATGTTTGTAGGTCCCCTTTTGCTGCCAATTCGTTTGTGACTTTTTATATTTGGTGATTTTGTCGGTAGAAATTTAAACAGAACTATAAATAAATTTTTTGGAACTCCACCAACTGTTGATATTAAACTCGCTGTCATTAACGCAAGACTTAACGATATCATTATTGACATTCCTAATATCGATCAAAAAACTTATCTTATCAAAATTCCACACGGATGAACTAACAATATCGTGTACACAGTAGCATCAGGAAAAAGCAACATGGTCACAGCAAAATAACACTTAAACACATCGCTGAGGTCACTGGTGTATATAGGCTGTCTGTGTTAAGCAGTGCCAAATTCAGTATATTTAACACATTTCCATGGCGACATTCGATTGATGATTTTTCTGGACCTGTATCTATAATGTTAAACAAAGATACCGATGAAACCTTTATGATGATCGCGCATAATAAAAAGTTAACCGCACCTACATACTGGTGAGGTATTGAATTTGTAGCTGAAACTCCAGAATTAGTTACTTAAATTATGTTATCAAATATGTAAACAAATATTATATAATGAAATATATAGTCGATTTTAATCATATTTCAGAAAACATTCCAAAACAAGACGTTGTCGCTCTGATGCAATATACAGATAATATAAAAATGTTTGGTGCGTCAAAAATGTTATAAATATTATACTAAAAGACTTCGAGCGATATCATATTTACAGCTGCTAATAACCGGATCTGGTATAATTTCAAGTGGTGCATCATTAAATCCGTTTTTGTAATTATTATCTGGTGTTGGTGTTTCTCTTGCAGCAGCGTGTAAAAAAGTTGTACTTCGACTCGCGACTAAAACAAATGCTTGCAAAACAACAACTTTTACTTATAAATAACTACTTGATCAGATTCGATCTTATTTGCGTGCTATAAAATATGATATCATATCGACGATTTAATACGCGAGTTCCGTATTATTAACAGTATGTTAACAGATATTATGCCAATGAGAGTTAGCAAATACGAGAAAGATTATAATAAAAAGTAGATGTTTAATTTTCTGTAGCTTTAGAAATGTCGCTATCAAAAATATATCGACCATATTATCAATAAATGCCATTACATCATCTGTCCAACCCGCTATTTGCACACCATTTTCAGTCGCGAATAACCATACCGACCCATATTTAGTTGATATATAATAACCTACTTTTTCAATACACTCGTTTATTATATTAGATTTATACCAGTGTTACTTAACGCTGATTTGAATGAATTGAACATCTTGCAGAATCCAACATGTCGTACTGAATGACAGATATATATATATATATATATATATATATATATATATATATATATATATATATATATATAATTCATTTGTTTAATATAACATTTTGTCTAATATGTATATGGAGTAGTATTGGTAATTGACTTGTTCCTATCTCAGAGACTCCCCTACCCCGGCAAAACATATTTTGTCAGAAATATGTTCGAAAGCCTTATCATATGGGATCCATCATTTTGAGCTTAAAGAGGCTGCCGATAAAATTTTAAAATATAACGTTTTTGGGGTAGGGGTGTCTCTGAGAAAGGAACATCAAATTACCTAGACTACTGTCAGGCATGCATCTACGCATGCCAGTTTGGTTTTTTGGTCTTCTTGGATCTTATGTGCGTTTCAATCACGGAGTGTGGAAGAACGAAAGGGTTTGTGAACTATGAGTTCCAACATACAGAAGAAGAGAGTTTGCAATACAACTTTTGCTCACAGAAGTGCATCATACATAATGATCATGTTTAACAAAATTGATCCAGAGATGGCCAATTCAAGTTGAAGTTTCCCGAGAGTTCAGTTGTACATGTTAAGGATGAAGCCATACGATGTACCATTTCGATGGACATTTCAAAGTGACGACATGATGGTGCCCTTCCTACAGAGGGGTCTTTATTAACCATTGAACTATTGAACGCAAAAGCTGTTCCTGAAACTTTGATTGAATTTGATGTTCAACCTCCAAACTGCTCCATCACGATTGGGAACAGAAAATCTAACCTGGAAATAGATTATGCATTTAGCAACGTGACAGTTAAATATTTACATTCTATGGACATTCAGTATAACAATGTCGACAATAGGAATCACAGTTGGTGTTTTGCAGCCGAGAATCCAATCATCAAGGGTTATACCAATACAACTGCTTCTACTCTTGCTACGATGTTGTCAATGAAGAAATCAGTGTAAATTGCTCAGATGATTGGTTCCATGACAAGAGTAGACTTTTAAGTTTACCGTTAATTTTGGAGTATATCATTTTTTGTTACTTTCATATTTCTATACTTGACATTGTCTCCATCATGTCTGGAACAAATGTTCGTAATGGTTACACTTCATTGGATGACAATTTAACCTCTGATATTGTGTATCTTGATAAACACAGTCGAATAACTTGAAGTTAAATTATATATTTCTTGTTATAAACGACACCCACAAATTGATTCTCGAGTATGGTAGTCTTTATTATATGTTTCCCTGTATTAATTTACATCAAATTAATTCTCAACTATATTACAATGAAGGACACAACTCTCGAACTGATCAAACATGGTATATTATTGTGGTTTTTGACCACCATGCTAGGTGGATATGAAATAAGTAGAGAATTATTTATGCCATATATTGGTGGACCTTACGTAATAATGATTCTGCTCTGCTTGACTGTCATTATCTTTGTCGTTCTGCCCCACGAAGCTATGGAAAATGCATTAGACAATGCATTGATTAACCCCATAATGGCAGACAAACATGCCCTATTCTTAGGGTATAACTCGTTGCATTTTTTCCAACATGCAAATAGAGGACAAATACGTCCCTGGTAGATTAAAGTCAGTAATAATTGCTAGATTTTTCTGCATCCTGAACCAGAAGTTCTGGTGTCATGTGTGTGGTGTGTGCTTCACCACAGGGAAAAGTTGTCGATTCTACTTAATAACAAAACTTCCAAACGCCTCTTTATTGCTTTCTTTTTCTATTCATGTTACCCATCCGTCTTCTGCGTTTCATCTTAGATCTACCGCTTTATATTCTGCACCATGAACTTCCCATCCATTTCTTTTGACCACATCCTATCTTTAACTACCACACCTTTGCTATCCTGACATTCTGGTCTACTGAGGAAGAAATCGTGTATCTTGATCATAGGTCTTGTATGTACAGTGTTTCAGTCTTTTTTAAGCACAATATTAATATGTTGTGATAGCGCCAAATTCATTTTAGATCTATTGTGCTTGTCTATCCATCCACGGCTTTCGTATATGTGTAATTTTATATTGTCCTGTTGTATTATCTCTTCAAGTAGGTACGTAGAATAGGTGACATCTATTTCGATTTTTGTGTCTGATATTGTAACGTCTCTAAGTGTTCTGGAAGCTGAGAAAAACGAGTTAAGAATATAGACAAGTTATAAGGACCGAATACCAGGTATACCGCGAGAGCTTTTCCTCTATGTGGTGAAGAAACACAGACTGTTTTCGTCTGTGTATTTGAGGCGATGTTGCCCATCATACTAGTAGTTATGCTTATGCCAGTTACAATACAAATTACATCATTCACATCAAATCAATCATCCACAGTAACCGAGGTTATGAAGGTGATCTTTATTGTTTTAATTGGAACTATTCCATTCGCGTTCTCTGATTCAAATAAGCCAGTCGTAAAAGAGTAACCTTAAAAAAGTTAGAAGCAACCATACTTGAATATAGCAAATATTTGTTCGAAACGCAGTCATCAGACGACCCAGGTCTGGATAGTTTTTCTCCTCATAGGTAATTCTACAAACATTTGCTATATGCCAACATTGTATAAATTGTATATTAAGTCAAAAAGGTTTGCTAAGCACGTTCACTTTGAAAATTGTGATCGTTTTAATATATTGTGTGCATTTTTGCAAAACATGAAAGACTTCATTTTGGTAGCTTACGGTAGTGCTTCGGACTTTATTGCACCTCTTTATGTTTTCTCTTTTTAAATTAAACAACTACTAACAGTGATTGTATGTTCCGAAAGCGAAAGTAAAGAAGGAGAAAGAGAAGTATTGTTCTATTATTATGTAAAAAGACAATTTGTGTATAATGAAAGAACAATACCCTTTTCATTTCTATCAATTTTACTTTCAATTATTTATATATCATTTTAAAAAGCTATGCAAGATTCTTTTTTAATTGACAAGTTAGGGAGATGCGATTCGCTGAGCATGGACTAAATCTCATGTACAATATCTCCAGACTGAAAAAATAGTTTAAATGTATTTGTGTCATATTCAACGGCACAAGTTTAAAACTTGATCTTGTGTTTAGCAACCTGCATTTTAACTTTAACATTTATACAGCAGTTTGGTGAATAGAGTGAGCCGTTGTTGCAGGAAGTATTGAAGAGAGAACATGTGATGGCAAATGAAACAAAATTTTAATGTACTTTTGCCATAGAGATATTGGATAATTGAGTGGGTAATAAAGAGTTTGAATTTACAGCAGTCATGCAATAACTTTAAATTCTATCACGTTAAAATTCTGGCTTTTATACTGAATTTCGTTGAAATTATGGTTGTATTGACAATTCAATTTATTCTTTTTCCGTTAAACAGTAAATTCAATATTAAATGGAATACGTTTAGTTTGTATCTGTGTATGATATAACAAAATAGATGATTGTGCATTTTATTGCATTTTTATCTTCCTTCATACACCCTCCTTCCTTTCTTTCGGAAATTAAGAAGTTAAGAATTTTCCTAAACAACCCCAAAATAAAATTCTGATATTATGCCAGTTCATTCAGAGACTAATGCAGCTGAATTAGGAGGCACCATAACATTGGCGTAATTACAGACACTGGTCTTTAAATGACAGTAAAAGTGAAAGACAAATTTGTCTTTTATAGTTAGGTGTCCTTTATATAAAATGTTTATATTCTCGATGAACTTTAAATTAACTTGTACAGTTGTGACTCTTTTATATCCAATACAATTGAACATCAAGAAATTAACATGTCAATATGTAGCAGCAGTAAAATAAAAACCTCAGTAAATTGAAATGTAAGGATTTTAACTGAGAATGCCATTAAGATTATACCAAATTAGGCCATTTCTAATCTCTTGTATATAACTTAATTTTTACGATCTGTGGATTTTGTGTCTTTAGTATGGGAAACATCTTTGCAATCTGAAATAAGATCATAACAATTATGCTAAACGATATTATTATATAATGAGATTATCTGCGAAATAGCTATAATCCACTGAGTAGCTTATTATCAAAACAAACGGTTTGACAAATCTTCTTGGATACCAATTCGAACGTTGTTTTTGTTCACGATGTCTGTTATAGGCAAATTTATTGTCCATAAAGAAACAAGACTGCAGTCAACAGTACACATATATCGCCAATGTAAAGGCTTGTATATTATATACGTTTCTCTTTTACGGATTTGCTAGCTATAAAGCTCGTACAGTTTACATGAATGGTACATTCATGAGTGCCTCCACTTTTTTTTGAAAAGAAAAACAAACCTAGAAATGATGTTTTTCCATTAATGTTTTTATTTCATCTGTTTCATTCCTTTTTACTTTTTTCCTGGCTCCTTTCTTCGATAGGTGAAACGCAAAGGTAGACTTGCAAGTCTGACCTAAGTCAATATCTTCAATTGCTATTATTAATTTAATTTGGGGCCCCGAGTGGCCGAGTGGTCTAAAGCGCTGTCCGTTACGGATCAGTGCCATCTCACCTCTGTCTGCGTGTGTTCGAGTCTAGGATTCGGTGAATGTGGATATGGGAGAAAGCTTGCCAGTAGCTTCTCGTGGGTCGGTGGTTCTTTCCGGTGATTTCCCGGTTTCTTCCTCCACCATTAATACTGGCCGCCATGAATAGCCTATCATGTGCTGAAAAATGGCGTTAAGCCCAACAACAACAATTAATTTAATTCAAGGGAAATAACTCTTATTTGTACAAATAAGATAGAAAGTGCTTTTTTCCTTGAATAGTATATAAAACTAGACTAAAGAATGTGTACTAAAGAAATGCTCGACTAATTAGCCTTGCCTGACCCGGAAAATAATATTTCTCTTCATTATTGTATAAAAATGGGGATTTTTGACATTAACATTTAAAATAATCACCAGATTTGAAGCCTGAGTATGATTTTCTAAAATATGTGCTAGCTAAAGAGGCACATTTTGTTTTGATCTCTCGCATGCATGATTATTAATGTCACCATATATATGCATCAAAAAATTGAAAATTGAATGCATATAATCTATATTTTTAAACATAGTGGCTCTTTATTATTGAAAGTAAATACATTTTTCATTATATATGCATGATTATTAATGTCACGATATATATATATATATATATATATATATATATATATATATATATATATATATATATATATATATATATATATGTATCAAAGAATTGAAAATTGAATGCATATAATTTATATTTTTAAACATATTGGCTCTTTGTTATTGAAAGTAGATACATTTTTCATTATATATGATGTAACCATGATATTGTTTGAAAATGTTAGTTTGTTTTCTAAGATAGTGGACTGTGCAGAAAATATTGTAGCAAAATAATGACACCTTTAAATATTAAGGGCTAGTAACGTATTTTACCTACCGGCATCTACTTTCTACTATTAGTTTAAAGAGATGTGATTAACATACTTCTATACTGTAATTAGACTTCGCATTTTGTCTGACTATCTATGTTGCACAAATGTTATATTATTTTGTCTTACTAACTTTAATGGAAATAAGCATCATAATTTGTTTTTCTATACTGTAGATAAACATCATATTTTGTCTGACAATATATACTGTAGACTGATATCATGCTTTGTCCATTTATTCTGCAGATAGACATCATCTTTTGTCGATCTATAATGTAGACAGACATAATATACTATCCATAGAGATCGTGTTTTTTCTGACTATATGTGTTGTGGATGACAACATATTTTGTCAATTTATATCGTAGAAATATATATATATATATATATATATATATATATATATATATATATATATATATATATATATATATATATATATATATATATATATATATATATATATATATATATGGTAGATAGACGTATTTTGTTTGACTGTCTATACTGTATACTGTAGATCAAGATGCCGTATACTATCTGACTATTTATACAGCTCATATACACCATGTTTGTCTATCTATGATGTTGGTATGCATCACATGTGTCTATCTATACAATAGAGAAACATGTTTTGTCTGGCTATCTATACTGGACAAATCCATTAATTTTGTCTGACTATCTATACTGTAGACAGACATTATATTTAGACCGACTATTTAAGCAGTAGATAGATATCATATTTTGTATGCCTTTATATTGTTCATAGACATATTTTCTCTGACAATTTATACGGTAGAAGGGCATATTTTGTTTGACTGTCTCTAGTTTAGATATAGACGCCATATACTGACTATCTATACTGTAGATGGACATCATGTTTTGTCTGCCTCTATACTGGTGATAGATATTTGTCTATCTATACTGTAAATGGTAACGATCTCGGTCTACCCAAATCGGCTCATAACGTACTCGATCCACATAATATAGTCTGCTTTTCTGTCTACTATTTATATCATAGTATTATGAGTATGGTTTTTATTGTTCAACGGTCGTTTCGTTCTTTTATTCTATTCACGTTTCTAGCAACGTGCATTTATTTTGCATATAAATATAGTGGGAAAATGATAATCCAAGATTATTTAAATTATATGCTGCGTTATCAATATTTTGAAACTGTCCTAGTCATTTGAGTTGAAGGTAGCTCGTGTCTGCCCTGCTACTGGTGATTGTAAACATGTGTTGACAAGCGCCAATTTATTACAGTAGCAATTCCGATCCGGATACCGTAAATTTTGTCTTAACAGTAAATATTTGCCAGTATTTTAAATCTAAACAGTTCTCTCCTTTAATGGTCTCGATGTTAATGGCTTTAAATAGATATTATATTTTTTTAAAAACGGTTAGCACATAGACAAAGAAAGTATTTCAAATTCATATTTATTTTTAGTATACATTTTTGTTTCTTTACCTTTCTTTCTACTCTGTTTAATTTCTTCTTTCAATACTAACACTAATTAAATTTTTTTTAAATTAATTTAAACATTATAATCTCGACGTTCACATTTCTTGATCCAATTTAGTACAGCTAAAATCCATCCGTAGGATGAAAACATTTCCTTGTTTATAGTTACTATTCTTGAACACTGCAAACAATGGTTACGGTCATTATCCACGTGGCATCGATATCTCAAAACGCCCATTTACAAAATAAGTGACAGTTCTCCTTACGGTTAATAAACCCCGCAACATTTACATAAATGAATGATTAACAAATTAGTTAATAAATAGTATGTTTGTATTAACTATTTATTGTTCAATAACAGATGTTACAGAGATATACAAGATAACGAAAATACAAACTTTGCTTCAAAACATTGTTTGCCATTTCTTGTTCAACATCAACAACTGTTAGGAAGCCATACAATATCAAGACAAAGGCCGACTTTTTTGTGGACGGGCCGACTCCGTTAAGGGTCGAGATCTCAGGTTATATGGTAGATTTACATCGCTTTGTCCGAATATATTAAAGAAAACCATTGTATTTTTACAAGCCCGGGGTCTTTTGGTTGACTGAGCCGTGTTAAGCCCTGGCGCGATTACCGCTAAAGTGATAAATTTACCCCCAAATTCCCAAAGACTTCTATACAACTTCAGTTGTAATTTGGAAATCCCGACGTGTCCATTCTATTCATATATTTTAGTCTAATCAATGGAAGACCATAGATCTCCCAACTTGCCAAATACCTATCAACCCTACATCTGCATAGTTTCTCTTCATCAACTTTCCATATCGTCAGAAATTCACTCCGTAGGAACTCTACAACTACCCCCTAACACAGGGAACTATTTCACCTACGCCACCTTAGGCCAGTCAATCCATGGTTTCAAAGCACATTATGCCATTACATTTGTACCACATTTGCCAGTATGGCGACATAAACAGTATATGCCGGCCGAGTCCTTTCTTGTTTATTCCATTGTGTAAATTTACCTGTTTCTTATAGTAAATACTCTCACTGCAGACACACCACCAATGTACACCACGTTCAATTTTAATAAGGAAATGCGATTTGACCTGAATTCACTACAAGTGAACCATGTCCTCAGGTAAACTAAAACTTCACTGGGTTACGTTTGTTCCTAGTAACAGGCTAATTATTTCGGGCTAAAGAATATCTCCATTGGATCGAATTTCAATAATCAAACAATAAATAACACAAATCTAAGAATTCCTTAAACGGGGAAGCTATGACCATATGCGCATACTCCAAATTTATTACAATATTTTTTCTCACTAGCTATGCTGTATTTAGACATCCTATTTTGTTTTACTAGTTTACTCTTATTTTTCCTTTTTTTTTTTTCTTGTATATCTTTTTTGTGCATTATGGTGTATTTTTTCCTTTGAAGCTAAGCAGTTTCCTGTCTGTTTGTACGCTTTTATACTTCATATAGATACACATATTAAAAAAAACAATATAATGTCAACATTTACAATGCAGTATTTCATGGCATTATTCGATTTTGTGGTACTAATGCCTGATTAACATGGATGTTATGTTTTATTTTTATGTTTACAAGAGCTTGCCATCTGTTTTGTAAAGAGACATTTAGCATACAGTGCACCTCATTGTTTGTTTGGAATGTTGCTTGTGTGTTTGTTTTATTGCATTGCTTGATTTGCGTCAAAATGAACACCGGAAACATAAGTCTCCAGTTTTCTTTTTCTCTTCTGTGTCATCTTTAAGTTTATATACTAGATCCTATTACCAGCCGTTATAGATATTGTACAATACACATCATTATTGTTACTATTACCAGATGTTGGTTTATTTACAAAATTAATTCCATATTTGTATGTTGAGTCAATATATATTAAAAGATTGAATTGTCAGGAGTTGGTGGGTTTTTTTAAACGTGATATATTTAGTGTTCAAAATAATATAAATTCAGTTGACTTTCTACAAGATATGCACATTAAATGAAAATGGAAAAATTGAATAAGACTTCTCGGTTATGATTGTTTTATGTTCATAATTTACAAATTCTAGAAGTGTTTCCATATTATCAAATAATAATTTCCAGCTCTCTTTACATGGAATAAAAATACAATATATTTAGTACGGATATAACCATCGGAAACTACATATTAACGATGATTAATAATTATTGACCAGGAAGAGACATCGGGATCGGGAACCATCATATTTTCTTATCAAGTCATCATCGGGATTTTTTTATTTTTGTCGCTCGTTGATAATAAAGAATTTTCATACATATATTTCTTATCATATAACCATTTCTGTGGCGCTATATAACCTTACAGTTCGGGTGTGCCGTAAAATCTAGAATCAACTATGAAAAAGGTCGTTGATTTTAATATTAATGGAGAAAATATAGAGCTGATATAAGCTGTAAACGGAAAAACATTGTTTCAATATATACGTAATATATGTATTATCATCCATCTTTTTGCAAATAAAAGTTTAAAAATATATTGTCTTACCTTTAAAATACCCAGTATAATAAGCAGCTTTATTATATATTTCATAATTTGACCTTGAAATATATTAGTGGAAGGAATGATATCGCCACAGTGGCGTTGCAAGTTTTATGGCCACAGTGACAATGTCACTTTTTGGAACTCTTCTTTCAAAAGTTAAGAAGGAGAAGTGCCCTGATGTATGTTATTCCGACACGTGTTTCCATATTAAGGCCTATTTTTATTTTGTCTGTGTCTCTTCCTTCTCTATCTCCCCCGTCTACTTTTCATTCCTCCCACAAATCAGGCATCAAGATTGCACCCAAAATGAACCACAAACAACAAATTGTATGTTAAAAGTACTAATTTTTTCATAATTAATTTTTAACTTAAATAGTGCAATTTCTCTGTGACTGAATATGCTAGACATCTTCCTATTCAGTATTCTGTGTCACTGATAGGGTCGTATACCTATTACACTCAAGTGCAAACAGTAAACAGTCGACTGTGAATCGAAATTAAGTGTCATTTTAAACCTAAGTGCAGAATATTCACGTCTGAAGGCAGATATAAACACGAATTGAAACCAAAATCTTTAAAGTAAAGTCACAATCAACAAAATATGTTACGCTCTGAAGTCTGTTGGACCGTTCTGTCATGTTCCTTACAGTTAATCCCATCTCCGGGTACCCCGAGTGGCCCATCGGTATAAAGCGCTCACCGTTACGGTTCATTGCTATCTCACCTCTGTAAGCGTGTGTTAAAGTCTCAGGCTAGGCAAATGTGGTATATGAGAAGCTTGCAAATAGCTTTGCGTGGGTGGATGGTTCTTTCTGGGGTTTTCCCAGGTTCTTCCACCACCATTTATAGTGGCTGTCTCGTATAGCATAGCTGAAAAATGACGTTAAACCCAACAACAATTCTCACCACCCACAACAATAAACATTTTTTTAAAAAATTTCCTTTTAAAACAGTCGTTAAATTGACAAGACACAAATTAAAACATAAACAAAATTTAAATTTTGGAAAAAGATTGCTGTGCTAGATTATTGTGAACTTTTAGGACCTTTTTTATCGAGTTAACAATGCAGCCGATAATCGCACTGACACAAAAATGTGGAAACACATCCATGTAAATTGAAGGTTTTGTTGTAACCAGGTTTTGATTAGAAGAAAGGTATTTTTCTTAGGAGTATATTATCAAGACTGGAGAAGTGATAAAAACCATAATATTCTCAGCTGTCATCCGAAGAATTGCATTTCGTTTTGCCAGTCACCGAGAAAATGCGAAAATGTTCTCCTTCGATGAAACATTCCGAAAATGAGGTGTTGTCTGAACATTCAACGAACCGATTCTACCACCAAGAACTAATATCAGGCGGAAAAAACAAACCGAATTAACTCAACGACCTCTTAATATACAGAAAAATGGACAATACTGATCAGATACCATTTAATCCCAATATATCATTCATGTAATCACAAGGTAGACCATATCATCCAAAACGCCCGTGAAACACTAAAGCTAAACACTAAACCAGTATTAACCTACACCAGACTAAAACCTCTGAGACACATCTCAGTCTGAATAAAATTAACGCAAGACACAAGAAATGGCCATGCTGGCACACCTTGGTCCTATGATGATAAAAAATGCAATATATGCTGTTATTCTTTTGGACTGTACGCTTTTATTTAGCACATGATAGGCTACACATGGCATCTAGCAGGTCTGGAGGAAGAACCACCCAGTAATGGGAAACTGCTGGCACGCTTTTTCACATATCAATGTTGGCCGAACCCATTACTCGAACCTAAGGGGTCAGAGATGACATGTTAGTGAATAGGTAAAGCTAGCGTGTAAAACAGCCCGTCCACCCGAGGCCAATGTACGATATGTCAATATACGATAGAAAATAACACGTTATATACTACAGTGACGAACCAAAAACCGAATATACATTTACAAGCAAACCAGAAAATTGATACGATATGCGACCTTCACTATGCGGGAGAAACTAAGAAAGTATACAAAGGGATTAATCGCTGCAGAACAAATTGGAATTGATAGATGAAATAAAATAAATATCTTTGTTGAGTCCATATTTTTCAATAGAATTGTTTGTATAGTTTACAACTAACTCTATTACCTATAAAAATGTAGGTAGTGGTTGATTGATTGATTAATTGATTGATTGATTGATTTATATTTTTACGGAGTAACAGCACTGTTAGGCTATTTAACGTCATACAAAGCTTAAATGTAGTAATAATCACTCTCTTACCTATAAAAATGTAGTTCGTGGTATTGTTATTATTGTTGTGGTTATTACTAATACAGAGCCAATTTATCAGGGATATAATTTAAAATTATATCAATTGATATCAAGAAATATATAGCGATCTTCCTCCTTCGTTTTTCATGTCAATTCCTATTATGTTGCCATTTCATAATCGAAGTTAAAACTAAAGAGGTTCGATATCCACAGCTTCGAAATATTACACCTATAATATTCATAATATGTAAATTTTCTAAATTTAACATTTTCTTGGAAGCTATAAACCTTTCTCAAGGCCACTTCAAAGCATGCAAACCTTTGGTAGTGGGGTTGATATAGTAAACCACTGATCATGAATCCAGCGCTCTACCTACTGATCTATACTTTGCCACTCATAGTTGCTGATAGGTGGACTAGAGGAGTCGATGTAGATGCATAGGCAAATATCTGCTTATATCATTTTCCATGCCTAGGAATAACGCATATCGTTCAGAATGGAGGCCATAAAGGTTGCCAATTTATGAAACAGAACTACACCTACCTTTTGCCCGTGGGGCAAGACGGATCGTAGGAATCGGAGGAATCGTTGAAACGTTCAATGGATCAATTATCACACATGCCAGTTAAGATACATATTAAATGCTAATAAACTTTTGAATTACTTCAAGTTTTTTGAAAAACCACATCAGCCTCCTTCCCCAACCGAGCACATTTACAACGCTTTGTCAGTCATGCCCCAAAGTTTAATGTCTCTCTCATAAACGTAAAGGAAAAGCAGTGGTATGATAATAGAAGTTTTACATATTTGGTATTGTTCTAGGTTCAAGAGTACTACTCATTGACTTTGTCCTTACATCACACGTTCATGCCTACGAACCCGAAATAGTTATTACGAGGCATCCATTCCATAGGATAGTGGATAGTCATGTAAAGTAGAAGACTTTAACCTAGAATAGTAACCAAACCAAACCGTTGTTATCACGTCTGGACATATACTCTGTCGATGTGAGAAGTTCAACGCACAAGTACTACACGAGTATGACGAGAATACATGCACATATACTTCCACTAACCACTATAATGTTTTGCATCAACACTATCGTAGTGAACAAACCTACTACTATTATTCTAATTGTACATTAGTGAAATTCTCTGTCTGATCAATGTTATTGATTGTGATTATACTACATATCTGGATATTCCTTTTCTCTGAGACTAACATTCTACATTATGAATAGGATTATTAATCGCTATGATAACATATTTATGTGTATAGTGTTTAGAAAGAATTTATAAAATATATGTAATGCGGGAATCATATTATTCAAACATGGAAACGTTTGTAAAATTACAGACGAGACTGCATTGCTATTTCACTTACATGCATAATACAGATGTGTCAAAGAGGCTCAGAAGATGTTTGCGATTTTTCAAATACATATTCGGATCCTCTTGATAATTTAGTTGAATTGGGAATTCTGTTGGAAGCACAACAACGTAGACTATGACAAGCGTATAGCCCCCATTCCCCCATATTGTGCAAGACGACATCAGTGAGTGAAACTAGCGAAGAAGGTAGCGATGTCAACAGTGACAGCGAAGATATCGATGATCATCATGATTAATGAAATACACCCAGTTTTAAAATAATAATATAATCCACGCTCCCTAACCAAAGCAAGAAGATTTATGATATCCTTTCTACGTCCAGAAAAGCAAATCCCATAGCTGAAATAAGCAAAAGATCCAAAAAGTTTAAAATTATTGGATTTGCCGTTGTGGACAAACTTGTTGATGATAGACTTCTGTCGATTTTCACCAGAGCATTCTAACCCAATCGTGCGTGCTACTTTATTATTCAGCGCTTCTTTAACTGATAGAAGCGTGACCTCACTTCACTATTAATTAATTAATTAATTAATTAATTAATTAATTAATGAATTAATTAATAATTTAATAAATTAATTAATGCACGTAATGACGTCTGAATATATCAACATGACAAACACGAAACCGCACTTGATATTTTGGCAACGGCTCCCCGAAATTGTTTGCCCGGATTCACTTGCAACAACTGTAGTCATGTTAGCGGTTCTCGTTCGTAAATACATTTAAGACAAATCTGCCTCATTTACTGATTCTTTAGATGTCAAACGTACCGTTTCCTTGCATATACTGGAACCATCTCCAATGGTTAAGGAGTTTATTGGCACTATATAGTTGTTCAGTGCTAGTGCGCCGTAATATCCAAAATCCACCAAGGATATAGCGTATTTGTATTTATATCCCCATAACCGATCATGTCAAAGAAACAAAATCTAGGCCTGATGAACTTTGTTCGATGTCACATCTGTCAAGTCATCCACATAAAATCCTTCTTCGCACTGGTAGGTATCCTTGCCAGAAAGGGTATTACCCCAACCATGCTCGAGCAACCCCGCGTTATGATGTACTCAGATATTTTAAGGAAGTGCTTTGGTGGTTAGAGTCAAAATCATCCACTATTAATTTCCTTTTCACAATAGAATAAACCGCTGTGATCGTGACTCGAGCGCGAATAATATTGTCGTGCACGACTCTATATGTTATTGGAACACCAAGACACTCATGCGAGAATTTTTTTCGGACGTCAATACAAAAACCAAAAACGTGATTTTTTAAAAACGATATGCACACTTAACTTGGGTGATCCAAACTGCAAAAAGTTTATGATATATCGTGACAAAGACGCGCATGGTCTCGAAAACATTAATTGGACCTGGTGTTCTGCAGACAAGTCATGCAAATAGTATGTTTGTGGATGTCACAGAAGAGCCGAATTGTTTCTTCACTATTGACTTGACCAGATATTTCGGGAATGTAGAGAGCAAATATGGACATAACAAGTTTAACAACGATGAATAAGTCAAAACCTGCCAATTTATTTCACAATCGAGTATGGGCAGTAATGCCGTAAAGTTGTCCGCGAAAACCAGGAACAGATCCTTAATGTTACAGTCGGCCACAAATGTGTCAAAAGATATGTTACAGTCGAGACAGACTTCACTATAAGTTACCAAAGAGGTCTTCGAACAAATATTTGGACCACTGCTCAAACTCACACGTGAAACTGCGGAAGAGATAAACTACTGCAGAGGTTATGGGAATAGACAAAGAACCAAGACCTGTTTTAAGACAACTAAAGTGTCAAAGTTATCAAGAAAACAACAGGCGCAACCGCGGAATCAATTGGACGCTTCCCATATCTGTTTTTGGGAATCCAAGAAGACATCAGAGAAATTGAAAAGGAAGTTGGTAAGATCCAAGAAGGTATCCAGGCTTTTGAATCAGCATCAAAGTGGTACAAATGTATCATCCAAGGCCAACGCCACACGTGTAGTCAATAATGAGAACACAGAAGCAATATGTTAGTGAAGACTGTCGCCAGTGGATCTTTGAAAATCCTATATATGTCGGTCTTATTCTACTCGGCCAAGAAATAGTATATGAAGCATAAACTAAACAAATAGACAATGAATTTACTGTGTTTGAAAAGCCCTTTGTCGCAGTTTCATTTCCATAATATAATACTTGATACAACTGAAACTAAGAAACTTCTACAAGCCATAGAAGTTATGCAGCAGCTATCGAAGGCAAGATGAAGTCGGGCTCGCTAGCACTATCCAAATCGGAACTCTTATAATCATCTTTATTCAAATAGGAGTCTGGATCTTCGTTCCAAGCCCATCCTTATTGCAAACATAAACGGTTGGAAAAACCTTCACTGATGCATTGTCCGCAACCACATAATTTGTTATCGAGCGAAAACAAATGACGCAGAAGCAGACCAAGAAAGCCACGGCAACAAAAAGGAGTGTATGCACCTCTAGCTGCAAGACAAATTAGCGATGTTTCAAGAAGCAGCTGCAAAACGAAGCAAGCTAAAAGTATAACTTGTAAGCACATGGGAACAAAAAAGAATCGAAGTGGCTGTTATCCGAACAAATACGGGCATATATGGTACCATAAAGGCCTATTGCACTCAGACAGGAGCAAGAACCAAAGATAGAAAGAGAAGGCCTCATGGACAGAGTGAGACCGAAAACATTGAGGATCGGTTGGAAACACTCGTGTGGTAAATTCGTAGTGATAGTTATTTATAAGAAATCATTAAAAAGCCCGCATCGATTTCTCGGTGGTTGCTAATCAATGATGCATTTATTAAATACATCAATGATGTGACTTATATTACGAACATCCTTTCCACAACACTAATGCTGATTTCTGAGGAGATTCATGGCTAAATCAATGATGCACTGCAGCGTGTCGTTGCTAACACAACCCCGAACGTTATCTCGATAACAACCACTATTTTTCACTCCAACTACCGCATGGCAATTTACGCGTTAGAAATTGAGCTAGCGTCTTTCCGTGTTTATCTCAATTCTTGACAATGTTGATATTTCCATAACGATTCTCGAACCCTCCAGATTCAACTATGATTGCGGAAAGTCGACTTGCATCTATAATCTTTATAAGGATGGATCCGATCATGCAAATTCTTGTGTGTATACACGTAAGCGACCTAAACTACACAACATTGCTGCTAATGATGCAAATGTAGAAGCCATAGTCATGGGCGTCAGCGACAATTACAATCTTGGGTTTCTGAATCGTCGAGGGAAAATTAGCGGAGCATCGCTGTCTGTTACGTATACGATAATCCTGAGTCATATATTGGGGTTCCTATGAGATGTTTTAATACTATTTCTGCAGCCAAACAGACTGTCACATTAACTGGACCACCGACGATGCTATTTGACATCCTGACTTTGTTTACGATGGCAAAGTTGAATTATTATAATTGATATTGTGGATGGTTGCAGTGGTCCTATCATTGACCATCGTTTGGGTTTTTCTGGAATCACGTGAAGGATGTATTTTGTCGCACTTACCACAAAACTTGTACCCAAGAGAAGTTAATGAAATTTACATGGCAAATAGGTACCCAACATAATCACAGTCCGAAATGATACGCATTTGTGGCTTTTCAAATTAAGGATCAGGTCGACAATCAAAAGAATGAATGTCTGAAGTTTCTCTTCGGCCATAACGATCCCACTTAATAAATTTGTTTAACTTAACAGTCAAGTAATTCGCTTTTGTGTATCATGGTCTATTGTCGTTCAAGCACCGGCATCAAAAGACTCACACAGGTCTGCACATTACTCAGCGTGAATCTCGTACGATGTACCCAATGTATTAATTTTAGTTGGAACACGTAGAGCTGTTCAAGAAGTCTGTGATCGACGTTTACTTCTATGCACGTATTGTCCTACTGTATCGCGCTACTTACGCATTGAAGTAATCCTCTCCGATAAAACTCTATTGTTCTAGGGTGTAGTTGGTCAAAAGAGGGTAAATATAGAAAAATCATAAATTCGTAACACGGTAATTGAACCTGTTGCGTTTTCAAATAATAATATTTTTTAATTAAGTTATGGATAGCGTTGGCCAAAAGCAGCTTCTGTACATAAGGAGCGCAATACGAATAAATGAGGCTTTCTCAAAGTAAATTCGAATTTTATCCGTGAGATTGTTATAATGCTGCTTCATCAGCTTTATACGGGTAAACTAAGAACACCTAGGTGATAATAAAGTTGCCAATGGTAGCGGTAGCATAAATGCAAAATATCGGTTCCATTCGTTAAAGCAATTCCAGCCTTTATTGTCGCTGAGGGTACCCCGTTCGTAAAATTGACAGCGTCGGAACTACATCCTGAAAGGATTTAAATAACGTGTTGATGGAAAATATATGAATTTTCGTCTCAACAATGCATTAAAAGGAAAAGGTCTTCAGTCATTTTACTGACCTCGACAAAAGACTTGAGATCAAGATCTTTGGTTGTGGCCTCATTATTGACCTGTCTATGACAAAATTTGCATTAATCGCGATGGTAAAATCCATCAAATATTTTTGAAGTGTTTCTATTGGGGATGTACTTGCATCGATTATCCTACGCGCAAGGTATATCGACATCATCAAACTGGATTTGTCAACTGAACATATAGTGCATTGGGTAGCTAACTCGGTGACATCCAAACATATTTTGTATTTGACTCCTACTGGCTTCGACGCCACATGAAGTTGTTGATTACTTAAGCCAAGGAGGTGTACGACAACAGCTGCTTTTAGTTTACCTTTGCAAAATTGGCTGAACGACCTCATACGCAGACATATTGTTTTTAAAGAATTATATTTATTTAAGAGTCCACCAAGACCGCTACTGCTTATGTCTGTATTAAACATGTTTTATATAATTTTATTGGTAATCGCTCACCCACTGCAATATATTTATTATTAATGTTTTGCTAGGCTTATACATGGATGGATGATAATGTTTTAGAGAACCAGAAGACATTATGTGATGACCCGCTGCCCACAATTTGTCCATCCAACCAATAGCACAAGATGCTACTCGTCTTCCGCTACTTCAAGGTTTGCTATGAAATTTAAAAAACACACATTCATCACATGGTCCAGCTGGTCATAAATGAAAATGATGAAATGCGGACATCCAGTAGGGTCCACCCAGTGGCCGTGTTGAACACAGTGTTATCACTACTCTTCCTGAACGGAAAGTCATATTGTCGTAAGGTTTTCGCAACAAGTTTTCTGGCAATATCTAGTTGGTTCCAAATACAAATGGTACTCTTGAAATATATCGTATTCCCACCACATTGGTCATCATAAAATCATGTTCTAACTTCTAATTCTGAATAGAAAGCTTTCTTGAAATGGGATTTTAATGAAATACAGTTTAAAATATCTATTTGGGACCTGAATAAAAACAGTTCTGTTTAGACATCCAATATGGTCACCACGGCGGCAATCTTGACAATTGTATTATCACTACTCATAAATAAATTGTGATATCAGCATCTGGAGTTTACTAAATGAAGTCTTGTTTGTTCTAAATGAAAATGCTGTTGATCTTATATCCACCTTTGCCACTATGGCAACTATCTTGAAATTGTCACTTTTGTTTGACGGATGTACAGGTTGGTTGATGTGCTCGATTACCCAGTGCGATGAAACACTTGCATAGAGATTTGGGCTATCAAATTAGAGGATTCCAAAAATTATATTTTTACTTTAGATCCAAACACTGAATAGAATAGCTTAGCTAAAATATAAATAAATCTGGTGCATATAACTGTATTTTGAAGCTACGTGTTGTGGCAGTATCCATTGGTATACTAGTCTTATATCTGCCACATTTCTCCCTTTGGAACATCTACTAACAATGTTACGTTCATTTACGAAAAAGATATGTGATACATTTTGTGGCACCATACAACGAGAGACAAAACGCGCAATTACATAACCTTATTATAATTTAAATAGGTTCGCAATCTTTTGGCAATCTCATAGCCAGTAAAATTAGCATACATTCTAGAGAAATAAGGAAACGAGGGACTATATGCACATTCCAATGTCTATCGTCATTGCGACTGCCTTCTATCCAACGCATGGCAGGATGTCATCCTATCTTTGATTATTTCCTCTATCAAGACTGGTTTACTGGTGAAATTTTATCGTTCGCTGTCGATTCTTCTATAGAGAAACCAGTCTATCCATGTTTGTCCCTGTTATACATAAACAAGAGTTCTTGTATTTGATATTGCATTTTTAAACACAATGACAGTGGCTTAACGGTTGTTCATAGCTAATCCCTTGGACAATAGGTCACAATGCTGCCGCGATTGCCAGAACTTTTTTACATAGGTTTGCATGCATAGAGTGTACAATATGCAATATACACCCTAATGTCAAAGAATGTGGTATTTGGATACAACATTATGTCCTCGTGAATATTAGCCCACTGTCCTTGATTTCTAATGGGTTTGATATATGCACAGTAAACTACTACACTTAATATTCGTTTTGGTTTGGACAGAGTTATCCTTTCCAATACCCCTACTTAATGCGCAAATACACACTAAACAGACGTCCATTACCTTGTAGATCTTTATGATAATCGTTGCAGAAAAATATAATGCCATTAAGGCAGCTGGAAAAACAGAATATAAAGGTTGCTAAAGTAGTGTTATATGAAATAAGTATTGCAAATCCATTCAAATTTAAACAATCCAATCTGCACTGAGACACAAAATATATAGCGGACATAAATCGGAATAACAAGGTGGTTGATTTTATATGGGAGTAATTAGTCAGTTGTAGGCATTATTTTGAAAATAAATAGGATTACAAATGTTCGGATGTTACAAGTTTAATGGTGAAAACGTCTTGTTGAAGAAAGATTTATAGATTTAATCTTAGTAACAAAGACAAAAAAAATATTGACAAGCATATATGTAAACAACCCGCAGAGTCGGAAAGATTTTCACATGGCAATTCACTTATCAGTACTCTTTGTATAACGTTTAGTATTATATACAGCAAAAGACCGTGTAGTAAAATTATACAGCTGTCCCCCATTGACAGTGATTAGCGTGCTGGACACACGATTGAAAGGAAGTGGGTTCAAATTTTACTGTCGGACCATCCTGGGTCAGTAACTGTGTCGTTTTCCTTAAGCATGGCTGTTTAGTCCATTTTCCTGGATACTGAATAACCTACCTGTGTTGATGTGCTGTCTTACGGACATGAAATTGCTAGTTAAAATAGGTATGTCTACCGGTAGAGCAGTAAAATATTGCATAATTATCCCACCTGAATGTAAGGTCATGTTGGCGTCAAGTTTCACGTATGTAAAGCTATTGACTAGAAGTTTTTTATATGCAAAATTTGTATTATTCCTTGAACTATATCCACATCAATAAGTTGCTTATTTAGTATTTAGCACAAGATAGAATGGATGCATACCTCATAGAGACATTGAATTACGACAAAAACCGAATATGAAATTGATGTGCATATAAATTCAGTAGTCAGGTGGAAAGAAGTGAAACAGCGCATCTTTGATCATCGTTGTTTTGAAACCTGAAGTAAAAGTAGCAACCAAATCATGACTAATGTATATATTCAATTTGATTGCATACGTATATGCCTATTGTATTTTATGATTTGATTAAATTGTTCTATATGTGAGGCATTATGCTTATATCCTAAGTTATGTTGTAAAGAAAATCTCGTTAAAACAATACGAAAATGTACACACCAGTCTGTATACGAGTACAGTGGTGTCATTAAGTTAACATCGCATATTACTTGCCTTTCCAGACTGCAGCAGGTTTATAGTGATAATAAAAATGAACAAGGTCTTTCTATTGGACCAACTGCCAGGTGAAAGTACACGTGTATTAAGAAATAAGTCAGATAGTAATACCTTGACTGATATAGGCTTTTATAAGTAAGATTTATACAGATGAGACATGGCGATCACAAACATGTTTAAAAATTTCTTTGCGAATCAAAATTAGCCATGCATAACACCTTACATTATCAGAAAAAGCACAATTGATAACGTACACTGCTTTTGCACCCTCTGTACATGCAACGTTTTATTCAAATTTGGTTTATTCAGCTGATTTTTATAACTTCCAAATCGGTCCTTGTATAGCAAGAAGCGCCTCTAGATCATGCTGTTTACACCTACATGCTTGAGTTGAATTTTGGTATGTCACCTGCAGCTTATATCTTCAATTTGATGCGTTTAAAATGAAACTTGTATACAGGATTTGTTTCTGCTTTAACACATTGTAGATTTTAACACTGCTGTGACCTTGTTTCTTAACCAACCTAAACATGAACGACACATCCTAGACGATCATATGTATCTGATATGCACAGAAATGTATTATGCATGATCCAATTTTATTTTTGCACGAATAATATAGCTTTCTTGTTTTGGCTTCGTAAAATTAGAAGAAAAAATAATAAAGAAACCCACCTATGTTTCAAAATTTTAAATAATATCCTATTTTAAATTGATGTTAATTTGACAGTTTTAACATTAGCCTGGAAGGCAAGCAAAAATAAAATCACACTTTATAAATGAAATCTGAACATTTGTCTGAATAATTTATATATTCTATGTTACTATTTCATACATTTTTGATTATTCATAAATGAATCAATGGAAACCTTTAGTTTGCAAAATGTAATTTTGCGAGGTTGCTCTTTTAACGAAGTGTTTATTTGCTTTTCTACTTAAATAATATTTCCAGCTTTAAACGGTTGACAAGTAGAAGAACAAATTATATTTCAGATGTGATTTGAGTGGTAATCAAAACTATCTCCAGGCTAGTCAGTAATGCATTGAAAGAAAGTTTCCGTAAAAAATTCGTAGGTGTTTAAGAAAATCTTCCACGTGAAAAGTCCCACGACGGTAACACATGCTGATCAGACACGTCTGAACGTGCATCGCTGCGACATAGCTTAACAGATACAGGGTCGTGTTTAAGAATATCCGCGATGGTGTGAAAATGTCCATACGATATAATTTGCCTACGCGCCAAACTGGGAACTGCAGGCTAGGCGACCACGTCTGTGTGTTATATATCATGACACTACTATTTTTTATTTACTAGAATCGTGGAAAACTTCGACAGTTATCGTTTCGATAACGATATGACATATGTGATTGACCGTTCTAGTGCTGGTATGTTTCTCATTAAGATATTCTATCACGCCTAATATGTGTAATCTACGAGCATTAATCAATGCTCGATAACGCGTTTAGCTACACCGTTTAAAGCATAGTTAGGCATTGGCGCTAACGCCCAAAAATTGTGCTCTTTTTTGACGTATATCACACCCGACCCAGGTAATGGGATACGCGTGTTCGAACGTTATCGAAACTAGCTACAGCAGATAGACATTACTAGTTTGGTAGCACAACAACGCATTGCCTACGTTACCGTTCCTCACGCAGACTCGTTCTTGTCTTAAATAATCTAGTTACCAGTATCACAGTGCTTTCTCATAATTGAATTCGCAGAAGATATTTACTGTCAGACTGAGGATTGATAACAATCTCACGTGCACCTATATCATTCATCTGAGCATCATACACGATACAGATATCATTAATTCTTTCGTACGGATTTATACTTTATTTTGGACGTTCTTGATCATTTTACATTCATCCTACCACGTCGAATACACGTATATAGCCCCGTCAAAGATAAACTCAACCTCGACATTTCTGATAATACCACAAGCGACATAAAACTCATCTCTTGGAAATTTTGCTTCATGGGGAACTTTCTGGTCAAGATTGAAACGTGATTCAGTGACAGGTGTTATATATGTCAAACGCTAGAGTTTATCGGAATCCGCATATATTAATGAGCAATTTGTTTGCTTAACTGTTCTAGCTGCCCGTGGGATCTTGATCACGACTGAATTACTGCAGTGAATCTTAAACATGCATTCCTGACCATACCTTGTTGGATTTCTCTTAAGAAGAAATACACAATTATTCTTTCCAATAGTATATTTTAGGCTGTTATTTTTTAGTTAGTTTTTAACTATCAGATTTCCATTATAAATTAGGCATTATGTCACATTAATCAACATATATATTAATTGCCACTTATTTACGCTCGCCAATGAGCTGCGGTTCAATACTCGTTTCACGGAAACGGAACGATCTATAACTACTTACACAGCTTCTGGAGTTCGCTTTTGAGTCCAAAAACAATTCTTCTAATTGCTATTTATTAAAACGTTTAGTTCCCTTTATCATATGCGGAAGGTACATTAATCATAGATTAAAGCTGAATCAAGGACTATATCAACCTTTTTGGATTATATTGGTTATTTTTATCGATAAGAATGGAGTTTATGTTTTTACCTGTTTATATTTGTATCACTGCTCAAGTCATCTGTATTACAGTTTGGACGTTTTCTTCACCTTAGCAGTCTCAACCACTGTTATTTGAAAGCTAAAACGTGTTTAAATGTTATTTAAAACTACACCGAATGCCATGTATAAAACATTTCAAATGGGTTTTGTTCATTGAAGACTGATCAGTAGTCACAATATGGAATTTTGACATCTATCCTCGTTTCTAGTTCGTGAATTTTAGATAACAAATAAATCCTCATTCGGCATCTGTGTTTGATAAGACAGCCAAGTGTCTGACACTAAATTATAATCCTGTGGTAAAATTTTCCGGTCCTACACTAATGCGTCACAAGGATATATTAATCTGGTCCTGTTGGGCCAGTCGGGCCTAGTACGATGGGGACAACGGATTACCCAGTTAAACCAATGTACGCCTTCAATTTGTCTTCAGTGAACCTCTGGACTAAACTATTGTGTTTCCTCGATATTTGGTCAGATTATCGAACTATGTGCTTTTGTATTCTCATTTCCAAATTTATACCTGCACTAGGGTTGTATTAGGTATGCTGTTGATGATCCTTTGAGATATTTTTCTCCTATTCATATTAATAATAATCTTAAATGCTATGTCATACACACACCTGCTTCCCATCTAATCCTGGCTGGTTATGCCACGGAATCTATTCATAATGCACGTTACAAGTCATTCCTTTTTTTACTTTTTAGCATCCATGTTCATTATTAATATTGTTACAAGCGCCTTCATCTTTCTCTCATAAACTTGACGATATAAGCTAAACAGGTTTTAATTAGCCGACAGACATTTTGTGTATATTTCTAATTTGATAAGCTCCAATATCGCTCTATGATTATATGGGAAATGTTAGCGTTGAAACACTGTATGTTGACTCGTGCTTTATTACATGAATGTCAATATGTGTGTTTGCGAAGGTTCCATAATCATTAGACACCGAGTGGATAGATTGTTCCCCACTTAGAGATGAAATCAAAGATAAAAGCTCTTAAATCACGACTTAATAGCAAACATGCTTTTTATTCACACACCTAGACAAGTAATAAATATGTTTATTTTAATACGTTTCCATTCCGCGCTTCAGTGATTAGATAAGGACTTGCAAATGGGATGTAATCGAACTCAGCGAAGCATGTCTTGCGTTCTATTTTAAACAAGCACTAAATTTACATAAATTCAGCATCGGAAGCAACACTGCCGCAGAGCAGATCACAACCCGGATGTACCCTGGATGCTATAATATCTTCAAAACTTTGATTTATACATTCATGTGGAGAACATTTCTTTTTAGCAATAACTGGTCCTTAGAAACGGGTCAATGCCGCAAGAGAATAATTCGTTAAACATATTAATAATATTAATGATATACCGTTCTTGAAATGCACTATATGCATAATCTCTCTCTCTCTCTCTCTCTCTCTCTCTCTCTCTCTCTCTCTCTCTCTCTCTCTCTCTCTCTCTCTCTCTCTCAACACATTCTCAATCTTCTCTGTGACGTTTGCATTACGCTTATTAATATATAGTTTGAACACGTTTAGCTACAACATTTGAAGGTAACACTCCACCATTTCATTGTATGAAATGCTGACCAATACCATCCATTACTTCAATAGCATTGCAAAATCAGTTCAAAATAATTTATAACTGTATTGTGTACATGTTGCCTTTTCAAATGGATGGATGCAATCATGAAAATCTCTTTAGGTAACAAGCTTAAAATATGCAAGCAAAATGTCTTCAAAATCTGTGTGAAATAGATTCAATCAAAGGTTTATTAATATGAAAAGTGAAGTTGTCCGAGCTCTTTTGATGTTATATATATATATATATATATATATATATATATATATATATATATATATATATATATATATATATATATATATATATATATGCCAAACGCTAAAGTGCATCGGAATCCGCAGATATTGTTGAGCAATTTGTTTGCTTAACTGTTCTAGATGCCCGTGGGATTTTGATCACGACTGAATTACTGCAGTTAGTCTTAACCAAGCATTCTGACATCTCCTTGTTGGATTTCCCATAAGAAGAAATACAAAATTATTCTTTCCAAACGTATATTTTAAGCTGTTACTTTTAATTTATTCTGGTTCGAATTACGTCTATTGCCCTCTCGCATATATCACTCGAATGGAAATCACCACCGCAGGGGGTGGTCTGGGTATGATGAAACATAGAGTAGCCCACAAGAAAAAGTTTCCACAGACAGAATTACAAGTTTGGGCCGCCCTGCCTGCTGTTTGTGCTATAATTAATGCATACAATTAATAATCACACATTGAATGGATGGTATATATATATATATATATATATATATATATATATATATATATATATATATATATATATATATATATATATATTTATATATAGAGAGAGAAAATCCATTAGCCACAGTGATTATATATATATATATATATATATATATATATATATATATATATATATATATATATATATATATATATATATATAATCTCTGTGGCTAATGGCCTCTATATATGCTGAATGATTACTCAAGATGAAAATATAAAGAGTACTAATAAAGTCACCATTCAATAAAGCTTAAAATAGACGAAGAAGAAAGAGATGAAGAAGAATTAATGTAAATACAAACTCCTCAAGTGAAAAAGGAATACTCCTGACGATAAAATCCAAACGAGGACATACAAGTCACATAAATATACATGAATTGATTGCAAATGCTTTTAATATATATATATATAAAATAGGCATTATAAATTCAACAGCAAATACGTTCAGAAAATATAATGTGCCATGAGTTGTATATAGTTCTGGCATGATAATAATATATAATGAGCTACATCAAAAGATAATATTGAGTCATAGATTACATATAGTTAAGAAAAGATAATATGTCATTGGTTACATATAATCCTGAAAAGATAATAATGTGTTTTATGTTACATATAGTTCAGGAAAGCTAATGTGTTATGGATTACATATAAGTAAACCTCATCAAGTTACCCAATTTGATAGATAGACAATTATTGATACGCAAAAGAATAGTATCTTTAGTTTATTAGACAGTGAGTCAAACAATTACAGTATGTCAAATGACTACGAATTTATAATACTGATATTGTAAGAAAATTGGCATGAGGAAAATTAGATATAAAAAAGTTAATAGAAGAAGAAGTGAATTTATTTTAATTCTTACTTAATTTCTCTTGGGTGAAATACATATACAATAGACTTCTGTAGGAAATCATTACCACGCACCTCTAAAAAGTTAAGGATTTTCTAGACACTTAAAGTAAGCATTCGTTTAAAACACAACGTCAGTTTTTGAAAAGCAAATTAAGGTGTATGCGGGAGAAAAATTCCATTTTACTAAGAACCAATATAAATTAGAAAATAAAATTATGTGGAAATGAAGTTACATTAATCTATTTACAATGCGGAGATTAGAAACTTTGAGTATAGGTTTCTAAGCAGTTTAGGCCAAGTCTTTGCTTCATGTTTGTGCCATACAAAATTATCCATATAATATTCGTCCTAAAACTATTCTGAAAATCGATAAATTTAACTTTTACAAACTATGATAATGCTTAAAAGCTCACTTAAGCAAACGTATTTCCAAAACATTGTAAATATATTGAACTTTCCAGAATATAAAAGTTTTTGATTGATTTGAACATAACAGTAATAGTATACAATCTGGATACTAGTGATGCCTTATCTTGTTTTCAATTAAACATTTCAGTCTGGCACAAAAGGTTATTTGTTTACTTTTCTATAGCTTCTTTACTTTCATATCGGCATACACCAAAGACGTGTAATACCCAGAATATGCAAGCCAATTTATTCCTTGCCCAAATGCGGTAGAGCCAAAGAGTCCATTCAAATTTGACTGATGACAAGCTTTGTACCACCAACCACCTTTGAATTCTTGAGCGCAATTTGTTCCATATAAGTCGTTGTCTCGGTCTTTGGTGGTAAACTTAGCCCCTGATTGATAAGTAAAGGAATCCCCTGCAGTTCCGCTATACCCACCTGCCGTCAGGACGTATCCGCTATTCTCATCGCCAACTTTGAAAGAACTGTACGTGGCGTAGGTCTTGTTTGTGCCCGAAACAGATAAATCCATACGCAGTTGGTAGTTGCCCTGAGCCGTAAGAGCGTGGATATTATCATTTCCAACCCAGAAGTTTCCGTTCAAGTCACCAAATCCCTGCTTGTAATCGGACCAGTCGCGATAGAAATCCACGTCCCCGCTAACTCTTCTCTGAATGACAGTCCAACCACCGCCGGCCGTATCCATGTCACAGCGTACATAGATTCCTTGTGGAAGCCCGTCCGGGTAAATTACATACACTCCAGTTATATCAGACCCTCTTTGATACAGTTCCTGGCAGTCTCGTGGTTTTCCAGGTAGAGATCCTCCACAGTTGGGATAGTACTTGGGACAAATAGGTCCGAGGCCATCACCACATGTAGGCTGGCTGTTACAATTGCACGTGCAGTGACACGAACCCGGATTACTACTGACAGTATCATCTTGCCTAAGCTGAATCTGGTCACGCTGATCCACATTTTGCTGAGGGTCTTGAAAAAGGTCTGAGAGTTCTGCAATAATGTCTCCTTCGCTATACAATTTTGTCTTTTCAATAGCCGATGTCCAGACTAAAAGCGAAGCCATAAAAGTACAAATTATTGCCAAATCTGCCATGGTGACGTTAGAAAACTGATGGCGTGAATCTAATAAACAGAATTATTCTGCAGCGATCTTGTTTAAATACCCTGCATAAAATACATACCAATGATGACAGTAAAAACAAATGAAGTGTGAAATAAATACCAAGTGTCATTAAATAGAAATGTTTCTTTTTTCAAGCATGCATACAGGTAAACACTGATATTCCTTTATAGAAACGTCATCAATGGGTGGGCTATAAAGCAGTATATTCCCGGATGGACTGATAGTCTTGTTGTGACACAAAATTACATTATCTTTCATGTAAAGTGGTTTTACTATCTACACATCCTTCGATCTAATGGATGCTTTAACAAATATAATAACACTTTAGTGCGACTGTGGTTTTAAACTAAGTAACAAACAAAGGTAAGCAAGACGTTTATTAAATTCAATAAGTCACAAAAGTATAGAATGCTCTAAATAAAATTTCAATATTAAATATGCTGATGTAGCAATAGTCCTGATCATGCTGATGTATAATCTTCAAAGTATCACAATGATATGATCTAAAATGTCTTTAAATTAGTTAACAATACTCCCAAAATACTGTTTTATCCGAAATATATATGACCACTTTCCAATTCTAATGAATAATTGGTAAATAAATAATTCCCTGCAAATTGAATTTAAAAACAACTAAAAAAATTACATTCCTAAAGAATGATAGAGAAACCCGGGATTATAAAATTGTGTTTACCATAACTTTGTTTAAAAACCTAAGACACAATAAAATAACCAAGATGTGTTCCACAAGTTGGCTTTCAAAATGTTTTTGTAAATAAGGCTAGAACTTGAACGCACACATCAGTAAAACAACGTACTTATAAGCTACAAAAATGACACAAATAAGGTAGGAAACAACTACGTAAACCTCAAACACGTGCAACAATAAAGCCTAGAATATAAATATAATATACATATTACAGGTTTGTTATCCCCCTGTATGGTTTTGGTCGTAAGGGATTGAGGTGGGGTGCTTCCCATAATTATTTAGATTTAGGCAGAAGACCCACCCAGGCTCGATTATGGTTCAGAAGTTGGGTTAGTGAATAATTGGTATATAGCTCTAAGCCCCCAGTAAGCAATGCCGATGGTTAAATAATAAAGGTACAAAGGGTAAAATTCAAGCAACAATTTAATTAACAAATAATAATCAATCACTCGAATTTCTCAAATGCGCCCATTTCATTCGACCTTTTGAGCCTATCTCACTATATGATTTATAGTATGAGAGTTTCGCCCTGCCCTTGGTCTTTAGTCATCTCCTGATTCCTTTTCGTCTCTCCTAATTATCTCTAGGTTTCTTCTCCTACTCCTTTTCTTCCGCTCATCCCAGAATACTTTCTTCCTCTATTTCTCTCGTTTACCCGTCGACTCCAATTTGCCGACTCTCTCTCTCTCTCTCTCTCTCTCTCTCTCTCTCTCTCTCTCTCTCTCTCTCTCTCTCTCTCTCTCTCTCTCTCTCTCTCTCTCTCTCTCTCTCTCTCTCTCTCTCTCTCTCTCTCTCTCTCTCTCTCTCTCTCTCTCTCTCCTATCGTAAAGACTCGAGCTTTCCAGATCGAACTGAAGTTGTCCCGCAAAACATTCCTTCCAAAGCTTTTCTCTTTTTGCTTATAATTATTTGTCCTACGTCACCCGCCAATTTACGAGTGGCTTCTCCAGGAGTATAATTCTTACCATAGCAATGCCCTCCTCACAAATCTGCCTAGTTATACTAACGAATTCTTGGACAGAGGTCAGCCAATCTCTCAAATCTAAGATTTATGCCGACTTTCTGGCTGAATTCCGATTGGATATTGTGGAACTGACCCAATCACTAACTGTCAGGGTTCTCGTTGTCTTCCTACGTGGCAGGTAGAACACGCCGCGTTTACCCTGAGGGATTCATTTTGATCTCCGACCAATGTATAACACATGGGTGCAAGTTTAAAGATTGGACCCAAAAGCTGAGTTTTCTGGCGACTTAATAATCGATTGACACTGGCCGGCGGCGATGCTTACATTTCAAACGCGTTAACAATAGCCCCACGTTTATACATCCGGCTACCTAGCTTGAAAGAACGTGAAAATACATAACATTCTACTTTTGACAAGTATTGATGAGAATGTACAAAAATAAATATAATGTACAGGACATAATTTATAATACTCCTCATCTTGGGCCCATGCCTACATGGAATATTACTAGATTAGCTTGCATCAATTTTTATAAATCTGAAGTTAATCATTTTTTGATTTATTACTTCATACTATAAATATAACATATAGTGCTTAAAATGTTTTCAAAATCTAAACAATTTTTGAAAACCCGTATAGACCAATGCACAGTCGAATTAGTGAGTAATTTCATATAATAAGTAATGACAATCAAATAACAAATGAAACATAATTTTTATAGTAACTATTACATAAGGACTTTATATAATGACATTCTGAGTAAAATGGCAAATGATCCATTTTCATTAAATCAAAACATGTAAATAACGCAGACACGCTATTAAGGACTACTTTCAGATTGTCTCAGTGATGTCTTTACATACATGTTATACTGTGTATTATGAATATATCTGAATTTCGCAAGAGTACTGTATATCTGGATAACTAAGCTTTAACAAACTCTTCAATCAAAATTCGTTCCAATAGGGAGAAATTAGGTTACCTTTAAAGTGTCCGCAGGTGTTGTAATTTATGTTTTGTACCCGTAGAGTATTCTCCTGTGTTTATCACCCGTTGTGTAACATGTTATGTTTATTACCCATTGTGTAACATGTTATGTTTATTACCTGTAGTGTAACGTCTTGCGTTTATTACTCACTGTGCATCATATTGTGTTTATTACCCGTTGGGTAATATCTTGCTTTTATTACCCGTTGTGTATCAGTTTATTACCCATTGTTTAACATGTTATGTTTATTACCCGTTGTGTAACGTTTTGCGTTTATTACTCACTGTGCGTCATATTGCGTTTATTACCCGTTGCGTAATATGTTGCTTTTATTACCCGCTGTGTATCAGTTTTGGTAAAGTTGCGCATTGATAGTCCATTTTGTTTTCAATGTCATTCTTGAAATTAAAACTGTTGCAAACTGAGGAATTTTTACCTTTAATTTCTAATAAATCTTTTCTGATTGTATTTGAAACTGACATAAATGTGTTTGTGTATATTAAATTTACATATATGCATTGTTGTATATTAGAATCCCATACATGTGTTCTGTAATTGACATACGTGTGTTTTTATTTATTAGACTCATATACATAATCTTTTGTATATAAGACTGACCTACATTTGTTTTTGTATATTAGCTGAGATACGTGTACTTTTGTATAAAACAATGACATACATGTGTTTTACAATGTCTAAGACTTCATCAAAATGCGAACTTTACTTCATTTGTGGAACTGGGATGAAAAATAAAAGATTTGTTACCAAGTCAGTGGACTCAGCAAGTTTGATTCTGAATTTGTTTACAAATGCATACATATATCAAATCATTTTCACAATATACGATTTTCTTTCATGCATTTTCAATTTCTGATTATATCTTGGTTGAATAAATTATTTCACAGCTATCAAAGTGCATTTCCACCCTATGGCATTTCCCTTATAAACCTGCTTTCATTCTACAGTAGCATTAAGTAGAAATTATGTCCTACGTGTATAAATTGTTAAGTATTTTATACATCGTATGTCTACGAGAATAAGCATTCATAAGAACTGGACCAATCCCAGTATATTAGAAAGGTGAGTATCCGAGTCACCTGTAATTAATAAAAATCTTTCTTATATACACCTGTCTGAAATCAGCCATAATGAAGGTAAACTTTGGCGTGCGGTTGAGAGAGGTGGGGAAGGAACCAATACTTGAGCTTGTGGTCTTTGCGATAATTCAGGTAGGCGACAAATTAAAATTCTTACATGTGCCACACAGAGATTTCCTCTAAAGAAAGACGATTTCTCCTATTAGTGCGGTTTCACAGTAAACGATTTTCTTGAATTCATGAGTCTGTCACAATTTAAAACTTTAATATTATTCTGAAGAATACAGACTATCTCATTTTTCCTGTCAACGACGTTTTAATGCACTTTCCTAATAGATGTTATTCCAGCTGAAAAAAATTAACTGACAAAGTTATATTAGAGAGCATTTTTCAATCTAGGACGTGCTTTAATTTTTAAAAAATTATTTGCGTCTATGGGAATTCGTGTTTTACATGCATATACTGTTCAATGGTATGTATTTCGTATACCTATGTGAATAAAACTGGTAAGAACAGGGAAAAATACCAACATATTAGTAAAGGTAATTCTCCTAATCTCCTGTAATATTAAATCTTCACATATCCACGGTCATAATTAATCATACTGAACATAAACATCAGAGGTACAAGATGTGTTCAAGAAAGAGAGAGAGAGAGAGAGAGAGAGAGAGAGAGAGAGAGAGAGAGAGAGAGAGAGAGAGAGAGAGAGAGAGAGAGAGAGAGAGAGAGAGAGAGAGAGAGAGAGAGAGAGAGAGAGAGAGCATAGTTTCCGAATTTGTTTCATAGAAATAATGAACTTTTTTTTGTCACTTCACTTATTGTAGCATTTTTTTCTTATGTTGAATCCGGGCACATAATCTTTCTATCATAGTCGCAAGCCATGGACAATAATAAGGAACCCACCTTGAACAAAGAAAGGGAAAATTGTAATGGAAAACGTAAAATATTGAGCAGGGACGGTCTTCTTGAAGATATCACACCGCATGGAACATATTTGTTCCACGTTAAATACGTATGCCAAATTTTATTTCTCAATCCAAAATGGCTTTACCTTTTCAGAGTAGAATGAAAATTATGACCAAGAGAGGGATACGATCCATGCTTTTCTTCAAAACAAAGTTTTACAATAAGATTTTGAATTTTAAAACAGTTCATATCTTGAGTTGGTGAGGGAGTTTGGTTAAGAGATTACTTGTTTTAATTAAATTGCCCAGAGCGTCATGCACTTAAATTTGTTTATAATTTATTTACGCAAGTCGTTGATGTGCCGCCAAAATCTGCTGTGCCGATACTGCCATTCTCTCTGGAACTGCTTGTGATATAATATTGTATAAATCATATCTTCTTTCCAGAAAATTTCAGAAAATCGTTTTTATGCGCGTGTCAGATCATAATTTTGTACGTGGGTAACCACTTATTCCAATTCATTTATGTATGTATTATTGACATACTAATACTGTATATCGATGTTAAATGTCCATGTACCCAGCTGCATGGCAACCAGCACAACTCTGATATAAAGTATTGTTTAACAAGTTAGCAGTAACGCGAAAACAGGATAGTAATGATCGTGAGCGATGTCATGTGAGAAGCTGTAAGAGAGAAGTACGCGTCCATTAATAAACGTTGCGCGAATAATTTCAAGCGCAGTTACTTGCAAACACAACACAACATAAAGTTAGAACCATAGGCAATTCCAATAATAAATAAAAGTTGGACCAATCGAGGTATACAAAGAATATTGCAAATCATAATGGAAGAAATCAAACTCTAGCTCAACGTCTTAGATCGAAGGCACCTGTAGTTATCTGCCTTGCCATGACACGTCATGAAATCCGATCTAATATTGTCTAGTCATGAATTAAACCCGTATCCTTCTAATCGCATGTCCAGTATGCAAACCAACAAACCACTGTTTCAATATTCCTAAATGAAGACGTGAATGACTCCTGGGATACAGCGGTGTTTATAAACGCATGCAGAAAAACGAAGGCTACAAATGACACCATTTATATACAGGTGTAGCAGCAGGGACGGTGAAACCTACAACTTTTATGCTCGAGTCCTTTACCTAAAAAAAGGTTCCTGCAACTGGCTGAAAAACGATAGGTCAATAACGTTAAACCAAGGTCTCTAACAATTATATTTCCATATGGTTAAGAACCGGTAATAAACCGCATAATAAAGTCATGAGGTTATCTCAGTTTTGTTACACTATTGTTGGCGTATTTTTTCACGATTTTGTTTCCTTGCAAAGTGACTCAGTTGTTGTCTTTTCACCCTCTTTGCTGCTATGAATTAAACATCTATTATAAATATTATTAATATTGAATGTTAGAGAACCTCACACGGCTAAATTAGCTCGAGAGCGACTAAAGGCAGTTGAAAAATATTTACTTGTTCGTGATTCTGTTAAATAGTAACTACAATCAGGAATCTCAAGTAGAATTTGAAGAGGCCACAAAACAATTATTTAAACCTATCACTGAACCACTAAAGGTATTCAACCTATGTTAGAGAATACCGCTGAGGTAACTGGAAAAATAGCAAAAAGAACTAAGAAAATAAAAAAAGATTCTTGAGAACTTCCTGCCGAAATAGCTGCTGTGATGCCAGTTCCGGAAATACCTGAAGATGCAGACCAGGTAGAAATATCAGGACAAGCGCAAGGTAGGGTTAATATATCTGAAACATTTATCGAACATGTCATTAATGATATCAGACAGATTAAAAATGTAAAACAATTAGCTGCGAGTGCTGTGAAAGGTTATGATAATCGACAACAATTTAAGAACTGAATATGTTAATGATACTATAAGTCGCGAAAATGGGTACAAATGGATATTCCGCATATACTATGACGTTGATAAAGCTCGAAACAACGAAGTAAGATATATTGAGTATATTCATGTATACAGTCACCGCCAGAACAACAAGAGCAATTGATAAAACAACGACGAGAACAACAATCGCTAAAACAACAAAAAGAAACAGTAAGACCAAAACGAAAATATACAAAAAGAACACAGCCATCTCCTGAAACAATGTCGGAATTACAGCTAGATCCTCAAACAACTTTGGAACTATCACCACCTTTATCATATCCATCACCACAAACACAACAGCAACCAGCACAAGCAAAAAGTGAGGAGGGAGAAGATTTGCTATCAGACATTTTTCTGGAAGTGGCCTTACTAATCAAGGAAATGGTCTTATTACTCAGTGTCCTAACAACGTCCTTGCTGATGTTGAACGACTAGAAATTCTGATTGGAGGAAAAAGAGCCTGTAATAATTCCCCAGAAATTAGTAATGAAGCAGCAGAAATTTGTAGAAGATTATTTACAGGCGGTATCATGAATATTCATGTGATTCAGTCTCTAATCAATGAAATCGCCGATGATTATTATAGAGACTAAGTATACAATTAAATAAAATGATTATAATAAAATGATAGTACATAGTACTCAACGTGGACCAACCATGGTCAGGGTGATAAATTCTCGAATAACTATTTACAAAACAACCTACGGAGATAGATTAGGTGTCATTGTTCAGGGTCTATTTAGAAAGACAGCTTCAGAAGCAATACCAATTGCAAAGCAACTGGGTATGAAGCTATTGATGTTGTTCGTGAAAAGGGCGCTGTTGGTAATGTTGATAGTAAAGCATTCTCAGCAATCAAAGACAGACTAGCACGATAAATACGCAGACCTCAAGCGGTACGACCTCAGCCGGTGAAATTACCTAGCACTCAAATAATGCCTACAAATATTAGTAAAGAAAATCAGGTTGCTAATCAAAAACTAGCAGAGTTGGCTGATGTACCTTTATCAAGAAATATAGAAAAAATATAACCTCTAGTCTTATAACAGGAAGTGGTCTCATTTCTCGAAGTGGTCTTCGTTTTAGACGATAATAATTATAATAAATATGTTCAAACATATAAATGATCCCGCATTCGATATGGACGCACCAGTTCTTAAAGATGAGTCTGTACGTGATTATCAGTATTATTCTTATGATGCACTAATTGCAGAGCAGCGTGGAGGGATTGAACTTCAGGTTCATGATACAAGTAGATGTTTCTTACCCGCTCAAGCATTTATTGAAGTAAAGTAAGTAATATTAAAAACTGATAGTACTGAATATAACGCCGATGTTAGTGTTGGTTTTCTTAATAATGGTATTATGGCGTTGTTTGATAGCGCTACGTACATGATCAATGGAAAAAATATTGAATCAATTCAGAAAGACGTTGACGTGGCTACAACAATACTTGGTCTTGCAAGGTACAGTGATGATTATTCAAGATCAACTGGTCCATCAATGATGTTTGTTAAAGATACTCCTAATTCTCCAGTATATCAACAATATGAAATAGGACAAACAAAACCTTTTGCTAGAAACGCCAATGAGGATGTACAAAGTATGATTATTAAGGTATATCCAGATTTCAATTTAGGATTTAAATCACGTCGAGGGATGTTAAAAGGAAATATAAGAGTGTTTTCATGTGCAATTCCACTGTCACATATCTTTTTATTCTGTATTAATATACGAAAGGTTTTTTTTTACTAGTACGAAAGCTACAGATAATGATCAATATGGAGACCCGCCGGTGATGCTGGTATGGTAATTTTTACAAAACTTACTCTGTTGATGGTAGTGATGACTCCTTCAATACCTGAAGAACAACGATTATTATCTTTTATGAATCAAGACGGTAAATCAATGATATGGTTAACAATGACCACAGATGCTATCTATAATAATATTAACGGTTTATTAACGTGGCAAATAGCCTCTCAGCAGGGTGTTTATGCACCGCGACATATTTATTGCATTACAAGATGTTGCACGAGTAAATGATCAAGCGCGTAGTATTATCATATTTGACAATCTTGGTGTTTCTGAAGTTTCATTAAGGATAAATGAACATCAAGAACCAACCGAGAATACATTACTTAATGTCGATCAAAAACATGCAGCACCTGCATATCATCGTCTTATGACGTTTATGGGACGTGATCAAAACATCGATACTGGATTACATTTATCACAATTGGATTTTACAACCTTATATCCGATTTATTACTTTTCGCTCGAACATTTAGGTTTGACCAGACAATCGGTAGTCGATATACATTTTCTAGCTAGTGTAACAATAGGAGTTATTGCTAATTACAGAGCAATTGTTGTTATACTTAGTGATAAATCAATGCTCCTTCAAGGTGCTGGTGGACGAATGAGAGTCGTTGATGCCCCAGTAGAAAATATATAACACGTAATTAGATCATCTATGAATATTATAATGTCATATAATCACGCTTATGTTACCCGGACTCTTGGTCAGATCAAAAGACTACAATCAGCATCAAACAATCACTGTGGAATAAAAATAAAAATATCGTTAAAAAGGAACAGATGAGTGGTTTAAATAAATTATCGTTGACCGATCGTCAATTCAAAAACTTCAATGAAGCAAAAATTCAAATAAAGGCATCAAACTTGATATTTCTGCACGCGCTATCAAAGATACCTTTAAAACGGGTGGTATATTTCCCTTCTCGCAGCTATACCAGCATTAATAGCCGATGCAACTCCAGCTATTGCAAAAGTAGCTGCATTAGGCGCTGTTGGAACTGCTGCTGGAATGGCATTAAAGAAAGCAACCGGACATGGAATAAAACGAACATCTAAAAATGGGAAAAGGTCTCAGATTACGAGGGACCCACATTCAAGATACGGAAAAGGTCTAAGACTTCGAGGGACATTTTACTAATATTGCCTATGTCTAATTTTGTTATAATCGATGCTGCTAACAAAATACAAATAAAAAACTTTAGAGGTGTTTTTTTTGCGCGATCAGTTACCAAAACAACCGAACAATACTGAAACAGGTATTATTATTCTCGATAAATACTCTGGACCAAGTATTCAACGTTACCTTCACAAACATTAACTGATCCACCAATATGTGGTCGTGAAGTACTTAATGTACTTGAAGCTATATCAAAATCAACAAAACCACCACATAAAGTCATGCGTGAATATATCATGCTGTCACATTTAAACAGACATCAGTAAATATAATGGTAAATATTTACGGAAGATCTACTCGTGGTGAAGCTCAGCAGCAAGGTGATTTATCTAAATATGCAACCCATGATCAACTCAGAAATGATATTGATGATTTATTAAATATTACAAGTGTGGACCAAAATGAAGTCGTTGTTTTTCAGGACAAACAAAGACGACTAAAGACGAGTAACATACACCTACCAGACGTACTTATACGAAATCCTACTGCAGTTTCTGATAATATCGTTATTTTTACTGATCAATTCCGGTAAATCAGTTAACGATTATATCAGGAAGGCAGGCGATTCATTTAGTGGGAAGATTATTATGAATAGAAATAAAATTACAGATCTTGGATATCCAACCGCAGATAAAGATGCTGCAACGAGGAAATATGTCGACGATCAAGAATCTAAGTACCTATTAGCCAACTATGGTATAATGAGTGCATTTCTCAACATGAATTATAATGGTATTAATAATCTCAGAACACCATAATCTGAGTTTGATGCTGCAACGAAAAAAATACATCGAGGATAAAGAAATTCCAATCAGTAATGAAATTGTCACATTCAAAACTAATTTTACCGGTCACGTGAACACGTTTTTAAGTTTTCGCAGAAACATGAACAAAACTAATAACGAATTTTGTGGAACTCTACCGAAGGTTGACATAAAACTCGCTAATATTAATACAAAACTGAATTATATTATGAGTGGAATTCCAGATATTGTTAAAAAAACAAGCCTGATTAAAATTATTCGCAATTAGATAAAAAAATATCGTTTATACGGTTGCCTCTGGAAATCAGACATGGTCGCAGCAAAACAACACTCTCAAATATACAGCAGAGGTCACAGGTGTGTATAGATTGTCCATATTTAGCAGTGCAAAGTTTAGCATATTTACCATATTTCCATGGCGTCACTCGACTGATGATTTCTATGGAACTGTGTCTATAGTGTTAAACAAAGATGTCGGTGAAACTTTTATGCTGATAGCAGATGAAAAAAAATTGATTGCAGCAACTTATCGGTGGTGTCTGGAATTCGTCGCTGAAACACCGCAATTAATTACTTAACGTCATAGTATAATGGATCAATCAAATAACTCCATCATCTATCGACGTTTAAAGTCACAGATATAATCAATAATGTGAATGCCTGGCCAAACTAAAAATACTATCAGCAATTATACAATAAAAGTAAAAATATATCGCAGATGTATGGTTGTCATTGATATAATTGTGAACTCAGTTTCTGCTACTATGGCTGGAGCCGGATTAGTATTATCAACATTAAGAATGACAGCTCCAGCAATTATAACAATTATTGTTTCAACTTCAAAGACTATAGCAGGTTTTCTCAGTATTATTGCTAAAAAGCTACATGTGCAAATGATAAATTGCGTGAGTATATGATCAAATTACACACAGCAACAGCAACCTACTCTAAACCATCTGAGTATATTTTAACGTATCTCAGTAATGGTAAAATATCCGACGAGAAGTTCACAACGATAATGAAAATCTACGATGAAGCTTCAGAATCGTTAATGATTCGGGTGACAATAACCAATGTAAATAAATGGAGAATTAAACAACAGCAACAACAACAACAATAATAATAATAATAATAATAATAATAATAATAATAATAATAATAATAATAATAATAATAATAATAATAATAATAATAATGTCAGCAAATGAACATCGTTCGGAGATTGAGTCGAGAGAGTTGCTACAGCAGATAGTTACTAATACATCTCCTCCAAAAACTACTATGATATCAATAAATTCGACTAATCCTGAATTCAGCGTTAACTTTCCAACCGCAATTCCAGGAAAAGAGATAGCATTCGCTCAGTTACGGGTTTATTATAGCTGGCCTAATATTAGATCAAAACCATTTGGTGGACTGCATCCAAATAATTCATTAGTATTTGCAAACAAGAACAAAGCTGATGGAACTTATGATTGGCAAGTAGTTAGTATTCCAACTGGCAGTTATCAAATAGAGCAAATCAATGAAGAATTCCAGCGCAGAATTAAATCTATTATAGAGAAAGAATCAAAAATAGTAATTATATTATCATCGGTGATTGAAATCAATTATCCTATTATGCTGTAGATATTTATCAAAGTTCGATTAGATCAATGCTAGGGATGGCCTGAAATTGCATCATAGTCCAAGAGAACCACAGAGATCCGACTTCATCATAGATGTTAATAAATTTATAAACCATCCAGAATATCGAACAGAAACAATACTTATCCGTGGCGACGACATTTTGGTGATGGAGTTATACATTATATAGATAGAACAGAAGCCAATTTAATAATTGATGGTAATAAAGGTAAAATAATAGTAATTGATGTTGATGAAATCAATTCATATGCTAGTACAATTAAGTTTGAACACAAGCATGTCTTAAATAATCTAAAAGATTTATTTTCAAGCATTAATGTTTCTTAAAACGATGATTTTAAAACTCAAATAATTTAAACAATACAACATTTAAATTAAGTTGTTTCAGATCTAGAGTTCATGAATGATATCATTGCTAACAGAGAAAAAAGATTAGTAAACCCAGCAGATATAATCTATAGAGCGTATATAGTTAAAGAAGACGATCCAATTCAGCGAGTTAGATCAAATAATCTTTTCACGATAGTATTTCTATCAACATTTATACTTCTTGGATTTAACTTTGAGGAGCTAAAAACAGTTAGTGATCTTATTAATGAACACTTTAAAAGAATATGTGATTCATGAAAAAAATAATCCCGCTCCCAAGAGTTCTCAGATATAATAATGACCCATATGTATTCGCTGAATGAGAGACCTAACATTGCGTATCGTCATATTTCACCTAATATCGTTAATATAATATCCACCATTGCAGTGAATCTGGTGTGCGATAAAATCGACAGTAGTTATCACCTTGACCTTTCAAAGTCTAATCAGGCCCAGCAGGAATATATATTATACTCGTCCAGTATTCAATCACCCAAGGGCTGGCTCATTGTATCTGAGTCAAAAAATCAAATCTACCTGCGTGTACACAATCCATTATTGTCAAGAATGAATTTCAAACTCACAAATCAGGATGAAAATATTATTGATTGAGAAACGATAATATATATATATATATATATATATATATATATATATATATATATATATATATATATATATATATATATATTAATTTATACATACGCTCATAGAATGATAACCCGAGTAAATTTTGACAAAAAAATATTTTTGACCTTAACCAATAACTTTGACTTTGACCTTGAAATTTGACATTGATCTTAAAATTTGACCTTGATCTTGGAATTTGACGATTGACATTGACTTTGACTGTTGATCTTGACATTGACGGTTGACCTTGACGTTGACGGTTGACCTTGACCTTGCGGGTTAACATTTGCCCTTACTTTTAACCTTAGCATATATACCTTTATATTATTATTATTTTATTATTATTATTATCGTTATTATTAATAAATATATCAAAATTAATCAGTAGGATCCTAAACCCTGCCCGTTATTGGTGGCTATTAAATGTCTTTCATGGAGTTCTAATTGCGCTATTTTTGTTATTTTGCGCTGTCTTTTGCGCTATCTAATTCTTGTGACCATTAATGACTACACGTTCTGTTTCATTTTGGCTAACAATTCTTTTTGAATATTTTTATTTGGGCCCTTCAATGAGATAGAAGGCTCAGTCATGCTACTTATTATTTTAGAGGAGAGCACCTTGTATTATGGTTTCATATCCTACCACTTTAAACCCACGGAATAAATACAAAATGTATTCGACATGTTGTTTATCGTGATGAGGATATAAAACCTTTGAAGGTGCAAGGCACACCACCCTTAAAGTAATTTTTGGTAAATCCAGAACCATACCCACAGGCATATACCAGTGATGGAAACTGAACTGAGGACCTTCAGTATCAGAATCCAGCATTATTGCACTGAGCTACGCAATTCAGTTACAAATATACGGTCGAGAAATTATTATATAGCTATTACTAACACGAGAGTATTACATTTCTAAGCATTACATTTCTCATTTTTATAAATGAATCTAGAAATTTGTTATTTTATTAAAATATAAAACCACTGAAGGTATAAAATGATTCAATTATATAGACACAGGTAATATACTATACAATGGAAAATCAATAATTGCTTACGTCACATCCAAATCCACATATCTGTTTTACTATATATAGGTCAATATATATTTGTGCTTTTATACATATACGTTTTTCGTTTCAAAGTTTTATTATCAGAAAATAACTTTAAATAAGATGAATACTAACGTTAGCAAGAAGCACATTCACCAATCTAATGTTACTATTCGGTTTTGTTAAAAACTACGTATCGTATGATTTCCTGTTATAGGTCAGAACCGTTCACATTATCGGCTGGGATCTAACAATAGGTTTGGTTTTTAAACAGACAGACAGAGACAGCCGGATCCACTTTAATAAGATTAAAATACATTGAGTTTACGACAAATATCATACAGTGTGATAAACATAGATTAAATAGTAAAAAATACATAGGCAATGTCAAGTGCATAATAATAATGTATCACATGAAGGGAAATAATCGTATAATTTACTCAGTGGATAAGATTTTTTCAGCAGAAGTTATGTCACTTTATTATATGTCCATTTGCTTCACAATCAAGTCAATTTTTAAAATTTAAATATCAATATCAATATATATATATATATATATATATATATATATATATATATATATATATATATATATATATATATATATATATATATATATATATATACATATACATATACATATACATATACATATATACATAATATCGTTTGATTAAATAATAAATCCAAACCTGGAATACTGGCTGGTGTTGATAGATCGTATTTTGAGAAAGGGTATCCTGTTACTGCTGTAGTCTATGAAATGTATTCGCTGAATGATAAACCTAACATTGCGTATCTCAAAACCGATGAGATTGTCAGAGTAAAAATGAACTGATTAGCTGAACGTGTTACAGAACATTTTACAAATGCGATGCGTGGTAATGGCTTAACCGATTTAAGACGCAAAAACATGATACATCTGCAAAAACAATTAAAGATTCTGGTGCATCTATTAAGGATGTTGCTAAACTAGAAAAGTTATTAAGATTACAATAACAGTAAAAACACTAACAGGAGAGATATTATACGAACCACAAGATATAAAAAAATAGAAGCCCTGTAAAAATCGTTGATCATAAAGCACATGCATGGACTGATGCTGTAACAATATTCCCACGAGACAGAGTTGTTAAATTTTAAAATGGTGATGTATTTGATTTTATCAAAAATACCAGTAAAAGTGACCCAATATCTGTTTGGTTATTTCAAAGTTCAGAACACGATTACGATCAATTTGTCCGGCCTAATGGTGATATTTACTGTACAGAATCTCTTTATGAAGAAATGAGAAATCTTGCACTAAAATATACCTCTGACGATATCAAAATTAAACAACTACTGAATAATTGTCTTACCGTACCATCGGTTGCGGCTCATTTTGCTCAAGACAAAATTCATGGAAAACAACAAAATCTGAATTTATTAAAGATCTACAAAAAAGTTGCATAGAATATGGGCACGGTGGATTATGGAATACTAAATACAATTATAATGATGTTATCTCAGTCGATATAGCTGCATGTAATAATGGGAGTTTTCTTGGATATGGTGAGTGTTCTGATAATTTGACAGACATGGACACCCTACACATGACATGACCTTTTGATAAATGGAGCCTTACCAGATTTTGACTTAGCCGGATTTGTATGTATAAAATCATTCGAGTTCGCAAAAGATCTCCATCCGATTACTTATGTTTGGTTTGGTAGACATTTTTCAGAAAAATGTTGGGCTCCAAAAGTGCTATTAAGATATATGTTTGATGCTGGAATTTTAATATCGATGAAGGTAAATGAAGTAATTATATCTTATAGTCCACAAAAGCAAGTTTGGTTGCCAGAACCGGATAGATTTAATATAGAAGATGCCAGAAAAGAATTACTAATAATATACGTAAATGAAGGGACGAGCACGATGAAAAACGTGCAAAAGATCTTGGTAGAAATATAATTGTTAAGTTTACTCAAGGCAGTTCATGCGGTTATAAACGACACTGTACAAGCTTGATTATGGACGATGCCGAGTTAGATTTTATAATCGCTGATACAACGGAGAAAAACACATTTATAAGTGGATGTAATGCTTATTTATCGGATGGGACCAAACTAGGTACCAATGTGAGCTATATTTAGGGCGACTCACAAAGTTTACTCATTTAAGATCTTCAATGCTAGTTTATGTTTCTATAAATATACTGTCGATGATAAATAGATTTCCTCGTTACGCTGTTAGAGTCGCTACGGACTCAATTTATATAAACAAAAAATATAAGGATTTAGTAAAGCCGAAACTTGGTAATCGTGAGTGGGGAACATGGAGGATAAAACAAGAAAATATACTCAGTTATTCTGAATCTGCAATCGTTGAAATTAGGGAAATATATTACACAAATAATAATCAAATATGAAAGTCATCTGCACCATTTGTGCACGATCTTGTAGCTAGAAGAAAGACAGTTTATCTTAATGGGTGTGGAGGGTTAGGTAAAACAACTCGTGAGATTAACTTATTTATGAACAACCATTTAAATATCATTGCTTTGACATCTACACATAAACTTGCTAAAAAAAATAAAGGAACGAGAAGTAAAAATCATGCACATATCATGGTTTCTTTAGATGGTGCAGAGACACGTATTCTTCTGAGCGAATGGGTGCAAAATATATACCTAAGTATATTATATGGGACGAGATAGACACGGTGTCGTTAGAAACACTAAAAACATTTCTTGATTGGTTATTGACAACGAATACTGCTGTAATTATGTGCGGTGATCATGGTCAACCACCACCCTTTGTTGGACAGTATCCACGTGAATGGCTAAAGAATAATGTAGATTATTACGAGGAAATGAATAATGATTATAGAGCTGCTGATGAACCCCTTAAAGAGTTTAAAAGATTAATCAGACTACAACCAGATAAAATACAATGTGAGATAATGCGCAAAGTAATTCCAGAAACTACCATGAACGATTTTTGGACTTTGTCAAGACCCACTGATTTGATGCAAAAGAAATTATTTACGTTACATAAAGAAACGTTTTCACATCTACCTTTACCATTATGTTATCGCCCAGAAGATACTCAACGACAAAATATTGAAATTGAAATTCCTGGTGGCGGAATACAAAATCTTGTATTGAATGACATTGTTTTTGTCGCTGTTCATATTGTTGAGAAAGCATTAAGCATGGATAATCAAAGTGGACGTTAGGATACGCTATAACGATTAATTCATCACAAGGATTAACTATTTTTGATACAAATATCTGGATTTTAGATGATCGGATCGAATGGTCAAACTTAGTCTATCCTGCAGTATCTCGCGTCAGACGAATAACTCAACTCAGGGTTTTTATAGATTACGTGATAACTGAGGAGATACCTATTGACGCTGTTGTGATAAAGAATAAATTAGCGTCTTATGAGCAATAAAACCAAAAAAAAATAAACGTGACTTTGATATTGATACTAAATTTATTATGACACTAAAACAACTACTGAATAATCACTGTGCAAGTTGTAACACAAAAAAATAATCCAAGACCATTTACCGTAGACAGAATTAATAGTGATCTTGGTCACACAGGTGAAAATGTGATGCTGACCTGTCTTAAATGTAATCAACGCCTAGGCGCTGAACGCACTGGTGCTAATTTACATAAGTGAACGTAGTGTTAATTGTGTATTTGCAGGAATTACTTGCAATTGTTCACGCACAAATCAACGTTAAGGGGAAGTAGAATCTAGTCTGTATATAGCATGTATTCCAGTGGATCTAATGCTAACCACGCTAGAAATTGTATGTGTGGTCACACTCCAGATAGGGTCAGTAGCTTGGTTTTTTTTCTCCAGCTTCCCTGATTCGTATTAATATCTCACAATTACATTACCTATTACTGGTTGTTGACCTCGTTGTCCGTATCTATCACTACGGGATTTATATATTTTTTTGTTATTGCATTAGAATGTTTCATGGAAGTTGCACGAGTAATTTCATTTTATTGCAGATATCACACCTGGTAACCTTGCAACTCATTCACAACATTTCTCACCGGACTTAGTAGATATTTCCTTTGCGTATTGATATTCAAATAACCGCTCAGCGAGTGTTCGATTAAATCGTTCAACGATTGCTTGATCACGATGAATTTCAGTATGCTCTCGTCTGATTTTAACGTTATGTTTTTTCATCAAAGATGATACCGCACCAATAAATTCTTTGCCAGGATCAACTTGTAATAGCTGTGTCGATGGTATAGCACCACGTTGATAAATTCACTCAAACGCAGATACAACTTCAGATGCTGTCTTTGTTGATAATGGTTCCTCTTCTTTATATCTACTTGCAATATCAACGACAGTCAATGCGTATTTGTATGTGCGTGACTTTCTCCACGTGTTTTACTAGTATTGTGAGGTAAAAACAAAATATCTACTTGATGAACTTCGTTAGGAACACTGACAGCAAAATGTGCGTATTTAATTCTTTCATGTGGTGGTAGATAAATGTGCCATATTGCATGTCGTGCTAACCAATCTGTGGCAACAGAACGTGAAACTTTTGCTGCTTCAGCAAGTTTAGTGATCGCTGCTTTACCTATCCAATGCCATCTTTGGCTATAATAAATAGATTCCATTATAATAATTATATAATTAATTACTAGACCCGATCATTATTGTACTGTACATAGCGGATTTTATCAGGAAACTGGCGGGTTTTTCTCTCTGAGATTTATTAATGATAGAATTTTATGCATGAATCAATTTCACATCTGCAAGATTTCGCTGCTGAAAATCGTTACCTTTGTAAGCAACATCGTGAACATGACATGCTTGATCAATCTTATTTATTTAATGCTTTCCTGTTCTTGGTTTGTCTTGATATCGAGTTGAGTTCCAGGACCACAGTAATTATATCCAGGAAGGTGTTTCACAGCAACATACTTAGCCCACGGTAATGCAGATAATTTTCCTAAAGAAGCAGCAATATCTCCACCTGTCTTTGTCCCTGAATCAGACATGAAGATAAATTTATATTTTCGTGAACCACATTTCACGCATTTACCTCTTAATGCACGTTGTTTATTTTTCGTTATTATCGTTGTCAATCCAGTGGTGGGTGTAGATGATTTACATTTAACACAATATAGACTCATATTATTAATAATATGTATACAATAATTGACTTTTCGGCGACACTAAAACAGGAACAAGTAATGATGCACCATCCAGCATTACCAAATTCGATAAGAACAATGATAATAGGTCCATCTGGATCAGGTAAAAGCAATTATTATTTAAAATTAATAATGAGATGGTTGAGATGGACCAAACTAAATTTAATAGCACCGTCTGTAGATGATCAGAATTGTTACGAAGTACTTAAGGATTTTAACGAGAAAGCGAAATCAATTAATAAAGGCAGTGACGATATTATTGATTTTATCACAGATATAGATGAAGCCCCGTCTGTAGATGACTTAGATGAATTCATTATTAATCTCGTAGTTTATGATAATGTGATGATGGACAAACAATCTAATCCACCTAGAATATTTTCTCGAGGTAGACATAAAAACACCGACGTGATTTATATTACTCAGAGATACACACATCTACCTTAGGTGATCAGAGATAACTGTAATATTCTAGCTGTGTTTAATGGAGTAGATAATTATACTCTTGAGAATATTTTTTATACCTGGTGTTCAGGGGATATGGATATGAATAAATTTAAAAATTTCTTTTCAAAAGCACAATCTGTTCCATTCGGATTTATAGCAATAAATCTATATGACCCAAGATCGAGATATCGTATAGGTCTGGATAAAATCTTTGGTTAATCCAGAGCAGCAGGGAGGGTGAAGGACAACAATTGAGTCACTTTGCAAGTAAACAAAGTCGTGAAAAAATACGTCAATAGTAGGGTAACAAAACTGTGCTAACCTCATGATTTTATTATGCGGTTTATTATCGGTTCTTAACGATATCAAAATATAATAGTTAGAGACTTTGGTTTAGCGTTATTGACCTATTTTTTTCAGCCCGTTGCAGGAACCTTAATTTTTTGTAAAGGATTCGAGCAAAAAGTTGTAGGGTTCACCGTCCTTGCTGTTGGTGTTGTACAAGTCAGATTATCTTTCTTTATGTAACTGGTGGACAAGAGTTATATGACGGTGTGAACATAATTACACAAAAGTGCATAGATATCATATCTTCAGAATTTTATGTATCCCTAATCATGGGATCACTGACTTTTATGTCGAGAGTAATATGTGCTTTGTTTGTAGTAACTTTATATATATATATATATATATATATATATATATATATATATATATATATATATATATATATATATATATATATATACAATAGGTAAATGATGCAATTGCTTTCCATCTATTTTAGGAGGACAAACCTGCTATCAAGTAGCAGCAGGGAGGGTGAATACTACAAAATTTTGCTCGTATCTTTAACAAAAATAAAGGTTCCTACAACTGGCTGAAAAGAATAAGTCAATAACGCTAAACTAAAGTCACTAACTATTATATTTACATGCTGTTAAAAACTGCTAAATAAAAAATGTGAGGTTAGCTCGGTTTTGTTACTCTATTATTGACTATATTTTTCACGATTTTATGCGGTTTTTGTTTACATACAAAACGACCTAATTATTGTCGTTCACCCTCCCTGCTGCTCCTGATTTTATCAGGGATTAACAAGATATTTTATCCAGACCTATACGATATCTGGATCTTGGGCCATGTAGATTTATTGTTATAAATCCAAACGGAGCAGATTGTGCTTTAGAAAAGAAATTTTTAAATTTATTCATATCCATGTCCCCTGAACACCAGGTATAATAAATATTCTGCAGGGTATAATTATCTACCCCATTAAACACAAACAAAATATTACTGTTATCTCTGATCACCTTAGGTATTTGTGTATATCTTTGAGTAACCTAATTCACGTCTGGATTTTTGTGACGACCTCGAGAAAATATTCTAGCTGGATTAGATTGTTTGTCCAACATCACATCATCATATACTACGAGATTATTAATGAATCCATCCAAGTCATCTACAGATGGGGCTTCATCTATATCTGTGATTAAATCAAAAATATCTTAACCATCTTTATTAACTGATTTTGCTTTCTCGTTAAAATCTTTAAGTACTTCGTAACAATGCTGATCATCCACAGATGGTGCTATTAAATATAGTTTGTTCCATCTCATCCACCTCATTAATAAATTTAATAATAATTGTGTTTTACCTGATCCAGATGGACCTATTATAATCATCCTTATCGAATTTGGTAATGCTGGATGGTGCTTTACTGGTTCTTGTTTTCGTGTCGCCGAAAAATCAATTATTGTATTCATATTATTAATAACATGAGTCTGTAATTGTGTTCGATGTAAATCATCTACACCCACCGTTGGATTGACAACAATAATAACGAAACATAAACGACATGCATTAACAGGTAAATGTGTAAAATGTGGTAAAAAAAATATAAATTTATCTCAGGGACAACAAAGATAGGTGGGGATATTGCTGCTTCTTTAGGAAAATTTCCTGGATTACCATGGGCTAAGTATGTTGGTGAGAAACACCTTCCTGGATATAATTACTGTGGTCCTGGAACTCCTCTCGATATCAGACTCGATAACCAAGATCAACCAAGACCAGGAGAGTATCCAGTAAATAAGATCGATCAAGCATGTCACATTCATGATGTTGCTTATAAAAATCCAGATTTGCAACATCGGCATCTCGCAGATGTAAAATTGATTCATGCATTAAATTCTATACCTAATAAATCTGTTAGAGAGAAACTCGCTAGTTTCCTAATAAAATCCGCTATGAAAAGTAAAATAATATTAGGGGCTGGTAATTAATTATATAATTAATTAATTATATAATTAATTAATATAATTAATTATTATAAAGGAATCCATTTATTATAGTCCTAGAGGGTATTGGAAAGGTAAAGCAGCGATCACTAAACTTGCTAAAGCAGCAAAAGTTTCACGTTGTGTTGCTGCAGCGTGGTTAGCACGACAGGCAATATGGCAAATTAATTTACCACCACCAAAAAATAAATATGCACATTTGATGTCAGTGTTCCTAACGAAGTTCACCAAGCAGATATTTTGTTTTTACCACATGACACTATTAAAACACGTGGACGAAAGTCACGCACGTACAAATATGCATTGAATGTTGATGATATTGCAAGTAGATATAAAGAAGTTGAACCATTATTAACAAAAACAGCATTTGAGGTTGTATCTGCGTTTGAGCGAATTTATCAACGTGGTGGTCTACGATGGCCAAAACTACTACAAGTTGATCCTGGTAAAGAATTTTTTGGCACAGTATTATCTTTGATGAAAAAAACATCACGTCAAAATCAGACAATGGCATACTGAAATTCATCGTGATCATGCAATCGTTGAACGATTTAATCGAACACTTGCTGAGCGGTTATTTGGATATCAATACGCAAAGGATATATCTACTAACTTAAAGTCCGTTGAGCGATCTCGTGAATGGGTTGTAAGGTTACCAAGTGTGATATCTGCATTCAATAATGAAATTACTCGTGCAATTTCCATGAAACCTTCTAATGCAATAACAAAAAATATATACCACGTAGAGATAAATACGGACAACGAGGTCACCAGCCAGTATTAGGTAATGTGATTGTGAGATATTTATACGAAACAGGGGAGTTGGAGGGTGGCAAAAGACGAGCTACTGATCCTATTTGGAGTGTGACCACACATACAATTTCTAGCGTGGTTAGATCTACTGGAAGACCTGCCATACACAGACTAGATTCTACTGCACCTCAAAGCGGATTTGTACGTGAACAATTGCAAGTAATTCCTGCGGACACACAATTACCACCGATTCACTTATGTAAAGTAGAACCCCGACGTCGATTACATTCAAGACAAGTCAACATCACATTTTCACGCTTGTGACCAAAATCACTATTAATTCTGTCTGCGGTAAATTGTCTTGGATTATTATTCGAATATTGCCATAACATTATTGTGTTACAACTTGCACAGTGATTATTCTCTAGTTGTTTTAGTTTTATAATAAATTCAGTATCAATATCAAAGTCACGTTTATTTTTTGCCACATTGTTTATAAGACGCTAATTTTTCTTTATTACATCAGCGTCATTAGTAATCTCCTCAGTTATCAAATAATCTATGACAATTCTATGTAGTTGAGTTATTCTTCTGACGCGTTATACTGCGAGATAGACTAAGTTTGACCATTCGATTCGATCATCTACAATCCAGATATTTGTATCAGATATAGTTAATCCCTGTGAGGAATAAATCGTTATAGCGTATCCTAACTTCCACGGTGATTTATCCATATTCAATGCACTCTTAACAATATCAGCTGCTACGAAAACAATATCATTCAATACCAGATTTTGTACTCGGTCACCTTCAGTATCTCCACCTGGAATTTCAATTTCAATATTCTGTCGTTGAGTATCTGCTGGGCGATAACATAATGGTACTGGTAGATGTGAAAACTTTTCTTTATGTAACATAAATAATTTCTTTTGCAATTCATGACGAACTATCTTTCTACTTGCGACTATCAAATCAGTGGGTCTCCATAAAGTCCAAAAATCATTCATGGTAGTTTCTGGAATCATCTCACGCATTATCTCACATTGTATTTTATCTGGTTGTAGTCTGATAACTTTTTATGTTCTTTCAGCGGTTCGTCAATAGCTCTATGATCATCATGTATTTCTTCGTAATAATCCACATTATTTTTTAGCCATTCATGTGGAGACTGTCCAACAAAAGGTGGTGGTTGAACATGATCACCACACATAATCACAGCCGTGTTTTTTGTTAATAACCATTCAAGGAATGTTTTTAGTGTTTCTGACGACACCGTACATATCTCGTCCCATATAATATACTTAGGTATATATTTTTCACCCATTCGCTCAGGAGTCCATGTATCTCCGCACCATCTAAAAAGACTATGATATGTACATATTTTCGCCCCTCGTTCTTTTATCTCTCTAGCAAGTCTATGTGTAGGTGTCAAAACAATCATATCTGAATTGTTGTTTATAAATAATTTAATCGCACGAGTTGTTGTACCTGATCCTCCACACCCATTAAGATAAACGGTCTTATGTCTAACCACAGGATCATATACATATAGTGCAGATGATTCTGATATTTGAATATTATTTTTGTAATATATTTCCTTAATTTCAACGTCATCAAATTCAGAATAACTGAGTATATTTTCTTGCTTTATTCTCCATGTCCCCCATTCACCATCACCGAGTAGCGTATTTAATAAATCTTTATATTTGTATGCATATAAAATGAATCTGTAGCAACTCTAACAGTGAGACGATGAAATCTATTTATCATAGACAGTAAATTTATAGAAACATAGGTTAGCATCGAAGATCTTAAATGAGTAAACTGCGGTGAATCGCCCTCAGTATAGCTCACAATGGTACCTAGTTTGGTCCCATACGATAAAAACGCATTACTTCGGCTTATGAATGTGTTTTTCTCCGTTGTATCAGTTATTATAAAATCTAACTCGGCATCGTCCATAATCAATCTTACGCAGTGCCGTTTATGACCGTATGAACTGCCTTGAGTATACATGCCGATTATCTTCTACCAAGATCTTTTGCACGTTTTTCATCGTACTCGTACCTGCATTTACGTATATTACTAGTAATTTTAATAATGTTATCTTCGGCAAGATCAGGAAATTCTTTCCTGGCATCATCAATACTAAATCTGTCCGGTTCTGGTAACCAAACTTGCTTTTGTGCACTATAGGATATAATCGCTTCATTAACCTTTAACGATACTAAAATTTCAGCATCAATCATATATCTTAATAACACTACTGGAGTCCAACATTTTTATGAAAAATGTCTTCCAAACCAAGCATAAGTAATCGGATGGAGATTTTTTTCGAACTCGAATGATCCTATACATGCAAATCCGGTTAAGTCAAAATCTGGTAAGGGTCCATTTATCAAAACTCTGGTCATGTCATGTCTAGGGTGTCCGAATCTGTCAAAGTATTTAGAACATTCTCCACATCCAAGAAAACCCCCAGGATAACATGCAGCCATATCGACTGAGATAACATCATTATACTCGTATTTAGTATTCCATAATCCACCGTGCCCATATTATATGCAACTTTTTTGTATATCCTCAATAAATTCTGATCTTGTCGGTCTCCATATATTTTTCTCTTGAGCGAAATGAGCCGCTACCGATGGTACTGTAAAACAATTATTTAGTAGTTGTCGAACTTTGACATCGTCAGAAGTATATTTTAGTGCAAGATCTCTCATTTCTTCATAAACAGATTCTATACGATAAATATCACCATTAGGTCGTACAAATTGATAGTAATCGTGTTCCGAACTCTGAAATAACCAAACAGATACAGTGTCACTTTTACTAATATTTTTAATAAAATCAAATATATGACCATTATAAAATTTTACCATTCTGTCTCGTGGAAATACAGTTACAGCATCAGTCCATGCATGTACATTATGGTCAATAATCGTTATAGGACTTCCATTTTTTTGTATATTTTGGTTTGTACAATATCTCTACTGATAGTATTTTTACTGTTACTGGAAATTTTAATGACTTTTCTAGCTTAGCAACATCCTTAATAGATGCACCCGAATTTTTAACAGTTTCTGCCCAATCACATATTTTTTTACGTCTTAAATCTGTTAAACCATTACCACGCATCGCATTTGTAAAATGTTCAGTAATGCACTCCACAACACAATTTATTCTTGACTCTGATAGTCTCATTGGTTTGAGAGCCGCAATATTAGGTTTATCATTCAGTAAAAACAATCCATATACCAGAGCAGTAACTTGATACCCTCGCTCAAACTACGGTCTATCAATACCAGTCAATATACAAGGTTTGGATTTGTCACTTAATAATATCGTTTTATTATTTCCAGACTGTATATGAATGGGTTCTCTCTTGTCACGAATCATCCATATATTATCTTCTGTCCCCAAAATAAATTTTATTAAAATATTTTTGATTATCTAGGTGGTTAATAATTACCTTCCCTCGTTCGTCGTTCATAACATCAATATTGTTTTTAACTCTGAAAGTTCCCAAACATACACAGCACCACCTTCACGAAATTCCGTTTTGGCCTCACGGATACGTTTAGTTATATCTGTATTTGTTAAAGCTAGATCTTTCATCGAAACACTAAATTTATATCCTAATAATCTGTCAAGATCAAATCTAGTAGCAGATGGTTCAATTGCTGATAATTCCTCCATTATTATAATTAAGACAAATATTCAAATTGAAATTTAGTGTGTGTGTTTATATATATATATATATATATATATATATATATATATATATATATATATCTATATATATATATATATATATATATATATATATATATAATGATTCAAACAGAAAAAATATGTTTGGTTAAAAATTGGACATATTTCTTATTGTAATAAATCATGCGTAAACACATACTGCGGTTACTATATGCAGAGTATCAGACATGGAAGTACTGGACCAAAACCATTCATTCAATTTGATATTGGAGTTAGAGGAAAAACGCAATTATGTGAAAATTGTGGAGGTAAACAATATATGGAACTTAAACGATATTATAAAAAAGATACATCGACAGGTAAATCCCCTATAAAGACAGAAAATGATTATCTAACCAGATTTCAAAAATAATGATTTAGACAAATAAATATTATATACAAATGGAGCAAAACAAATTTGTGAGACATCCAATATATACGAATTACGAGGCATCCAAAGATGGTGTTATTAGACATTGTATGCTAAAGAAACCACTCTGTTATATTGATAATTTTGGTTATTTTAAAATCAATATTGGTGGGAGAAAAAAACTTTTTCACACAGGTTCATATACGAATGTCATTTTCGGGTCATTAAAGATGGACATGTTGTTGACCACATTGATGGAAATTTTCAAAATAACCATTTATCAAACTTGCAAGTTACTAGGCAGAGTCAGAATTCTAAACGAGGAAATACAGGAAAATGTAAAGTATTTGGAACGAGAGCGATTAAATCCATAAATACAGACACAGACCAAGAATTAACTCTTCCATCAATAAACGCAGCAGCCAAATATTTTAGCATTCATTCACAATCGGTACAATTTGTCGCAAATAAAACATATAATTCTGCATATTCAAAAATATGATCAAAGGATTCTATTTGAGTACATATAATAACTGTCTAATTTACGTTATATAAAGTTTGATTCTATCAATCTTGCCAAGGATTCTGTTTAGCTATAATCAATATCTCCTGCTGGTGTCAGGGGTTTACCTTCACTATCGCTATCCTCAGTTTTATTATCATTTATTACAGAATGAAATAGCATAATCTTTCTCAATTGCATCACACGATTGTCTATCATTTTTTCTTTCATATTCGTGAGATAATGCGCTTTTTATCTTTTCGATTGAATACGCAAGAGGCGCAAATAGCTTTTCTTGTGTGTCGTTTACCAGTTGTAAAGATTCTAACATAGAATTATAAATTGACTTTACGAATCTGTAATTGGAAGATAATGTAAATTTATTTTGAAATTTTCTTTGTTGTAACGATTCAAACTCACACAAAATTTTTTCAGCATCAAGACCTTCAGATAACTAAATTCCATCATGCTTTAATTTTTCAATAGCAGAAACAATGGCTTTGATATTTTCAATGTTCATTATATATATATATATATATATATATATATATATATATATATATATATATATATATATATATATATATATAATAACATTCAACCTAAAATATCTTCATTTTTTTCCTACTCTACGAGTGTATATGTACAAATTAATATATAACGTCTCCCCGCGCAGGTCCACAATATTATGATTTGTGAGTTTGAAATTCATTCTTGACAATAATGAATCATGTACACGCAGGTAAACTTGATTTATTGGCTCAGATACAATCAGCCAGCCCGGAGGGGATTGGATACTAGATGAGTATAATATATATCCCTGCTGAGCCTGGTTAGACTTTGAAATATCGACATGGTAACTACTATCAATTATATCGCACATTAAATTTAGTGCTATGGTGGATGTTATATTAACAATATTAGGCGCGATGTAACGACCTGTTCCATATGGATCATTTTTATATTTGAGAATTGCTGGGGGTGGAATTAATTTTTTCCAGAATTGCATATTCTTTTAAAGTGTTCATCAATAAGATCACTAACTGAATTTTTAGCTCCTCGGAGTCAAACCGGGTATTATAAATGTTGGCAGCTGTTCTTCTATGATTCCGTAATATTTCAGAAATACTGTCTTAAATAATCGCTTATGACTTACACGCTGAATTAGGTCATCTTCATTAACTATATAAAAGCTAGAAAATCTATCTGCCGGCACGTTTATTATTTTCTCTCTGTCTACAATAGCCTTATTTACATATTCTAAGTCTGCTACAACTTGATTTAGATGTTGTATTATTTCAATTATTTGTTTTTTTAAATCATCGTTATAAAAAGTATTGATGCTGGAAAGTAAATTTTTAAGATCATTAAACATGTGTTCGTGTTCAGATTCAATCGGTCTTAATAATGAGTTAATTTGCTCAACATCAAGTGTCGATATTCTTGCTAAACCCTTCTTACTTTGAATGAAACTTATAAAATAAATATGATGCATATAATCACGATACATATGTGTAGTGTTCTCTATGAATGGATATTTTTTCTATATTCTGGAAGTTGTATAAATTTCTTAACATCTATGTTGAAGTCGGATCGCTGTGGTTCTGGTGGAACTTGATAATCTGGCGCGACTTCAGGCCAACCTAGTACTGATCTAATCGAACTTTGATAAATATCTACAGCATAGTCAGGAGAATTTATTTCAATCACTGACGATAATGTTGGTTTGTAAACAGTAATTGCTATTTTAGACTCTTTCCCGGTTAAAGTCTTAATTCCCGCGCTGGAATTCCTCGTTAATCTGTTCTAACTAATAACTGCCAGTTGGAATGCTAACAACTTGCCAATCGGGAGTTCCATCAGATTTATTTTTATTTGCGAATACTAATGAATTATTTGGTTGTTGTCCACCAAATGGTTTTGATCTAATATTAGGCCAGCTATAATAAACACGTAACTGACCTAATGCTATCTCTTTTACTGGAATTGCAGTTGGAAAGTTAACGCTAAATTCAGGATTGGTCGAACTTATTGATATCATGGTAGTTTTTGAAGAAGTTGTATTAGTGATGCTCTGCTGTAACAACTCTCTCGACTCTGTTGCTGACATTATTTTTATTATTATTGTTTAATTCTCCATTTATTTTGTCACCAAAATCACTAACAATTCTGAATGCTTCATCGTAGGTTTTAATTATCGTTACGACCTCCTCGTCAGTTATTTTACCATCACTGAGATACGTGGAAATATATCCAGATAGTTTAGAGTATGTTGCTGTTGCTGTGTGCAATTTTATCATACACTCACGCAATTTATCATTCGCACATGTAGTTATTTTTTTTAGCAATAATACTAAAAATACCTGCTATAGTCGTTGAAGTTGAAACAATAATTGTTATAATTGCTGGAGCTGTCATCGTTAATGTCGATAATATTAATCCAGATCCAGGAACAATTGCAGAAACTGAATACACAATTATATCAATAAAGACCATACGTCTACGATATTTTTTTTACTTTTATTGTATAATGGTCGATGATATTTTTTAGTTTGGCCAGATATTCACAAGCTTGATTATATCTGTGACGTTGAACGTCGATAGAAGACGTAGTTATTTGATCCATTATACTATGATGTTAAGAAGTTAATTGAGCTACAAATTCCAAACACCACCAGTAACCAACTGAGACCAAATATTTATCAGACGATTCCAGCGTAAATGTTACTTCAGAATCTTTATCTAACAACACAGATATAATTCTAGAAATATTACCAGTTGATAGATAGTCAGCGTATATTATAAAATCTACACCGCTAAGTACGGATATCCTATATATACCAGCTATTTTTGCTGTATATTTAATGGTTTTATTTTCTGGCGTCCATACTCCAGATCCAGATGCAACTGTATACACAACATTTCTAATCTGATCGTGAGGAATTTTAACCAGACTAGTTTTTTTAACCATATCCGGAATTCCTCCAATAATATCATTACGTTTTGTGTGAATATCAGTAAGGTTTATATCAACATTTGATGGATTTCCAAAAAATTCGTTATTAATTCTGTTTATGTTTCTGCGAAACCTCAAAAACGTATTCACGTGATCGGTAAATTCAGTTTCGATTTTGGCAATTTCATTGATGATTGGAACTTCTTTATCATCGACGTATTTTTTGTAGCAGCATCAAAATCAGATTCTGGTGTATTTAAATTATTAATCCCATTACGATTCATATTACGAAATGCACGCATTATACCGCCATTGTTTAATACATACTTAAATTCCTGATCGTCAACATATTCTTTGTTGTAGCATCACTATCTGAAGTTGGATATCCAAGATCTGTGATTTCATATTTGTTCATAATAACGTCTCCACTAAATACACCGCCAGCTTTCATGACATAATCGTTAACTTAGTTACCGGAATCTTGTATTTTACCCAGATCAGTAAAAGTAACGATATTATCAGCAACTGCAGTAGGAATTCGTGTAAGTACTTCTGGTAGTCGTATATTACTCGTCTTTAATCGCCCTTGTTTGTCCTGAAAAACAACTGCTTCATTTTGATCCACATTTGTAATATTTAATAAATCATTAATCTCATTTCTAAGCTGATCAAGGATTGCATATTTAGATAAATCACCTTGCTGCTGAGCTTTACCACGAGCAGATCTTCCATTAATATCTACCATTATATTTTACTGATGTCTGTTTAAATGTGACATCGTGGTATATTCATGCACGACTTTATGAGGTGGTTTTCCTTGCAGTGCCATGGATATAGCATCAAGTATATTAAGTACTTCTCGACCACATATTGGTGGATCAGTTAATGTTTGTGTAGGTAACGTTGATTGGGGCAGTATTATTACTAACATAATGAATAAATTCCTTTGGTGGCGCTAATCCATATGAATCAAAATAAATAATTCTACGTGGATCAATTGCATATGCTACCCAATGGGTACCTGGTCCAGAGTTTTATCTAGATTTATAATACCTGTTTCAGTATTTTTCGGTTATTTTGGTAATTGATCGCGTATAAAAACTCCTCTAAAGTTTTTTATTTTTAATTTTTTAACAGCATTGAGTAAATCAAAATTAGACATAGGCGAGATTAGTAAACTGTTCCGGGAAGTCTTAGACCTTTTCCGTACCACGAAGGCGGGGTCCCTGGTAATCTGAGACCTTTTTCCCTTTTTTAGATGTTTGTTTTATTCCCTTTCCGGTCGCTTTCTTGAATGCCATTCCAGCGGCTGTTCAAACAGCGCCTAATGCAGCTGCTTTTGCATCAGCTGGGGCTGCAGCGGCTATTAATACTGGTAGAGCTGCGAGAAGGGGAAATATGCCACCAGTTTTAAAAGTACCCTTAATAGCACCTGCAGAAAGATCAAGTTTGACACCTTTATTTGATTTTTTTGCTTCATTAAAGTTTTTGAATTGACGATCGGTCAACGATAATTTATTTGAACCACTCATGTGTTCCTTTTTTAATGATATTGTTATTCCACAGTTATTATTTGATGCTGATTGCAGTCTTTTGAGCTGACCAGGAGTCAGGGTAACATCAGCGTGATTATATGGCATTTATAATACTGATAAACAATCTAATTACACATTACATATTTTCTACTGGAGCATCAACGACTTTCATTCGTCCACCAGCACCTTCTATGAGCATTGATCTATCGCTAAGTATAACAGCAATTGCTCTGTAATTATCAATAGCTCCTCTATTAACACTAGCTCGAAAATTTATATCGACTACTGATTGCCTGGTCAAATCTAAATGTTCGAGCGAAAAGTAATAAATAGGATATAAGCCTGTAAAATCTAGTTGTGATATTTGTAATCCAGTATCAACATTTTGATCACGGCCCATGAACGACATAAGACGATGATATGCACGTGCTGCATGATATTGATCAAAATTAAGTAATATATCCTCGGATGGTTCTTGATGTCCATTTATCCTTAACGAAATCTCAGAAACACCGAGTTTATCAAATATCATAATACTACGCGTTTGATCATTTACTCGTGCAGCATTTTGTAACGCAATAAATATGTGTCTTGGTGCAGAAATACCTTGCTGAGAGGCTATCTGCCATGTAAATAAACCGTTAATAATACTCTGGATAGCATCTGTGGTCATTGTCAGTCATGATAGCATTAATTTACCACCTTGATTCATAAAAGATAATAATGGTTGTTCTTCAGGTATTGAAGGAGTCATCATATGCATCCACAGTTTAAGTTTTGCAAGATTTACCATACCAGCATCACCGGCGGGTCTCCATATTGCATCATCAGCTGCATTAGTTGTACTAGTACAACTGTATGTCTGGCTCCGAAAATGATTTTTCTGACATTTCTACAGAATCCAAAGATGTGTGAGAGTGGAATTACCCACGCAAACACTCTTATATTTCCTTTTAACATCGCTCGACGTGTTGTAAATCCTAAGTTGAAATTTGCATTAACGCTATGTAATAACGAAAATGCAGCAGCAGGCCGGGCTATCATTCTTGCTGGTTGTGGATCGGATGCAGTATCCCGCGGTGTTTGTATCAAATTATATTGTCTATTTTCTGGAAAATCAGTTATATCCTTTGCGAACAACATTGATGGACCAGCTGATGTTGAATAATCATCACTATATCTTGCAAGACCAATTATGGTTGTAGCTACGTCAACATCTTTTTGAATTGATTCAATATTTTTCCCGTCAATCACGTACGTAGCGCTATCAAACAACGCCATATTATTAACAAAACCAACACTAATTTAGGCTGCATATTCAGTATTATCGGTTTTTAATATTTCACCTTCGACCTCAATAAAAGCATCTGAGGGCAGGAAATATCTACTTGTATCTTGAACCTGAAGTTCAATTCTTCCTCGTTGATTTGGAATTCGTGCTTTGTAAGAATAATACTGATAATTATGTATAGACTAATCTTTGAGAACTGGTGCGTCCATGTCAAACGCGGGGTCACTCATACGCTTGAACATATTTGTTATAATTATTATCGTCTAAAACGAAGACCACTTCGGGAAGTGAGACCACTTCCTGCTATCAGACTAGCGATTATGCTTCTCTCTTTTTCTGATCAAGGTATATCAGCCAACTCGGCTAGTTTTGGATTAGCGGCTTGACTTATTATTTTACTTACACTTGCGGGCATCACTTCAGTACGGGGCAATTTCACCGGCTGAGATCGGACAGGCTATGGTCTGCGTATTAATCGTGCTAGTCTATCTTTGCTTGCTGAGAATGCTTTGCTAGCAAGGTTACCAGCAGTGTCTATACATTTTTATTCACGAACAACATCAATAGCTTTCATACCCAACTGCTTTTCAATTGGTATTGCTTTTGGGGCTATTCTTCTAAATAGACCCTGAACAACATCACCTAACCCATCTCCGTAGGTTGCTCTGTAAATCGGTATTCGAGAGTTAATTGCCCTGACCATGGTAGGTCCACGTTGCGCACCATGCACAATCATTTTATTATTAATTAACTTTATCAATAATTGTATCTAATCACTGTGACTTAGTCACTATAGTAGTCATCGGCAATTTCATTAATAAGTGATCGATACACATCAATATCCATAATACCGCCACTAAATAATCGTTTACAAATATCTGCTGCTTCATTAATGATTTCTGGGGAATTATTACCAGCTCGTTTTCCTCCAATCAGAATTTCTAGTCGTTCTACATCAGTAAGGACATTATTAGGACACTGAGTAATAAGACCACTTCCTAAATCACTTCCAGTTGCATCAAAAGTGTCTTGAAATACTTCTTCTTCACTTGGATTCGATGGTGTTGTTTTACTTGGTGTAGATAGAATTGGCATTCGTGATTTTGGTGATCCTTGATAATCACGAAGTGATTGCTCAAATAGTTTTGGTTCTTTTCGTTTTGGAGTTTTTTTTACTTTGTTTTTTCTCTTATTTTCTTGATTGGACTAAATCATCAATTGTCTTAGCATAATTTCGATATAATGGATCATCAGTTCTAGCTTGTTCAACATTCATGCGTATACGATATAATACTTTCTGCCATTGTTCACGGGTTTTAATATCTTTAGCATGTTCAGGTTTCATTAATTTACCTCTTTGACTAAAACCATTCACAGCAAATTCAGCTAATTGTTGTGCGTTTAGGTTCTTAATTACCTTAACAGTTTCTTCATTAAATTTATCTATTAATTCAACTTCTGGTTCAGTGGCTAGTGCTTCAGCACCTTCTTCTGCCTGGTCTACATATTCAGGTATTTCCGGGACTGGCATCGCATCAGCTATTTCGGCGGGAAGTTTATCAAGAATCTTTTTTGTTTTCTTAGTTCTTTTTGCTATTTTTCCAGCAGTTTCAACTGTTTTTTGTAGCACAGGTTGAATATCTTTAGTGGTCTCAGTGATAGGTTTAAATAACTGTTTTGTACCCTCTGTAAATTCAACTTGAGATTCCTGACGCGATTGTAGTTGTTGTTTGACAGCATCACGAACAGGTAAATATTTTTGAATTGCCTCTAATCGCTCTCTAGTTAATTTAGCTGAGTGTGATTCGCCAATATTTATTATTAAATAATATTTATAATAGATGTTTAATTGAATTGAGTGCTGGTTCACAAGTAAACAAAAATCGCTAAAAATGCTTTTCTATTCTCTGACAAATCAAAGATAAAATAAATATTTTATTAATTATCATGTCTATCTGCAAATTTATTATAAAATTATATCAAAACGCAGATAAAAACACCATTTTATATTGATTGGCATTAGAGTATATAACAAAGCGCGATAACTATGATCTGAATCTATGTTGAGCAATAGATAATTATTTCCCTTTGCGCATTTAGTTGAGGACAGATAAAATAACTCTTTTTTTCTGACAATTATTACCTAATTATCTGTTACCTTGCGTGTCGGACTGCGATCAAGGATTCATTTTAAAAATGCCTCACAAGATAATGCAGTCAGTCGTTCGCCTGATATATTCAGCCCACAACCCGGTTCGGACGCTAGATACCAGCTAGCCTAGAGTCTCGCAAGCTAGCTACACTATACTGCCCGCACTTAAGGCACCCTGTGCCTGCATCGGTCTATACGTAGTACATTCAATCCACACACGCCAGACCTAGCCGCCTAGGTACATCTGCCTGCCTGCCAGCCCCAGATCGTCCGCAGCCTGGGGGTACCCTGTACCAGATAGCGCCTAGGTCAGCCTAGTCAACAGCCCCAGTATTGTCCGTATAGCGACTTATGAGACAGGGTGCTTTACTCGGTTCGCAAGGTCGCTATACACATTCTCTATAAATGCTACACCAATTTTGTTCACTTTCACTGAAGCACCCTAAATTTGCATTTTTGTCTATATAATAGTGGCGGAATCTATATGTGGGTAGTTGGTTAGAAATGTTCATATCCTCCCCTTTTCATTTCAAACCACACGTCCCGAAGCGACCACAGGCTTTGTCACTACGAGCTCGGAAAGAATCAGCTCTGATGGTATCGTTCACACCAAGCCCACAGCAAATGCATTGCGTCCCATATAATAGTGCCGTAAACTGTATGTAGGTAGTTAGTTAGAAATGCCCGAGAAAGAAACAGTCCCGCTAAGCGAGAGCCCGGGAAGAAATTTCAGGTCTTGCGGGAAGAAAGTTACGGGCTAAAGGAGAGTTTCTAACTAACTACCCACATACAGTTTACGGCACTATTATAGGGGTAAAAAACAATTTTGCAGTGGGTTGGGTCTGAACTATATTGTCATAGCTGATTCCCTTAGCCCGTGTAAAGTCCCAACCCGTGATTAAAAAGAGGAGAATGTAAACATAATAGAACTGAGTTGTCTGAATAAAATCTTTAGTGAACCCTTTCATCACTATGGAGCGAAAAAAAACTGCCTGGGACATTAAGACTGTAAACACTATGGACCGAAAAAACAGTCTGGGCTATTAAGCCTGTAAACACTATGGACCGAAAAAAAAAAACACGGTCTGGACATTAAGCTTGTCAACACTATGGACCGAAGAAAAAACGACCTGGGTAGTAAGCCTGTAAACACTATGGACCATAAAAACGGCCTGGACATTAAGCCTGTAAACACTATGGACCGAAAAAAAAACGGCCTGGGTAGTAAGCCTGTAAATACTATGGACCGAAAATGAGAGAAGACGTATAGAGAGACAACGGAATGCACTTGTGGGATAGTGACGACGATGAGGAATTTGAAGATACGCTCCACGTGATTTTGTTTGGACGAAAAGGCATGCCTATGACATGCCTATGTACATGGGGATATTATACGCAGTTAAAACTTAAAGGATTATTTGTGGCGAGTGTATATGTGTGTGTAGGAATAAATAAAATCTTGTTATTATATTACGATGTGTATCTTAAGTTTATAGTGGAATTCAACAAACAAAGATTCAGTTAATCACAGACGGACGGATAGGTTTAGCAGACAAAAACATACCTGGACAGGGGAAATAATCGTTTAAGTTACTCTGTGGAATTACTTTGCTTTATATACATGAGCAGCAGGGAGGGTGAACGACAACAATTGGGTCGGTTTGTATGTAAACAAAATCATGAAAAATATAGTCAATAATAGAGTAACAAAACTGAGCTAACCTCATGGATTTATTATGCGGTTTTTAACCGTACGGAAATATAATAGTTAAAGACTTTAGTTTAGCGTTATTGACTTATTTTTTCAGCCAGTTGTAGGAACCTTTATTTTTCGTTAAAGATACGAGCAAAATTTTGTAGGATTCACCCTCCCTGCTGCTGTTTCTATCAGCTTGCTCTTCACGATTTTCTCCGTATGCCGTTGTAAATTCTCGTCAGAGGAATAATGTCCTATTGTGTTGATATGACTTTTATTTAAATTTCTCCTCAAATTTTTCCTTCGTGGCTTGCAGCGGTACCTCTAGAGGGATGTCAGATAGGTGTAATTACACGCTTTGTTTCTTTATTTTCCGTCTGATTGGTGTTGGTATTGTTAAAATTGCTGGTAGTCCTTTAATTTGTATTTCTGTACGGTAGTATCAGTTGTGCTCCTTTCGGTCTCAGTACGTATCATTGATAACCTTTACGGTTGATAGATTGATTGATTGATTGATTGATTGAATTTTAACGGCGCACCAGCACTTTTAGGCTATTTAGCGCCATACAGTAGGTCATATTTGTAAAAAGGTTCAATATCGACCAGCGATATAGTAAAAAATCCATAGTAGATAAATATAAAATGGTAAATGTTGGTAACAGTTAAAGATATTGGTTCACGATCAACGGGAGATGTAAATGATGTATCTTAATGAAAAGATGTAAATAATAGTTGGTATTGGTATTAGTTAAAAATTAGTTTGGGTAAGGTCATAAAAAGTTACAGTTTAAAAAAAAGATTTACTTCCTTTAGGTACTCTAAAATACTAGTGATTTGAATAGTATCAAAAAGTTCCTGCATGTCGTGTACATTATAGTATTTATCACGCGTAGGTTGCAGGTCGGAACACGTGGTCATAAAGTGTTCAACAGTAAATGGTACATTGCAAGGAACGCACTCTGGTGGATCTTCACCTTTTAGTATGTGTGAGTGGGTAATGTATGTATGTCCGATTCTGATTCTTGCAATGACAACCTCCTCCCTACGAATAGTTCTGTAGGAAGGAGTCCATTCTCCCAAGATTGGTTTGATGGCATGAAGTTTGTTATTGATTGCATCATCCCATGATACCTGCCACTTTTGACGTAGATACTTTTTGATACAAGGTTTAAAATCAGAATATGGTAATTTAAAATCCGATGGTTCTAAAGATAGGGCCATCTTAGCAGCCCGGTCTGCTTCTTCGTTACCTCTAATACCAATATGGCTAGGTAGCCAACAGTATACTATATTGCATGAGGCACTAAGCTCAGAGTTTTTGATCAAAACATTCACCAATAGTGGATTATCTAGTTTGATATTGTGTAGCGCCTGAAGCACTGATAATGAGTCACAGAAGATAATACTATTTAAAATATGATTAGTTTCGATAAATGTCAGAGCAAGGTCTATTGCTCTGATTTCCGCTGTAAATATGGATGCATCATTTGGCAAACGCTCTTTGGTTATGTGTTTGCCACTGACGAAGGCTGCAGCAGCCTTATCAGTAACCTTTGATCCATCAGTATAAAATCTAGCATAATGTGTAAATTCATCGAGTAGATCATGATAAGAATTCAAGAATAGGATAGGGTTTGTCTCAGATTTTTTCCGATCGTGTAACGTAAAATTCACTTGGGGTTGCTTAATGAGCCAAGGTGGTGTTTTCGAGACAAAGGTTTTCTGGATTAAAGATAGATTACATTTGATTTGGTCAAAGCAGGATGATATTCTAATACCAAATGAAGGTATAGCATTTGGTTTATTTACGTATAAAGCTTTGTAATTTGGATGAAAAACGGCCGAAAAAGCAGGGTTCAAAGGGTTGGATCGTAATTTAAGAGCATAATGTGCAGAAAGCATTTCTCTGCGATGCGATAAAGGTGGTTCATTCGCTTCCGCGAGAAGGCTTTCACACGGAGATGTCTTAAATGCTCCTAGAGCAAGTCTTATTCCCTGATGATGAATTGGGTCAAGCATTTTCAAATAAGACTTCCTAGCTGAACCATAAACAATGCATCCATAGTCTAAGATGGAACGGATAAATGTTCTATACAAATTAAGGAGGACTTTTTTATCAGCACACCAATCAGTGTGAGCAATTACTTTAATCAAATTTAAGGCTTTTAAGCATTTAGCTTTCAAATTCTTAATGTGTGGTATGAATGTCAGCTTCTTGTCAAAAAGAACACCCAAGAATTTTGTTTCCTCAACAACTGGAATAAGTGTTCCATCCAGCGTGAGTTTAGGGTTATCATGATGTTTTCGCAACTGACAAAAATGCATGCATACTGTTTTTGATTTTGAAAATTTGAAACCGTTATTACTGGCCCAACTTTGAATCTTATTGATATTTTGCTGTAGTTGCCTCTCAATTGTATGCATGTGTTTTGAGCGATAACAAATTAAAAAATCGTCAACATATAATGAGCAGTCAACACCGGGAGCTAAGCATTTGGTGATACTATTGATTTTGATGTTAAAAAGCGTCACAGATAAAATACTGCCCTGGGGCACACCCATCTCTTGCTGGTGTGTATCGGAGAGGGTAGAGCCCACTCGAACTTTGAATTCCCTGTCAGAGAGAAAATTAGAGATAAATGAGGGCAGACGGCCTTTGAGACCCAGATCGTGCAGGTCTTTTAGTATCCCGTACTTCCATGTTGTGTCATAGGCCTTTTCTAAATCAAAAAATACCGCTACTAAATGTTCTTTTTTGATAAAGGTATCACGAATGAATGTTTCTAGTCTAACTAGATGATCATTAGTACTCCGTCCATATCGAAAGCCACTTTGGAAAGGAGATATTAAATTGTTAGTTTCTAAGTACCAGAGTAGTCGAGAATTGATCATTCGTTCCATTGTTTTGCACACACAGCTTGTCAGTGCAATTGGTCGGTAGCTGTTGGGGTCTTCGCTATCTTTACCGGGTTTGGGAACTGGTATTACAGTTGCTTCTTTCCAGTTTTTGGGTACATTACCAATAATCCATACATCATTGAAGAGTTTCAAAAGAGTTTTTAAAGATGATTCTGGAAGGTGTTTCAAAAACTGGTAATGTATTTCATCAGGCCCAGTGGATGTATCATGGGCCTTATCTAAAGCCTCCCTAAGCTCGGATAATGAGAACAACTGATTATAATTTTCCGAGTTCTTGGATGTGAATTTTAAACGTGACTTTTCTTTTTGAGCTTTAAGTTTTTGGAAGGCTTCGGTATAATTAGATGATGATGAATTTTTGGAGAAACTGTCAGCAAGAGTATTTGCAATGTCACGTTTTGAATTAAAGTTGTTATTGTTTAGTTGCAGTTGTCGGAGAGGGTTGTGTTTGTTCTTTCCGTTTATTTTGCGTACAGTATCCCAAACCTTCTGAACAGAGGAACGAGAGTTTAAAGAAGAAACATATTTCTTCCATGATGCTCGTTTACTTTCCCTGATTGTGCGACGAGCTTTGGCTCTGGCAATGCGATATACAGCTAAGTTTTCGGGCGTCGGATGATTATTAAATTTGTTTAATGCTTTTCGACGTAGTCTAATGGCTTCCGTACATTCCTTAGTGACCCAAGGTTTTAAGATTCTTTTACAGTTGGTAGAGGACTTGGGAATAGAGTCTTCTGCAATTGCTATTAGAATAGATGTAAAAAGCTGAATGGGATCGCTAACATTGAAAACTGTGTCCTCATTCAGCCTAGTTTTGCAGAGTATTTCGAACTTGACCCAGTCGGCCTTCTTTAAATTCCATTGTGGAATTACTTCATCAATTGTAGAGTTAAGATTTACAAGTGAGATTGGGAAGTGATCGCTACTGTGGAGATCATCAGCGACCTTCCATTCATAGTCCAAAAGCAGCGAGGGAGAACAAATTGTCAAATCGATGCATGTGTATGTACCCGTGCCTGGGTGTAGGTATGTAGGTATTTTGGTATTATAGAGACACAGATCGTGTCTAGAAATAAAGTCTTCAATTTTGTGACCTCTATCACTTATATGATTTGATCCCCATAGAATATTATGGGCATTAAAATCTCCGAGTAAAACAAATGGTGCAGGAAGTTGTTGCACAAGGGTATCTAATTCGTTTGGGACTAGGTTAGTGTTTGGTGGTAAGTAAATAGAACAAAATGTAATCACTCGCTGAAGAGTGACGCTTACAGCAATGGCTTGTAAATTTGTGTTTAGAGGAATGACCTTATGAGGGGCTCTATTGTTCACAATAACAGAGACTCCCCCTGAGGCCCTGTCAACATTCTGAGAGTAGTGGTTAAACAGGGAGTACTTTTTAAGTGTGATGTTGTCTGTAGTTTTCAAAAATGTTTCCTGAAGACATAGTACTGCAGGATCATGTTCATCTAAAAGCAGAAGAATATCATGGTAGTTGGCTTTAAGTCCTCTACAATTCCATTGTAAAATGGTGTTCTTCATTTCAGCTGTATATTAGACCTTTCGAGTGGCAAATAATTTGGTTATTTTTCTGGAGGAAGTACGGGGGTGTATCTTTTGTTATTGGATCTGGAGTTACCCTGAGGACATGAAGCAAATTCCTCCGCATCCATGTCCTCTAGGTCTTCAAACCTGTTGTGTATTTTTATAGGGTCATCAGACCCTTTTTTATGTCTATTTGTTTGAAGCCTTTTCTTGCTATTTGGTGATTTTGGTGGTGAGGTAATGTTGAATGTTGTTTGCGTCGATGTAGAGTTTTTTTGCGGTTTATAGTGTGGGATGTTTGAGTCAGCATGGGGTTCAGGCGGGTTTGTTTGAGTTTGTGCATCTTTCGTTGCTTTCTGGCTGCTCTTTACTACAGTTGAGAAGGATGGGCCGGGGAATGATCTAGCTTGAACAAGCTTCCTGGCCTCTGGATAGGGAATATTATTAGTATATTTAATCCTCTGGATTTCCTTCTCCTGTCTCCAAGTGTCGCATTCCTTGGAATTAGCATGATGTTCTTTGCCGCAGTTTACGCAGTGCGGAGTGGCCTTGCACTCTGATTCACGGTGGGAGGAGTCGCCACACCGGCCACAGATTTGGCTTCGAGAGCATCTGTCTTCATGATGGCCGTATTTTTGGCATTTGTAACATCGGAGGGGATTTGGTATATATACCTCAACCTTAACTTGTAAGAAGCCAACCTTGACCACTTTAGGTAATATGGGCTTATTAAAGGTGAGTATAATAGTGTTGGTGTCCTGCAGATTGTTGTTTCGTTTGATACGAATTCTACGGACTGCAGTGACACCTTCAGTTTTCATGCCCTCGACGATGTCCTTGTCGCAGACTCCAGCAAGGTCACGGCAACGAATGATGCCTTTTGATGTATTAAGTGTAGAGTGGGCGGAGCAGGTTACTGGAATATCGTGAAACGATTTAATTTTCAGTATATTTTCAGTTTGAGCTTTGCGCTCACACTCTACAAGTAGGTCACCTGATCTTAGCTTTTTCACACTTTTTGGCTTGCCGACTAATCCAAGTATAGTCTTTTCGACTATAAATGGTGACAATGTGGCAAGTTGTTTAGTTTCGTCTTTTGAATGGATGACCATGAAGCGAGGAAAGGATTCCACACTACATGGTTCATCATCCGACTCTGATGACACAGTTTTGGTACGTTTGGGAGTTTTTTTTAAATTCTCCATGATGGCAGTTTGAAAGATTCAGCACCCGTGCTCCCCACCCGCCAAGGAGCCCAACAAGGGGACACTTTTAAAGTGCCAGGGATACACAAACACCATACTCAGTTGGTAAAATTACCTTTAGTTGACCCTGAAGTTGCCAATTTCGAAGATCAGTAAATTTACCCCCCGATTGACCCGTTAAGCCACCGCCTTCTAGGAAGTCTTCTAAGATTTAAGAAAGGGAAAGATATAGGAATAGAATATAGGGGCAACGGTGGTATCAAGCGAGATACAAGAATAAAGTAAAAGGAGGTGAGAGAGTTAATTAAGACTTCCTAGGGCTCGGCGTGACCAGCCGATTTGTCGAGACCGGGCCCATCTCAACCGCCCGTCTTAAGAGAAGTAGAGGCCAAAGTAGTGTGTTGCAACTACCAGGATCCTTTCCTCCTCCGTTACGGGTCGCAACCCACGGCAAACAGGTTGCCTCTACTTAGTCGCCTTTTACGACACGTAGCGAGGCACGTCGGGCCAATTCTACAACCCCGAACCCGCAGGGGGATTACGGTTGATAGAATATATTTTATCTATAAATTCCACATTTCACACCTTAAGTGTCACCATAACATCTACGATTCCTGGTGTTTCAACCCTATTCACGTTTTGCAACTATATGTCTTATGTCCCTTCGTGACGTAAACATTCTACAAAAGAACATTTTGGTGTCTTTATTCTTCTTACTTTGAAGAAACTATATAGTTCTCTTGCAGCCTCTTTGTACGCCGCCATGTTCTCTCGTGTTCTTTGCTTTTGTGTGAGTTGAGTTTACTGGTCATTTTTTACCTTAGCGTTTTAACTGTGATAATGTTGGTATTAGGTTTGTTTTTTCAGTAGTTGGTTTCTACTCCATGATTCTTTTCCCTTTTACTCATTAAGTCTGCTTTGTTCAGGCCATTTTTCAAATTGAGAATACTTGACTTAACTTTGTCATAAAAGACTTGGCAAAATCAGTGACAATTTGAGTCAGCAGATTAGCTAATATCTGAAATCTCTTTGTTGGAAGTGTAGTTTTCGGCTTTTGAAATCTCTTTGTTGTGGTTTGCAGTATGTTTCACATGGTTGTGAATGCTATGTACATGTTACTTAAAGATCTAAAGCTTCAACCTGATTATTCCAGTTGAATCCAGTCCTGAGTGCAAGATTCAAAAGGTGAGATAGCTCAGTGAGGCTACCAATGATAAAATGAGGATATCTACAGGGAAATTAGACATGCGAAAAAAAATAAGAGACAAAAAAAACAAAAAAAAAACAGAAAAGTTACAAACGAAAAACAATAAATCCTTTTCATTTATACTTTAAGATATCCATGAAATGCTTTACAAAATTTATACAAATAAACAATTTTCTAATACATATTTAACATGTCAATTAAAATTGAAAACATATCTATGTTGTAATTCATTTTATTACCTTATTAAAACTGTTCCACCTTCCAATAAGGACAATAATGAGTAAGAGTTCACTTTATCAGTTTTCAATATCTTGAAATCCCTCGAGGATTTCGTTTTCCGTATCTGAACGAAACATGGCAGCTACCTCAGGGCTCATATAATTGGAGATTTTCTCATTATCGTCAGTCTCCAGCTCATCATTAGCTCCTTCCAGATGGCAATTCTTGCTTTAGCAGAGCTATTCACAATAACCGATTCAGAAAACCCTGTTCCATGCATTCTTAACCCAATATGCAACCTGGGAATATGTAGCGTGTCTCATACGTCCCGTGTTTATAATGATGTGCTTGCCTGCCGTCATCCAAAGTTACCACAACTTCCAAAGCTTAGCTTCGAAGCAACGATTAACGGAAATGTATAATGGTTGTCATAACTTTTTCATACCACCTGCGATGATGCCCAAAGATATCTTCTTGGTTTCAATCTTCACCTTTATATCGGTACTGATGTGTGCACGCGAAGAATCCATAACGAGTACACTTCTTAGTGAAGAACAATCCACTAACTCGAGGTGTGAAATATCTATCTAACCACTTCTCCATCATGTTATTGTCCATCCATCCTTTTGGATTTACTTCAATTATTATTTTACTGGGGAATTTTTCCTTTGGCATTGTTTTTCTTTTATAAATCAATATTGGTGGCAACTTTCTGCTATCGGCAGAACAAGAGAGAACTACAGTAATGCTTGAATTTTAATGACCTTTAGTCCTAATGGTAATGCTATTAGATCCTTGAAGCTTTAATGTTCTGTTCATTGGCATGTCGAATGTTAACGGCACTTCATCCATGTTTATCTCGTTAGTCATTTCCTAATTATCAGTGTTTATCTTGTCTCTTGGACATACCCACGGAAATTGTTTAATTTTTTCAGAAAGTTTACTGGTAATTTCTGTGCCATAGTATTACGTTGTCTTATACTAAGGACCCTTCTTTGCATGAACACAAAAATGACGTACTTTCACTGAAACTTTCAATTCCTAATTCAGTTGCAATTTCCTTTCCTTGAGTATGAGTTCCAGAGAGTTCATTCCACGACACGCGAAGCGTTGTGTCAATACATATTTGTCTAATTTATCCTCATTATTAATCCATCTTGCTTTGCAGCCACGACTTACATTTTCTTGTAGCGCATAATAAAACATTAGCTTGATGCCATTCCCGGACACGTTTTCACTTATATCATATTTCCTATGAGCAGCCATATTCCTATCTTTCTCTTCCACGAACTTTACAACTTCCATCTTAAAAGCCGCTTTGTAATACTTGCATGATTTGACAGAAAGCATTGTGAGATAAGTTGTATGATTTGTATGTGGATATTGTTTGATTGATCAATGCATGCCTAACTCATTAAAATGTGCCAGCACTATAGCAATGAAAACAATGCTCAAGGCTAAATTCATTATTTAAATCTAGAGAAGGGAGTGGGCATCATTTCCTGCGGTTTTTAATCCACTTGATAGTAAAAACGGGTATCGTAATTTATGCTGATTAATGATAAAGAACAATGTGGTATCGGTAACATGGTAACTATTATCGGTACCCAAAACCAACATCATGGTTTAAACAATTGCGGTAACTGGCTTTGATTGTAGTTGGAAACCAAAGACTAATTTTTCAACTACTAGTATAATCAGAGAGAGATACCGCTGGTTAAGAATGAATATAGGTGATGTGTTATTATTACAATTTGCTTGACAGTGAAATGCAAAACTAAAAACGGATCATTGATGATATATAAGTACAAATCAGATTTTAGTTTAGTTTAAACCATGTTTATTAGAGAAACTTTGTCAATTACGATTATAAACATATGATTTGTGGATTCAGTAGAAAGTATAATCAACGGTGTTTTATAAATAATCATAGAACGCTCGAGTTTTAATACGGGTTACATCCCTTTGTAGGATGAATTATATCATTGAAAAAGCTATATCAGTAAGATGGAGCTCACTAGTTAGTATGTACTTTTGAGAGAGTGAAATATGTAAGGTCAAGTTGTTTGCATTTTAAACATGCACAGTGGAGAGAATGTTGGCATACCTCTATGATACTTTGATGTAATGTGGCTGACATTTTTTTGGATATTGTACGTTTGGAAATTGTAAATGACCTTAGCATACTGCTAACTAAAATGACTTCTCCTTTGTGCTCCAAAAACCAACCTGAATTTGTCTAATATACAATCTCCTTTGCAACTATTAAAATAGTGAAAATGAATTTTTTCAGACTAGACAATGCCAGCTTCTGAAAGTGCAATAAAAGAGTTACCAAATATATAAAATGTAAAAAATGTATGGGCTATTTTTACAATTTACCTCTGAAGTTCAGGAAGTGAAAATAAGCAAATGGCGCTAGAACGTTTCTAAAAGGTGGACATCTGGAGTAAGGCCATGCTGTATACTATATAACTCATATTACACCCATCAATCATACACCAAAAAAATAGGAATTAAAAAGGTTCTTTGAACAATACCTAAAACATACAATGTCTTTTTAAATAGCCCGCATAACTAGTGAGTAAACCCCAGGAAATTCTTTTTTTTAAAAAAAAAAATCTAACCTTATGCTAAATACGAAGCAATAGAGTGCCACCTAATGACTCGCATGTGATGTCCAACAGTATACTAGAAAATCAAATATCAACGGACCAGTTGCTAAAATGTGATCAGAAAAACTTAGGCATTGTTGAAAAGGATGAATAGAACAAAATTATTTCACATGTTTGGTTTTTTTAAGTACAAACTATAAGCTTTGAATTAATACAATACATAATAAGTATAGACTCATGGTAGAAAAATAACAAAATACACGCAGAATGCAAACTAAATGATCGCAAAACTTACAAATATAAATGCAGTCATATTAGTTTAAAACAATTTATTAACATAGTAGTAATTGAACAAGAATTAGTATTTCTATGTGACCTGTTTTCGTTTATACCGAGTATAGAGCAATTTTAATAGCATACCAGGTACCGTAATCAATATGGCCATAGAACATAATTAATTTTACTATATAGTCTCTACATTTGTTTCTCAGTACAGAACTTTCCACTGTGTGAAAATCAATACAAATCATATACTAATCTAAAATACATTCAAAGATGACTTTTCGGTGAAGTTCTTGTCACGGGATGGCCTGCATTATTTTGAAAGGCTGAATTATAAACAAAACACCATGCAACGGAACACGGATTTCACTTCCGAATCATCACCATAGCATTATTACTCAATGTGCACTGTCGCCGAAATACACACAGACAACCAGACCATAGAGCTCACATTTTAAAGAATAAACAATTGCCTTTAAATCGTTACCAAGAATGCCAAAATCCAACTTTTGTATCACCATCAAACGAAGACAGGAAAAAAATTATCTAAAAATAGACTGGGACTACATTCGTGGATACTGAACCGGAATTAATAATTGTGTGCTGATTCCATATATAAGTCGATGCAATGTCAGTGACATACGCCATATATAAGACGATTCAGAGTATAAGACGAAGACCTAGATTTCAAGTAAAAAAAATCGACTTATAGGCCGGAATATACGGTGGTCTACATTTAGCCTCATGCTGCTTGTATTGATTCTGAGGCCGAGAAGTCAAAGATCAAGGTCATTAACATGTACGTTTATACGTATGTATATGATAGTATGGGGTTTAACGACACTACTGTAGAATTGTTGCTATATGTTTGTTGAGAAAAGAGTTTATACAAACAAAGACTAAACGTTGCAAATTATTTAGGTAGGTAAACCATAACAATCGCAACTTTGGGGCACAAGAGCAAAGTAATTATTTAAAAGTTATTTAAACTGTATATATGAAGAAACATATGTAGGTATTGTAGGTTAATTTGCCTCAAGCATAGTTTCAAAATGTATATTATTTTATTTTCTAGTTAAAGTGTGTCTGGGATTTAGTTTTTAACGCATGTTTAACAATGTTTCAGTCACATCGCTACAGTATCTGCAGTGTGGCAGTAATAGGGATGTCCAGCACTGGGGCATCATGCCGTAGACATGTAGCATGTCCCACCCAGTCATGTTAACCTGACACCAGGCCAACCAGTCCTAACACTAACCTCTTTAATGCGAGCTCGTAGCAAGGCAACTGTTAGTACCATTTTTATGTCTTCGTTATGACTCGGCCGGGATTCGAACCCACTACCACCTGTATCCAAAGGGACGCTCTAACCACTACGCGTCTTAGACTGATGCTTTTATTTTCTTTCTGTCACTTAATTTAAGACTTGAATTTGTAACAACTACTCATAACATTATAGTATGACTTTTTATTCAGATGTTTCCTTGAATAATGTACACCAAAATGACAAATGTTAGTTTTCTGGTAGGGCCTTAATTATAATATTATCTTTTGTCCATGTCTGTTTCATATATCTGGTTTGCGTTTATGTCACTACAAGCGGACATTTTTATTTTCAGAGTTTAAATATTTTTAGGTTTAATATCTTATTTATTTACAAACGTGTCTACGTTTATTTAGGGATCTACCTTCCTCATGTTTCCTGCAAGTCTATCTTTAAAATGTTGATGACAATCCGGTATAGTCATTATGACAACAAGGAACACGTGAAGAGCCTTGAAACAACTTTTTCTCATAACGTGGTCAATATAATTAACAATGTATTTTAGATTGAAGGTCCTTTAATTTATTTTGTTGCTATGATGCCAATCCACTATCAAAAATTGTCGTTATTAACACTCTCTTAAATCCTATTCAGCTTAACTTTACCAAATGTAACAGAAATTATTATTGCATGACGACCATTCAGTTTTAAGCAAATGATGCTCTTCCGCTATCAGATACAGCAAGAGTTACTACAAATGACAAACTTAAAAAACTTCCTCTGAAAACTCACTGATGAGAATTCTGAAAATTTTATTTGGAGAATTCTGGCAGGAAGAGTTTTCATATTTATGCAAATAATGCTTATTTGACTTCATATATTGCTGTCGTTACTAAGAACAGAAAAATTAAAATGACTTTGTAAGAATCTCTCAAAAGAATGTGACGAAAGGATAGATCATTCCATTACGTTAAATATGACTTCTGTTACTAAAAAGAAAGAAAAACTTTAAAATTATTTGTTGAAAAGCATTCGACGGAATTTGACCAAATAATTCAAGAAGCATCCTTTAATTAAAGGCTTTAAAATTTATACGAGTAATGCCAATCCACTACCAATATTACGTCCGTTACTAAAAATAGAAAATCATTGTAGTATATGATTATCTCTTAAAGTCGTTCCACAGAATTTGATAATCTTAGACATGAAACATTCTGGTGTAAATGTGTGTATGTACTGTATAATGACATCATACGGTAGGATAGCTAGTCGAAATTAGATTGGTGAAACACTACTAAGCAATTATATTTGTTTGATTTTCACCTGGAGGGATGATTACTGGATACAAAGGAAAAAAAACTTGATTTATTGTAATGTATTAGTGACCGGATGTTTGCATCATTTGATTTGGAACAGATGTAGACAACGATAAATTTTATTTCGAACCAAAATTGCATCTACTAATAAGACACGTAAATTCGTCTGAACTATTACACCGCTAAAAAAATGTGGTAGCATAACTTTCTCACAGCCGGGAGATCAGTTTATTCAACCCTTTCTTCTGTGAAAAGAGGTGATCGTATTTACTCATATTGTATATCATTTAAACCACGCCTCTCCATTTAATAATACGTTTAGATTTATTTGTAACGAGCCGTTGTAGGTTCCATTGGCCATACTCTCAAAAAGTGATTTGTTTCATAATATCTTACGTTAGTATACAATAGTAAAGTGTACTATGTGATAATTTCCTAAACCCTAACATACAAAGTATTCGAAAAATGGCAGCCTGTTGATAATAGGAAAATCAAAATCTTCCATAAATTGCAAAATCAAAAATAGCCAGAATAACAATCAGTAAAGACAGTGCGGTGCAGGAATCATATGAATTTATTTGGGCCAAGTAGAATCATGAAAAATCATGTATCAGCATAATTTCATTTAAGAAATATTAAATTTCACACACTATATGTAAAGTGTAACGATTATGTAATTAATGCATATATTGAACTAATATAGACAATTCGGAAAAAACGCATTAAAATCAAGTCATTGAATTTGATCCAAGTTTTCAAACAAAAAGACACCCTAGTAGAAGGTTGTTCAAATGTATACATCTGATACCAATCCGCTATCTATTATGGCAAAAAGGTGAGAAAAAAATTTCAAAAAAAATATAAAGCATTTCTTCTATTAGTCATCACAACAAACGTTTACCGCATGCAAACTATGGCCACCACTGTTAGTGTTAGATAAAAAGGTTTGATGCTGGCTAACATTCTTCTTCGTGTCACATTAGATACGAAAATCGCTTCATCATTAGTACGTGTAATAACCTACATTATGGAGTGATTTATGCATGCTTCTAAAGGGTAAACACCTTACCTGCCACCCAATTCAGTCTCGATTTTTTTTATTTAGCTCATTACCAGTGAATTGTTCAAATGAGTTGACATTATTATTTTTAGGAACCTCTTTTTTGTCTACTTCGTCGATTAACTGTTAGCTTGTATATTCTGTTTTCAGTTAGCGGAAATAGGGAGTATCAAAGCTGACAGCTGGCATCGTTGATAATTTGATCAATGACTATTTCTAGTTAACCATTTAAGAGTGTACGGTACATACTCAATGTGTTTATAGCCCTCGATATTTAATTTGTATACATCATCGCTTTTAAGTTTGTTTTCTTCTTTTCACTTCTTTTTTTCTTTGGTACATGCACAAGTTGATTGCCCTGTCATGTGATCTACCTCGTTGATATTGTAATGGGGAGCGCCTTAGAACACTCGACCTATCGGGGTCAAAAAGCACATGAAGAAGCAACACAAATATAGAAAGTTGGGCATACTGACAGGGAGATATAATTAGAAAGGCACATTCATGCATATATAGATTCGATAACTACACGTAGATATAAAAACATGGTAGAAATAGATAGATAGATAGATAGATAGATGGATGGATGGATGGATGGATGGATGGATGGATGGATGGATGGACGGACAGACAGACAGACAGACAGACAGATAGATAGATAGATAGATAGATAGATAGATAGGTAGATAGATAGATAGATAAAGATATATCTGTTATAAAGTGCTTCAGTGCTTCATTACAAAAAACGCAGTAACATTACAAAAAACGCAGTAAGGTGTGTCCAAGCCTATTTAGTTTGTAGGGGTGTGTTATACCAGTGTGACCAGTTCTGATTCTTGCAACGACTACCTTGTCCTAAAGGAAAGTTATGTGGAAGAAAACCAGTCGCCTAAGCTTGGTTTGATCCCATGTAGTTTGTTATCCATTGCATCATTCCATGAAGTTTGCCACCTTAGACGTGAAGACCTTTTGATAATGAGTTTGAAATCAGTGTATGGTATTTTTGAAGCAGTTGGTTCTTGTGATAGATCCATTTTAGCAGAGCGATTTGCTACTTCAGTACTTGTAATACTGACATGGCTGGGTGACCAATAGTATGCAAAATTATGAGACGTACACTGCTCTGTATGTTCGATAAAAATATTGATCAGTAACGAGTTGTCCAACTTTGTGTTGTGAAGTGACTGAAGTACTGGTAGTGAATTGAAGATGATGATGGAGCTTTTAAAACATATATGCTTTCGATGTATATCAGAGCAAGGTCTATTATGTGCATGTATATATATATATATATATATATATATATATATATATATATATATATATATATATATATATATATATATATGTGTGTGTGTGTGTGTGTGTTTGTGTGTGTGTATACAGTTATGTATATTTAATTTATTTGTTTGTATTTTAGTTTTAATTTTATTTATTTAATTATATGCTATTGTAATGTAACTTTGTTTACTGGATTTGACCATGTCCAGAATTAAGTTCAGTTTTCTTTTAACTGATTAACACTTTTTAGTTTTTATTATTTAATTGAAGTAAGCAACTAATAGCAGACTCACCAATTTATATAGTAAGTAGTAAACACGTTAATTTGGGTCAGAATATTGGGGATTCCAAAGTAAATTTTATAAGCTAATATGCTGAAAGTGAACAAGGATCATTAAATAATGCTAGAAACTTATTTACTATTAGGTAATTGTTGTTTTTATACAATGCTAATTTATTACCTGAGGTCAAAGAAAAAACTATATTATCTTCTGACTGTGAACAATTTACCAGTCGTTCTTTAACATCTGACACTTTAAGATGCATGATGTTGGGTCGAGTTTGAGCTGAATTTTATTTTCTGCAAATTATTGAATTCAAGTGATTATTTTCTTTAAAACTACAAAAATGCTCTGATAAAATTACTAGAACTTATATCTTTAACTCTCTGATTGCTTTTGGATTCAATCCGCAATAATGTAACATAACACACATTGGACATTTTGTTTTGTCTTTAGTAAAGTATTATTTTTGGATACACATTTATCCTTGATTTATTGCAATCTAAAATGTATAATGTACTTTTACTAGTTCAACCTTGTTTGGAAATGCCTCTTACGCACAACAAATGAAAGGTACAGCGTCTGTTAGAATGAACAAAATTATTCGTACTTCTTTCTACATCAATAATTTCCAGAAAATAAAAACTGTCATAAAAAGAATTTAAATTGGGTGACGATTTAATATTACATATATGAAGCTTGTTAAATGCTATTCAGCTTTTTACACACCAAGAATAGAAAAATCTAAATATTATTCAACTCGTTTAATGAATTCAATATTTGACCGTTATATATATATATATATATATATATATATATATATATATATATATATATATATATATATATATATATATATATATGTGTGTGTGTGTGTGTGTGTGTGTGCGTGTGTTCGTGTCTGTGTATGCATTTAGAATATATGTATAGTATGTTCGCTGTATCAACGATATACGACGAGATATATAAAATTTCCGTTGAAAGGAAACTAGGCGTGCCGAGTTCAATTTCAATGATAAATTTATACAACGAGCGGTATATCATTGATACAGCCTACATAATGTAGATATTGTTTATGCATATTACATACAAATACATATATTTGCCCTTTGAACGGAGAATGAATTCCTCACATTCCCGAGTGTGACCGCTACAAAATGTAGTTCTATATTTAATGCGGCTATTCCCATGCACCTTTGCTTATTAATAAGTTTATTCCTTTTTTGTAGTTTAACTTTTTCTTTACATTGATTAAATCAATATAATGCACACTTGTCATTAAATTATGATGATTTAGTGATTTTAATGATGAAAGTAGAGCACTACAAACACTTGATTTGTTAAGTCATTCACAAGACTCTTAGGCATTCACGTACCGGTATATAGAAATTAGTCTGAACAGCTACTAAGTTAGGCTAAGTCTCGAACCAGCAAGAGATAATAAAAATATTTTAATATATTTAAAGTTAACCTAGGTAATTATTCTGCTTTAATAACGGTACCACTGACCATAAACTCTCTATCTTTCTTTTTCTCTGTCTCCCTGTCTCTCTCTCTCGTGCTTTTGTTTCTGACATATATATATATATATATATATATATATATATATATATATATATATATATATATATATATATATATATATATATATATAGATGCAATAAACTGACGACGAACAGTACGAAACTAGTAACTAACTAGCCTAAGCGCTTTCGACTCTTAATGAGTCTTTTTCAAAGGCAAATACAAAACAGAGTTACGACAAACAAATAAACACAAAAACGTTGCGTTTGTAAACCTCTACATTTCTATCTTCACATGTGCTAAAACTATAAATACAACCAGCTTGTATAGACTAGTTGCGGAAACTGAAAACGTTGTATAATTCCCTAAAAGTCTACAAGCCAAAGCGACATCTATTTTTACTTTGTGTACATATGTAACGCAGATTATATCCCGGATATTTGGTTCTATACCGGTTATTCTTATAGTAAAAATTGAAGGATAAGAAGATTTAGAAAATGTTAAATTCTACTAGTGCATAGTTTTCATTTTCTAGTCTTCTTGGTTTAGACCGCTTGGTTTCAATGTTCTAAGGCGGCGTATCCAGTATGATTCCTTTTCCTTCCTGGTTTCGGAACTCCAGCTGTGGTTGTTGGCAATAGCGATAAGTATTATATCACTGAAAGTGTGGCCAGGGGAGGAGAAGTGTTCTGCGACCGGGCTTCTGTACAGCTTTTTTGTCATCCAATCAGATCTATGAAGGTTTATCCTTATGTGTAGCTTTTCAGTTTCTCCCACGTACTGAAGGCCACAGATCTTACATGTGATGAGATAAATCACATTCTCTGTTTTGCACGTTTTGTGTGGACCATGTATGTTTAGTTTTTCTTTAGTCACTGTGCTAGTGAATGTCTTGGTCTCTATCATATGTTGACAGGTTTTGCATCTTTTATCGCCACAGGGTCCAGATTGACTAGGTTGGTTTTGACTAGCGATTGTTGTTAGCTTGGCCCTGACTAGGATGTCCTTTAAGTTTTTTGGTCTCCGGTAAGCTACTACAGGTTTGTTCGGAAGTATTAGGTTTAGTATGTCTGACGATTGCACGGTTGGCCAGTGGTTTGCGATGATTTTACCTACTTTGGGATTGTCTGGGTGATAGGTCAGAATAAATGGTATCCTATCAACCTTTTCTTTCTGTCCATATCTGAGTAGGTCATCACGGTTTGTTTGTTTGGCCCTTTGGATTGCCTCCGCAATCAGGTCTCAATCAGACCAAAAAACTTAAAGGACATCCTAGTCAGGGCCAAGCTAACAACAATCGCTAGTCAAAACCAACCTAGTCAATCTGGACCCTGTGGCGATAAAAGATGCAAAACCTGTCAACATATGATAGAGACCAAGACATTCACTAGCACAGTGACTAAAGAAAAACTAAACATACATGGTCCACACAAAACGTGCAAAACAGAGAATGTGATTTATCTCATCACATGTAAGATCTGTGGCCTTCAGTACGTGGGAGAAACTGAAAAGCTACACATAAGGATAAACCTTCATAGATCTGATTGGATGACAAAAAAGCTGTACAGAAGCCCGGTCGCAGAACACTTCTCCTCCCCTGGCCACACTTTCAGTGATATAATACTTATCGCTATTGCCAACAACCACAGCTGGAGTTCCGAAACCAGGAAGGAAAAGGAATCATACTGGATACGCCGCCTTAGAACATTGAAACCAAGCGGTCTAAACCAAGAAGACTAGAAAATGAAAACTATGCACTAGTAGAATTTAACATTTTCTAAATCTTCTTATCCTTCAATTTTTACTATAAGAATAACCGGTATAGAACCAAATATCCGGGATATAATCTGCGTTACATATGTACACAAAGTAAAAATAGATGTCGCTTTGGCTTGTAGACTTTTAGGGAATTATACAACGTTTTCAGTTTCCGCAACTAGTCTATACAAGCTGGTTGTATTTATAGTTTTAGCACATGTGAAGATAGAAATGTAGAGGTTTACAAACGCAACGTTTTTGTGTTTATTTGTTTGTCGTAACTATGTTTTGTATTTGCCTTTGAAAAAGACTCATTAAGAGTCGAAAGCGCTTAGGCTAGTTAGTTACTAGTTTCGTACTGTTCGTCGTCAGTTTATTGCATCTATTTTAATTAATCCCTGACAGACGTGATCCCTTGGTGGATCCAGTACGCTTGAGAGGGTTGTTATTCGCCATATGATTTGTATTCTTTATATATATATATATATATATATATATATATATATATATATATATATATATATATATATATGCATGCATGCATCCATCCATCCATACATCCATCCATCCATCCATACATACATACATACATACATACATGTTGGAGCATGTTTGTGATCACTGTTCTATAAGTGGTGAAAAGAATACACGTTTTATGTATAATTTATACACAAAAATTTACACTCTTAAAAAGAAATAAAAACCGTTTGACTAAAACCCACACATTAAGTGGATGTTATTCATATTTGGAAATGTTTATGAGAAGGTATGTATAAATGTATCTACAGAACTGTTTCACGCAAATTTCCCAACCATTTTTGTTGCGTGATTGCCCTCGACAGAACCTCTTTAGACCTTCATTTTCTAAAGCAATTCATCTGTGCGTATAAAATGTCCCAGTCTGATGGTCATAAAATTATGTTTTTGAAAGCTTTTATGATAAGACGTAGTTCAAAGCTATATAATAACATTACTTTGATCAAGATTGTATAAAGTAATTTTTTTTAAGTTTAATTGGGCACATCTAAAGAAAAATTATATGTTGTTGATTCATATCGCCGTTTATCCCTGCCTGACAATTATTCGTCATCAGCTTATATAATTGCATCTTTCTTCATGAGGATATATACGTGAAACTACATTATCATTATTAGAACCAAATCCTAAAAATACTATTTTTCCTTTTCCTTTTCAAATTTAAGAATAAAAAAAACTTAACGTAAATAATCGTTTGTATTATCTATAATATCACACAAAAGCTTGATAAGAATCCACATCTTACGGATATATACAATTTATTATCTCTCTCTCTTTCTCTCTCTCTCTCTCTCTCTCTCTCTCTCTCTCTCTCTCTCTCTCTCTCTCTCTCGAGTATTTGTAACGAACATTTGTACTGTTAATCACCCTAATTTATCTTTCATTGTATCTATTATCTCTTATAGCACTTCACATCATCAGTCCGTCGGAGTGTGTGTGTGTATGTGTTTGTGTGTGTGATGTAGATTTTTAAGGTAGCTTTAACAATTTTTCTAGCACTGGGGCATCATGCCGCAGACATGTAGCATAATGTTGCACACAGTCAAATTATCTTAACACCATGCCGACCAATCCTAAAAATGACTTCTTAATGCTGATCAAGGCAGCTGTTAGTACTATTTTTAAAAGTCTCTGATATGACTCGGCCGGGGTTGGAACACACGACCTATAGCATCTGAGGCAGACGCTCGAACCATTAGGCAACCTTCATATGCTTCCACCGTCCCATTGTTGCAGTTTTGTACTTTTATCGCTTGTTGGTAATATAAACTTTTGATATATACTTTTTATCACCTTGTTTGCGCGTCATAAAACCCACACTAACGAAGGTTACAGCAGCCTTTTCCTCATCCTTTGAGTATAAATTCTTGTGTAGTTTTTAAATTCGGCGGCGAGTAGATCATGGTAAGGGTTGTAGAAGATGGAAGAGGTATTATTAATTATTTTTCATCGTGTAGCGTAAAATGTAATTTTGGTTGCTGAGACAGCCAGGGAAATGTTTGCAACTGCATGGGGTTTTTTTTAATTTTAGTAAGATTATTTTCTGTACTGTCAAGGCTGGATGATATTCTGATGCCAAAGGAAGGTTTGGCGTTTAATTTCTTTTGGTATAATGTTTTCTATTTGGGTTAAAATACAGTTGTGAAAAGGTGGGAAGAGAAGCATCGGCCACATACTGGACCTTTCTAGTATCTGTATTCGTGATGGCCTTAGTTTTGACATTTGAAGCATCGAAATGGATATGGTATATATACCTCAAACTTGACTTGTAAAAATTTAAATTTGACAACTTAAGGTAATATTGGTTTGTTGAATTTGAGTATAATGGCGTTTTTGTCCTGCAGATTGTAACGTTTAATACCAATTCTACAGACGGCAGGTACACCGTCATTTGTCATTTCTTCGATGATTTATGTGTCGTTGACAACGATTGACGTCTTTAGATGTATCAAAAGATGTGTGTGCGAAATTGGGTACTGGATTGTCGCGAAATGTCTTAATTTGTGTAATTTTCTCAGTATGTTCTTTACGTTTTCACTCTACAAGTAGACCATCTGATTTCAGGGTTTGCCGACTAATCCCAGTAGTCTTTTCGACTATAAATGGCGATAGCCCGGCAAGTGGTTTAGCTTCATCATGGATTGCATGACAATGAAACGAGGACAAAATTTTACGCCACATAGCTCATCCTCAGTCTGATATGGTTTTATTGTTCTCTTTATCTGGTTTTGTGTTTTGATTTTCCATTTCTTTTTTCAGTTGCTTCTCCACCCGTGCTCGTCCATCCGCTACTGAGTCCAACAAAGAGACAATTTTCAAGTGCCAGGGATACACAGGTGGTATACTAAGTAGGTAAGATTACCTCCCGATTGACCCGTTAAGCCACCGCCTTCTAGGAAGTCTTCTGGTAGTAAAATAAAGTAAACATACAGGAGCAACGGTGGTACAAGAAAGATACATGGAGAAAGAAAAAGAAATTGAGTGAGTATATTAAGACCTCCTGGAGCTTGCCTTAACTAACGATTTCCCGAGACCGGTCCCTCCTGACTACTCGTCTAGAAGACATAGAGGCCAACGCAGTGTATTGCATTGGAAAACCTCTGCTCAACTACCAGGATTATTTCCTCCCCCGACACGGACTGCAACACGACGTACATTTCTACCCCGATACCATAAACCCTTTTCAGTGAGACCCTTTCTGATAAGCATAATCTAACAAAACAAGTTCTTGTTCAAGAGTGAAGTACTTCCTTATTCTGTGGACTCGATATACTATAATGAACGTTCTTCATCAGCTCTATAGACAATTACTTATAGTCCATAAAAAATATTTTTCTTGCAAAATCATTGAATTTCTTGAATTATATGTATCCGTGAAGTTAAACTGAATGTATATGCATCATTATGGAACTAGTAATGCAAATAGTGATATTAATAATTACAATATTTTTTTTGTTCCGAAAATAGTAAAACTTAACTTTTGTGTCGGTATTTTATCTAAATGTCGTTGTCTTCAAAAAATCGAGACAATAAATCCAGTGCGCAGATGAAATGACACAAAATTTTATAATTAAAATTGATCTTTATGATAGTCTGCTTTCGATCTAAATTCATATGAGGAACGAAATTAATATGCTGAACGGAATAGTTTTAGACCATATATCTAAAGCTTTTGTTGCACAACGATTCAAGAGCATCTTAAAGACAGTGAAAGTCTATTTACTTAATTCATTGTTAGTCTATCAAAAGATTAATAGAAATAATGAATGATGCCAAAAATGTGACACAATGTGGCTTTAATCGGAGCTAACAATTCTGTTTCAAATGACCCAGGCTGATGTATTTTTCAAAGGTTACAGCCACCAAAATATTGCAATGATGATTTTAAGAGATGTAAAGATTTTATACATTCATACAGAGATCAACCATAGTAAGGTCATATTTGTCCAAAATCTCATTTATAGTTAATTTTCTTTCATCTAATTCTACTTCCTTGGGCTAATCTTAGGGAAAGTACTTTATTGACTAGGAGTCACTGTCTCTGCCAGGATATGCCTTCCTTCGCAGGATTTTAAAATCGCATGCACCAAATCTCGTAAAAGGACATTTAATGTCCAACATGGCATAAAAATGAGCATAACGTGATTATATATCTTTAATCAGACTCAGACACATCATGAAATCATCCAAAAAGCTCACTTATTGTCTTTATGCAACAGAACAAAATCCATCATGCGTTAATTTTCACTCCAGTAGTTATTTTACCCCCCCCATTTTTTCAATACCATAAACGGCAAAGTAAAAGTTCTTTCGAAATAGTCGTATACCCAGTAAATATCCAATACTCCTAGTTTGAGAAGTTAAGAATGAGAATGTCATATTACCGAAATGCAATGGTCTTGATGGAAACGTGTGAAACTGATTCATGTAAAGTATTTTGGTAACAAACTCTTGTTTAATTACAAATTTTGACTAAAATAAATATATTAGTCGGCAATTCTCGTATTCATGTGTTTCTAGACTATTGATATGTATCTCCATATATCATTTGCAAACTCAAAGACGTTTCGAAATGCGACGGATTGATATGGAATACATGACCACTGATAATTACCAAAGTATCACATTCAGATACTTAAAGCACCGTACAAGCTGAGAAACTAATAAAACCAGAGACAAATGTCAAACAAAGTTAAACTTCCGACAAGGAATTGTATTACATAATAGCGGAAAAAGAAGGAAAGAAGTATCACACTTTAATGAAATTTCAAGCTTTAACTTCGAAAAGACTAACTCCTATAATGTTGTTGGGAAATAAAATAGAAGACTCCAAATTGAATATGCTCGGAAGCATTTATTTGTGTTTTTATATTACATTAACGTTTTAAAATACTAATTGAGTACCCACAATAAAAAAAATATGATTTGTACTCTTTTGTATGGAAATAATTTAGTCTTAAATTTTACAGGAAAAAAGCAGCGTGTAGACTAAAAAAAAAAAACGCAGCCCACATCGTGACCATGAGATGTTCGTTTTTCTTCTCCTAATAGTGATACCCGACGTAAACAAGATTTTCTCATACAATTGCCACCGTTAAAAGACCTTATTTTAATCGAAAATATATCCAGTTAGTCAATGTTTCGTATCCCCTACATAGATAACAAAACTTGACTTTATTCCTTCTTGTATTTACAACCATTTTTCCATAAATGGTGGAAGAATTGAAGACAAAAAACCTTTCCGTTCCATTGAAATGGTAATAATCTTGTTAGCTCTGAATTATTAACTACAAATCTAGTGCCTGCTAGATTATTGTATGTATAAACAATTCAAAATGTTGTTGTTCCGCATTTCAGATAATCATGCTAATATTTATTGGTTTTAAGAAACGGCGCTTCGGAGAGATGCTGATGGTTTTAAAATCATTGTATAACAATGTAGAAATAAATACACCATATTTGTAATTAATTTGTTTTTATTCATATCTCCTTAGTCTAAGTTAATTTTAATGGCAGCACAAGCATGGCTAACAAGTTAGAATTAGAATCATTTTTATACAGAGAAAACAAGTTTATATTTTTTTTTAATGTTTCATTTTTAGATTTATTTTCTTGTATATTTACATATTCAACATAAAGAAATAAATTATTTAACGCAATGTCTCAGAAAAGACAATGTCGTAATATTTATCGAAAATTGTTTCTTGAAGAAAGGCTTCTTAAGTCTTTACTTTAAACATTTATTTCCAATCAGTATTAATTCCAAACTGATTTTGTCTTGAATAATCAAAGCCAACGATGGGTATTAAACAAGTTTTAAAATTTAGTTATTTCTTTCTCTTGAGCACAAGCTATTCACTGCTTATATATATATATATATATATATATATATATATATATATATATATATATATATATATATATATATATATATATATATATATATATGTATGTATATATATATATATATATATATATATATATATATATATATATATATATATATATATATATATATATTGTGTATACACTGCACGACTGATTACTGCACAACTGGACAGACCTCAAAACGTTGCCATCTAAAACTGATGCCATTCTATGGACAAATACGAACAGCTTTTAAGCAAACGAATTTAAAATTTAAATCATGATCAAAATTAAAATAGTCACATTACTGCTACGATTCATCCCATGTATATAACGATTATATTACCGCATGATATTGCGCCCTTATTCGAACATGTGAGAAAGAAGAATTTATCTTGCCTTTCATGTTCTGTACTTTATCCGGATGAAAACTAATTAATCCCGTAACATAAAACTTGTTCAGTTCACACATAAATATGAGTGCGTATGCGGTTGTGTTTATATATATATATATATATATATATATATATATATATATATATATATATATATATATATATATATATATATATATATATATATATAATCATTAGTACTTAATATTTTGTACTTATTGTTTGTACATGTAGTACATTTGTTTTACTCTGTGTCGAACGTGTTGTTACGAATATGTAATTAACTTGCTTGTTTGCTTGTGTGTTAGTTTTAAATTCTTATTATTTTATTTTTGTTTCATTATACTTTTATGCAATGATTACTTTTTACAGGATTTGATATTTTTGAAAAACAAACCAGTCTTCTGTTGACTTTATTAGAACTCAAAAGTATGACTTAAACACTCTTTTTACCTCACCTTGGTTCATAGTTTTTGTAAACATCGAGTGAAAACGATTAGCTCTTACAAAGGTTAAGTTTAGCCTACGTTAGCTCTGTTGTAAACATCATGTAGAATTCATTTCCAGTGTGGGCATCTGACTCTTAGATAGGGCTATTCATGCCTATGTAATAATTGGCTTTGTTTTTACTTCGCAGTTCACTTTAGTGATCACGAAGTCCGTCACGTGAGCCATCATGTGATCTAAAATCGCGGCTTAAAACAGCCATTTGCTAGTAGATATATGCAGTCTTATTTTTACACCGTAAGAGCTCGATGTGTTTTGTTCTTGATGTGAGTTTGTTCTGAAGTTCATCTCTCTTTTTTGGAATTTAATTATGTATTTTCTAGTAAAATATACAAGTGTTCTTTTTTATAAAACGTCTGGAACAAAGATATTCTGGAATTCTAGACATGAACATTATAAACTTTGATTCAACGAGGAACTCTTGCCATCACTACAACAACCTCATCTGACGTCATTGCCTTTAATATTAGAACTTCATAGAGATTCAAACCTGGATTCAATTAAAACTGTTTGTTGATAGGATTTATATTTGTCAATTCCATGATTACTTTTTGAATTGTATTCAGAAACCGTAAGTCCTATTTTATACTTTACCTTGTTTTCTAGGGAAATAAATTATTTTGCTAAAACATACAAAGCTTGTTGGCTTCTCTCTTTTCTTTTGTTACTTTTGTACTTTCCTACACTTAATAATGTCATCATTGATTTCTTTATCAAACCAAACTGTATAAACCGATGACAAATAGGTTAAATGCAAATAAAGATATCATCTTTTATATATTTCTTTTTCCAAAAAGTAGCAACAGCTGTACGTTCCAAAGTTCATAATGTTACAAGTTGTAGCATTCAATTTATTGAAATTTGTTATCATGTTATGCCAGTGTTAACAGAGATATTAAGACCTGCTTAGCATGCAGAAGATCACATATAAACTTGACAACGGGAATGAATGCATATCTATTAAAGGGTATTCTGATTATCAGTGCTTGAAGGCATCAAGTGTTTAAGCGAATGTATAATATTCACACCAGGTTAATAATGGTCGTATGGGATACTACTACTACTAGTTTATCCTATGATAAAATGCCATATTTGTTGCATGCTTCCTTCTAAAATCAAGTCTGAACATCAACTCATTAACAACTGCTGCTACAAGAACGTGTTTTAACTTTACCTGCGTCACCTCCCGAATGCCACGAAAACTTGGCACAATTTAAATTTTTGCTGTCCCGGGAGCCACTTTTCAGTGGCAGTAGGAATCTAGTTCTGTATCCCACATTACTAGTTAAAGCTTCACAAACCTCTTTGACCAATCAACTATAGAGTGACACAGAATAAACACTAACAGCAAGTGGAAAACAATTGCTTCGATAGCGCTAGAAATAGTGACTTTTTTATAGATTTGAAAACGATGTGATTTGAGGAGAATCGGTCACTGGGAATAGAAAGTTACCAAACAGGTGGATGGAAAATTTTGGAGGTTTTTCATCTGAACAGCTTGATTCATCATTGATTCATTGATTGTTTCATCGTTATACCCATTGCAGACAAAACGTTGGTAATCAAGATCAAAGGTTTTGAAATCAGTAAAGACAATAAATGAGTTGATCATTGAATCACAAAATAATAGAGCAAATCGGCGAGGGCATTCGCAGGACCAATAACAAATTTAGAAAGGGTTGCAAATGAATTCTAGTTTCTTAGCTTTATTCCAGCATTTGTCCTGTCCCCATTGTGGCTAAGATTAATTTCTTATCAAAACAAAAGCAGGAGAAAGACGATGTCCTGAACTGGATAGGTATTACCACAGTATCATATTCAGATAATTAAAGCTCTAAGAGAGAAATGAAAGCATGGATCGGAATTTGATCAATATTCTTCAGCTCACTGCGACAACATTGTACTTTTGCTGTAGGATTTAACGCTATTTTTTAGCACAAGATACGCTATACATGGCGGCCAATATTACCTGGCGGAGGAAGAACACTGAAAAACCCAGGGAAGAACCATCGACCCACGAGAAGCTACTGGCCAGCTTTCTAGTGTACCATCGTCAGCCGAGCCTGAGATTCGAAACCATGCAATCAGGGGTGAGATGGCAGTTATCAGGAACGGTAAGCGCTTTATACCACTCGGCCACTCGGGGCCCCGCAATTTAAACAATGGTATGTAGCCTTTGTTTTATTATATGCATCCATACTGTGGAAAATGTACTAGCCAAATAAAAAAGCGTACTAGCCAAATAAAAAACGTAATAGCCAAATGAAAGAAACGTGCTAGCCAAATAAAAATTCTGCCAAATTGTAGACGCAGGACACTTTTCAACATATATAAGTTTTATGTATTATTATGGTATGCATATAAGATACGATTTTGGGTCCCCGTTTAAAAACTATATCAAATTATTTGTTTTAGCTTAATAATGAATAATGCCGGCTTTACAAAGAGATGCCATAAGGGAGAAAATCTGACATTAATTAAACATTCAAATATTCAGATATGCAAATTTCCTTGCGAATAACGATGGATTTGATGGTTGCATGAAACATTCCTTAGAAAACTCCCATAAACCATCCATTCTACATCCTGCTTCCGCTTGAATCTTATTGAGCAGAACGCCTTTCAAATTTCACAAATAACGATTATTGGTTGCTGCTGCTATTTTACATATTTTTCGTTCATATATATATATATATATATATATATATATATATATATATATATATATATATATATATATATATATATATATATATATATATGTGTGTGTGTGTGTGCGTGCGTGTGTATGTATGTATGTACACTATTTGATCTTATATGTAATTATAATTGCTGATTCTGTGATTTATTTCACAGTTTATTTCAGTGCGCAAATTTAACAACTTTTTTGTATTACTATATGTAAGTTACCAACTGTCACTGCCAAGCCAATATGAATTTTTAGCTCGGTCTGTTATAAAGTTTGCTTTAAGTTCTCATTGTTTATACTGAATTTGTTTGATGTTGTAATAAAACTACAAAGTTTGTTGTTTGATCTGAGTGTGTATGTTTCATTACTTAAGAAGTTAAATTTAGCTTGCATATCTCATCAGCCGTCATGTATAGTCTCATTGTCCCTCCTACCGATTTCAAACACGAAAACGTGTAATGTGATACAAAGTGCACAGAACTAAGTCAACTGAATAACTGATTTATAATTTCTAACCTGACATTGATAGGAGTGACACTAATATAGGTATTACATGCACCTTTCATGCTTAAACAAAGTGCCATATTGCGTTACACAATAGGTTAGTTTATTTGCCCTCAGACAACACAATAATGTAGTATACGGTTACTGCCGGATAATATATATATATATATATATATATATATATATATATATATATATATATATATATATATATATATATATATATATATATAATGCACAAGTCAGGAATGAAAAAAAATCTAACCTTCCCATTGCAGTCTTACCAACTTTACAGCCTGTTACTTGTTCTGCGCATGACTAAACGAGTGCTAATATATACTCAGATAATTTCATTCTTATACTCTTTTTTCTTCTTTATTATTATTATTATTATTATTATTATTATTATTATTATTATTATTATTATTATTATTATATTTCTTGTCCATTATCTTCAAAAACAATTATCTCAACATCTTTCCTACAGAACATCATTGTATAATGCTACCGGGATGTAATTTCTTTACCTAATCCTGTCGATGGCACTGATCTCTCGTATCAGTCCTTCTTCACAACCAAGAATAAGGTCAACACTTGATTGTTTGACTTTGTGATAGATGCAAAAACCCTCTGGTCTATAATATTTTAACTTTGTATTATATCTCTTGTTGTAATTTACCCCAAGATATTATAGAAATCTATAATTTTGTATAGATTTCATGTTGGAGTTTATTTCTTCCCCCGATAACGAGTTTGTTTAACCTGAAATATTGAAACTGTGCCATATCAATTTATGTGTTAATATATACATATGTGTTGTCGTTCAATTGTATCCTAAATTTCTCAAAATCTATTTCACATTGATTGTAAGCAACACTTTTTCAGATTAAAAATCTTTGTTTAATGTTTATTAAAAGCATGTTATATACATGTCTAAAAATTATTACATTCATTGTAATAATACTTTAAGGCGTATGTACTTAATTTTGACTAATAGTAAATAATAAAATTAGAGTCGTTTGAGTTGATAAATTGCTTACTAAACTACTACTTACTGTTCATCCTAATGTCATTGTTGCCAATTGATCATTAGTCAAACTATTCCTTTACAACACACGGGAGCATCAGTGTCAATATATGACCTAACTTGACTCTTCTTCACAACCAAATTGACATAAACAAGAACATGTATCGCACAGCATGGCTTCAGGAATAACACCAGATTGCATCTATTTTTAGAAAGAGACATTCATAATTATAATAACTCACTTTTTACAATTGTTACAACAATCCCTTGATAGAATTGCAGATTTATAGTTTTATTTTTTGTCTTTGTACTTATGGCAAAATCGTGAATTTATTAAGGATTATTCGTTTCTCTGCATGCTTTGTATTTTCACAAAAAAATGAATGTCAGAAAATAATTATTCTATTATATAATATTGCACATTGTTTACATATGAATTGTATTTGCCGAAATATTGATGATTACTAAAACAGATAATCTAATGAACTAGCATTTCCTAGACACAGCGATGTCCGCAATTATTGGTTCACTTAGAGTTTTAATGCAAACAAATAATTTCTAATAAATAACAAATAATGCAAACATAAATAACTAATGGAAAACTATTGATGAAATAACGGCGGATGGATGGATGGCTAGAAAAATGAACGTATATTTAAATGTATTTATTCCAGCGTGTGATTGTGTGTGCATCTGTTTGGATTAAAATTAAAATGAAAAAAAAATATTTATGAAAAAGTTTTTAATTTTAACCTAGTTAAATATAAAAATTCAACAGATGAGCAATCTAGACCGGTGTAGAGCCTTTGCGATGCCATACGATATCATTTGCCGTCCACGATGCCACTTTCTTTACATTTAGTGGTCGTTGTTTAGGACTATATTCCGCTGGAATAAAACCCATGGAAGCAAGGCGAGCTACCATGTTCTGTGCAGCTTCTAGAGGACATGCAGTATTAGGGTTACGTAGCCTGTCTTTCACGACAAGCCATTCCATGAAGATGTAATGGACAGTCTTCTCTTGGAAGAATTTTAGAGATGACTCCAGAGCTTTGCATTCATACCCCTCTGAAACGATAGAGTTATGATAATTTAATGTCGTACTTGCGGTTGTGTAACTTCATCACCAAAAACGTACATGAAATTGGCTACTGTCGAGAAAACTGATTAATTGCCAGGTTCAAATTTACTACTATTAGCAATTTGTCATTTCTTTTTTCAACATGTTCCTGAACCGACACACTCTTAAGCAAGAGCTTTGGAGGTGTTAAATTTGTCAGGAAAAAAACGTCCATGGTTACATAGACTACATTCAAAGAGTTGTAACTGAAGTTGTTATATCTTCAATACCTTTCAAACGATTTTCGTACAGATTTTATAATGAGTAAAGCAAATGCCATTAAAGAGAGCAAGGAAATTTGGGAAAGGAAAAATAGTTTATATTTTAAAAAAATGCTAGATGTCGTAATCGATAATCCGACGATTTGTCATTTGCCTTCTACTTATCTGTTTCCGTTACAGATATATTTTAAGCTAAATTAGTATTCTCTATTAACGTCAAATTTTATATTGGCAGTCATTTATATTTTGTCATCTGTAAACATATATCTGGTTCTGACACACACACACACACACACACACACACACACACACACACACATATATATATATATATATATATATATATATATATATATATATATATATATATGAATTTTTGAATGGTTTGACAGGTAAGATGACGAGGTAAAACTATCAAGTTTTTAATAATTGACGGTGTTCGTTTCTGTTATAGTCGGATATCTACAGAATTTTTGCCATTCGAAACTTTCCTTACAATATTGCTATTATTTCCGAATGTTATATGCATTACATCTTGTGACTACATACTATGGCATTAAAAGTTAAAATTCCCGTATTTAATATCATTCAAAAACTAATCAATCTCAGTCTGATAACCTGAACTATAAACGAAAGGATAACACATACTAGGGACTAGAGATGCGCGGTATCACCACGGTATATTGTTATTCGGTAGTACACAGTATCGTCTACATTGTGAACTCGATCATCCCACATTAGTTAGTTTTCATGTTACAAATTAAAAATAGATATTATACTCATATTAAATTCATCGTTTTTTTATTGGTTTTGTTGGGTGGGGTGGGGAGGTGGCAGTAGTTTTCTTTTGAACTGACATATTTTCTGTTATCTCAAGGTAACTAATATTTTTCAAATAATATTATTGATCTAATACCGTGTTATTTTTGTGATCTAGAGCAATATATTTTCCAGCTATTGACAGACGAAAATCAAGCCAAAAATAACCCCTGCCCAAGAATTGTTGTTACCTAACATAATTGTGGTATACCATGATACGTATCTCGGTTAGTTCATAAATACCGCTTTATACCGCGGTACAAAGTTTTCAGTGATACTCAGCTCTGCTAGGGACTATACCCATACCGATGTCCATCTTCATCACGACGTCTTTTGATCCAATGTATGACAGCATGTCATCCATGGTTATTGATTCTATCCAAGACGGGTCCGCTGGTGAATTGTTATCTTTTGCTTCTTCCTTAGCGATAGCCACTCCACCCATGTTTTTGCCCGTGTTCTCAGTCATTTTCACAATAGTTCTTGCGTTGGATATTGCATTGTTCAGCAAAATGACGTTGCCTTTACAATTGTTCAGAGCTAATCCCTTGTAGATCATCTTTGTACTTCTCCTTGCAGCCTCGATCGCCACGACATTTTTACTGAGGGTGCATGCATAGAAAGTAAAATATCCAATGTTTGCCCCAAAGTCAACGAATGTGGCATTTGGATAAAATGTTAAGGCAGCACGAATTTTAAGTGTGAGGTCATTGGCCCAAAGCCCTTCATTGCGTATCGACTTTGATACAAAAAGGTCTTCATCGATTCCAAACAAGCAAATATTAAACCTAGGATTCGTTGTGGTTTGGACGCAGTCATCTTTCTCCGTACCGCTACTTACAGGACATATGCACATCGGACAGTTGTCCTTTACTTGGTAGATATCGAAACGATAACCATTTGCAGCAAAGTACAATACAATAAAGATAGCTGAAACAGCAAAATATAACAATTGTTATATTGGTCTTATATGAATTAAATACTATACATGTATATGAATTGAAAATCCTATCATCATTTGAACTAAAACAAAATAAGGAGAGGTCGATAAATCAAATAACGAGGCATATACGTAATTACAGGGCAGTCATATGTATGCACATAATTGATAAATAAATGCGATTGGCGCAGGTTAAACTTTTATATTTCAAAGTGGATAACATCTCAGACAAGAAAATATTTAAAGATTTAATTTAGTACCAAAGAATCCCGCAACGACTAAAGAGTGTGCAAATTCTTTTACATGGCGGTGTGGTGTTGGTGTTTATAATTTTTAACGTAGCTTTTAACAATTTTTCAGTCATATCGCTACGATGTCTGCAGTGTGGCAGTTTATAGTGATGTCTAGCACTGGGGCATCATGCCGCAGACATGTAGCATGATGTCCCTCCCAGTCACATTATCCTGACACCAGGCTGACCAGTCCTAACACTAACCTCTTAAATATGAGCGTCAAGCGAGGCAGCTGTTAGTACCATTTTTGCAAGTCTTTGGTATGACTCGACCGGGGATCGAACCCACGACCTCCCGCATCCGCCATATAAAAGAACCGCTCCGGTGGCCCAGTGGTTAAAGCGTCCGCCTCAGATGCGGAAGGTCGTGAGTTCAATCCCCGGTCGAATCATACCAGAGACTTACAAAAATGGTACTAACAGCTGCCTCGCTTGACGTTCAGCATGCTAATAATAAAGATAGCTGAAACAGCAAAATATAACAATTGTTATATTGGTCTTATATGAATTTAATACTATACATGCATATGAATTGAAATTCCCGTCATCATTTGAACTAAACAGAAATTAAGGAGCGGTTGATAAATCGGAATAACGAGGCATATAAGTAATTACAGGGCAGTCATATGTATGCATATAATTGACAAATAAATGCGATTGGCGCAGGTTAAACTTTTACATTTCAAAGTGGATAACGCCTCAGAGAAGAAAAGATTTAAACATTTAATTTAGCACCAAAGAAAAAAGTTATTGGCATATCTTGCAACGAGTAAAGAGTGTGCAAATTCTTTTATATGGCAGTTCACTTTTGAAATCTGTATGCTAAATATATATCTATATATATATATATATATATATATATATATATATATATATATATATATATATATATATATATATATATATATATATATATATATATATATATATATATATATATATAAAGAGAGAGAGAGAGTTCCCAAATATGTATGTGGCAAACAAATAGCAAAGAAATTTAAATATCTTTAAGGCATTCAGCATTTAAGTAGCTCATGTACATGAAAAATCCATCTAAGACTATCAAATTTTTCTCGGTACTTATTGTTAAATCCTGCTAAAATATCATTTTCATGAAAAGAGTAAGTCCAAAAAGTTCAAAAGTTCCAATTATGAATTAAAAAAACTTATGCAATTGCCTGAAATTCGAATCAGAACAGTTTGTGTGATTATGATATAGTGTGTGAACTCTCACGGCACTAGTTCAAAAAGTTTGTATGCTATTGTCCTAAATCAAATTCATGACAGTCGTTCGGACACCCTAAAATATACCCCATTTTGCTAACAGTCAAAGCATTGCATTGAAATTGTTCTATAGACATTTTCCTGATCTTGATTCTTTAAAATTGGTTTCTAATAACTGCGATCTGATGTTTTTTCTCTAATATACATGAAATGCTGTAGGCTGTATCCTCTTTTTATTTCTCTATAGGGAAAACAGTTGGTACAAGTGCTTGACAAAGGGAATGACTGCATTAATATTTATGTATTCTTTGTCTTTGCACCATTTATTTGGCCAGATTACTTTAAACTATCATAGCAGTGACTATATATCATAACTAATTTTAACTAAATTATTTTGTCTTTATTATAAATAGATATAAACAGTTAATCAACCGCCATTAGAACAAGCAATTCCAAATATTTAATTTTGAAAACTTTATCAAACATTGACGCATTTAAACACATTCATATTTAGCTTGAATTTACCCATGGAAACACGTGCTTATAGAGATGAGGTTATTCAAAAGTAACATTTGAGACCACTATGGATCAAATAGATGAATATTGTGGTGTCAAGACAAAAGTACATGTGATGTGTACGTTTAAAGGGGTTGTTTGAAAATAGTTTTATCATGTTTACATCTTTGGTAAAGATTTAAACATTAAACAAAAATTAAACTGAGTGATTAAGTTTTCGACGGGCATATAAATTGTAATTAGTATTTCTTGGGTGACTAGAGACTATATAACAGAAGTGTGTGTGTGTGTGTGTGTGTGTGTGTGTGTGTGTGATTTAGATTTTTAACGTAGCTTCAACAATTATTCACTATGATGTATGCAATGTGACAGTTTATAGTGATGTCTAGCACTGAGGCATCACGCCGCAGATATGTGGCATAATGTCCCATCCAGTCACATTATCCTGACACCAGGCCAACCAATCCTAACACTAGCCTCTTAATGCTAAGCGCCAAGCGAGGCAGCTGTTAGAACCATTTTTGTAAGTCTTTGGCATGACTCGGCTGGGGTTCGAGCCCACGACCTTTATCATCCGAGGCGGACGCTCTAACCACTAGGCAACTGGAGCGGTTCACAGAAGAATCGAGCACACGGGTGTGTTAATTATCAACGATAGCATGGCGTTAATTTTAACATTGATTTTAAAAAGTTGTGTGTGATTTGTATTTGTAACGTAGATTTAACAATTTTCCTGTCATATCGCTACAATGTCTTCAGTGTGGCAGTTTATAATTATGTCTAGCACTGGGGCAAAATGTCACAGACATGTGGCTTCATGTCCCACCTAGTCACATTATCCATTATCCAGGTTAAACAGTCCTAGCACTAACCTGATACCAGGTTAACCAGTCCTAGCACTAACCTCTTAAAGCTGATCGCCAAGTCTTTGGTGTGACTCGGCCTGGGTTCGAACCCGCGACCTACCACATAATCTAACCACTTAGGCCACCGGAGATTAACATGTAATAAGGACATGCCTAGTGTTAGATCAGGCCGTAAAGGCTAATGGAAGAAGGGGATATTTAACAATTTTTAAACATAATTTTTATATCTTTTATACTTGTTAGCTTTGTCTACGCCCCATTACCTATTGCTTCCCAACCCATAGTATACTTTATCAACTATGATCGTTACAGAAGCTAAACTCGTTTCATACTCTGATTAACACAGATAGCATGAGCAGTCATCGAATTTGAGACTGGGCATTTAAAATGTCATCTCACCTTTATAAAAAAGATAATAATTACCATTGAATGGCTTTGAAACCGTAGAGTTACGTGAACCGTTGAAAGTCAGACAACAAGTCTATCGGTAGCATATTAAGTACAAGGAAATTAACATCAGGTTATTGGAGTTTCGCTCTTTCGTCCCTTTGGAACATTTAAAATCGGATAATCATTAGCATTGAAACCAAGATGACAAAATATCATGGCCCTATTGTGGAAAAGAGACCGTTTGCTTAAATTCATCAAAACCAATTTAGTCTGTCCTTTCTCTACTAAATTATACGAATGCTCATAAAGTTGTAATTTAACACTAAAATAATGAATATGCAATAATTTACGCATTTCACACACTTTTATTTATTCATAACTATCAACGACAATTCCTCTGTATTTTATCATTCATCTTTCAAGCGCTGTAACGTCGACCTGACTGACTGAAGGTAATGGTAGTATTTGTATTGGCAGACGCAACCAGGACACTGTCACAAACATGCCTGCTTTTTAGGTCCGAGATTCATTCATTCGTATCTTCATTCATTCTTTTATTCATACATTACTTTTCTTTTCTCATCTTAAAAGATAATTGGCAATAGAACATAAATTGATAAAAAAAAGTACACAAAGCGCAATTGCAGTAAAACATACAAGTATGAAAAACATTTGAGAAGACAGTAATCTAAACCGAAAACGATGGATGAATAAATTATAAAGATAAAAACACCAACACATACACGACTAGAGAAGTAAGCATGTAATTAACTGAGAAGATATACTAATATATTTATCAGTTTCGTCTATAGTATTTCATACATAGTAAGTAACTACTCATGCAAATCCGATATAGCTGACTTACATTTGTTTTTCCTAATAATTGAATCTACAATGTTGATGTCACTCATATAAAAATGTATCAGTTAAAACACGCTACTATAACGAATATCAAATCGAGCTTGATCGAAATTCATTTTCTGAAGTTATTCAAAACCAAACTGGCTATAATTGGGGCATTTCAAAACTAAAGTATTTTTCATCTTCAGCTAAATCGTGTCGTATAAAAAAAGATCTAAATTCTTTTGGGACATGGGTATTGTATATCTCCCAGCCTCGATTATACTATGGCAATGTGCACTCACATGAAACAGTGTATTTGTTACTACAATTACACTTGGACAATGTGTACTTACAGGAAACGGTGTATATTTTGTTACTGCATTATTCAATATGTACTGACACGATACACGTATATTTGTCAAAGCAATAATACTAGGGAAATGTTTACTGACACGGAATTCCTAAACCTTATATATCTTTTGTTAAATTTACTATATAAGACTGGTTACTGTTGTATAATATAGCAGGCCCAGTTTACTGTTGAAATCTTTTATTGAAGTAAACGTTTAAAGGCATAATATTTTGTTATTTTACAAATTATTTTATTTTTCAAATTACTGGGAATGATTGCCTTAGGGCTAAAGAACACGCTTTCACCTCAATCGAATGATGAATGATAACTGAAAATAACTGAATGTAAAAATTTTCATAGAAGGACCTAGATCGAATGAAGAATGATAGCTGAAAATAACAGAATGTACAAATTGTCATAAAAGGACTGAATAGGCTCGAAATGCCTTTTGCATGGCAAGGAAACATAGCAACTGATGTACACCTGGGGAGGAAGAACAGTCATCAGTGAGTGATAAGATAACGAAGAGGCAAAAAGAGAGAAATGGACTTTGCACAAAATGTATATAAATATTTAACTATGTTAGAATGGTCCTGGTTATCTTATGTTTACATGGTACGGTTCTGTAAAGCAACAATCTCAGGCTTCTACACTTAAATTCCTCTTTTATATTTTTTGTTATAATCCAATATGTGTGATATGTATTTCGTTTTTTATTATATGTTCATGTTTTCTCCCTTAACGTTTCATTGTTATAATCGTGCAATAGTTTAATATATTGTACACCTTCATATTCCACTCACGTGCACAACACGTCTGTCTAAAATATATTGGAAAGTACTATGTGTACAAATCATGAACAGTCAAGTGAACTAAAGCATATGTTTCATGGACTGCCACATACCAGTTGCTTTAGAATGTTCTACGTTAACTCATTTGATTCAATGTTCCATATTTAGGCTGGCGATAGACGCCAGACAGGTTATAAAATTGCTGTGTCACTAAAAAGAACATGCAAGTGACAAGGCATAAACGTATCTTCTTTGGTTGGTAATAAGAATGGCAAAATATATACTTAAAGTTTTACATCCTGAATTTCCTCAAAATCTACGTCCTTAGTTCTGTTCATCCGAATTACATGAGTCATGTCATGGGTTCTAAAGCTTGATTATACATTTTCGAAATTGTACTGTAATTTTGACTACATTCCAAGTGCAATTACATCCCCTTTACTTCACTGAAAATGAAATGAACATTATATTTGACGGCGTCTTTCTGATAATTTCAATTTAAAAGTCTTCATATTTTTCATAAAGTCACAGATCATCTAATCAAAAACCTAACAATTCTATAATTGTTTCCACAAAATTAATCCTAGTACAAGAATATGTTCTTTTATCTTTCTGGTGCTTTGAATAATCGCAAATAATATGATTGACTCCTTTATGTTTGATTTAAGACCCTCTGTAAAACCGAGACAGACTAACAAAACAATTTCTAATATTTATTTTAACCGGCAACAATAATATTTAAAATTAGTGTGATCTTCACAATGATGTGATATATAGTTTATAATATCATATAATACATAATAAACATTATCATATAATACACAATCTCATGATGAACATAATATTATATAAACATAATATCATATAATATATACTGTAATATAACACATAATAGCCTAAAATACATATAAAGAAAACTTTTCACGTGTAAATTACGTCATGAGAAAACGATTGAAATTTAAAAAACGTCAACAAAAATTTATAAACTCTGGTTTTCTTGGTTACATAGAGAAAGAGAAGGAAAAATAGAATGCAGGAAAGAAGTGGACAAAGCCTGCGATGATTGTTGGACTTACCTAACAGTACGGCAAAAGTTTTCAATACGGCGGGGTTAAAGGGTGATGCCATGCTGCATTTACAATATTAATGTTGCATTATAATGTCATATAGTATTTTCTACTATATCAGATACACTATAGTCGTTTCCCTTGTGAATTCTTGTCGTTTGTTGTATAAAAAAGCTGTCAATAAAATACGTGACTAAAGTAATGCAGATTATTCGACCGAAACGTATTTCGACGTGTATGGTTCCTGCGAGCTAACACACATCATCCCTCGTATAATACGCTTGCAGATATGAAACTAGAGTATTCGTTCCGCTTATAATTTCAGCGGCAAATTTCTCGATTTGACAGCGAATCATGTAAACTTGCCATTTGCAGCTGTGTAAATGCTACACATAAAGAGATACAGCAGCAAAGAGGGTGAACCCTACAAATCAGTGTTCAAACCAATATATTTAAACATGAAAATCAAACTAAATAAGGCACAAGTATAGGACCAATAACGATAAACCAGAATCTCTAACCGGATTGAAATTTTCTCTACGTGGGTTATTTACCCTGTTACTCATTCGTGACATATGTGCTTGCAAATACTATGCGTGTTTGTTTATGTGATGTGATGTGACTATGATTTTTAACGAAGCTTAAACAATATTTCAGTCATATCCCTACGATGTCTGCATTGTGGCAGTTACTAGTGATGTCTAGCACTGGGGCATCATGCCGCAGACATCTAGCTTCATGTCCCACCCAGTCACATTATCCTGACATCAGGCCGACCAGTCCTAACACTAACCTCTTCATGCTGAGCATCAAGCGAGGCAGCTGTTAGTACCATTTCTGTGCTCGTGCGCGTAATTTTTGTCAGTCCACCCTCTATGCTGCTGTGGATGTAAAGGTTTTATTTATTTATTATTATGCCTGAGTAATCGGATTACAGTATATCGTCAGGGATTTAGAGTTAAAATAATGATGATATAACTATACATGATTTATGAACACTTACTCGTTATGTTTGAATATCTCGACAGTAACAAAATTACGAATAGTAAAATATTTCTACAGCAAAATGATTATCGACAAACATGAAAACCAGCATTATTTTATTTATCCAAATAAATTTATCAGGTTCAGGTGCATTGATAATGAGATTGTGCCTGTTATTGAAGCTAACAAAATTGTCAAAGATGCTACTGATCATTCTGTTTGGTTTATATTTGATGAAGAAATGAAGCAACAAAATTATCTTTTATAGAAAAAACAATTTGATAGATCACTCTCCGAAAAAGAGAGAAGTGTGAAAAATGCTGCGATAGAGGATGATACTCGCAGACGAAGAGAGGTTAACTAGTAATATTGAACAAATTATGAGATTGTAATTACTGATCTATTGGTGTTGTACGTGATTTTTTTTTCAGTTCACCCTCTCTTCTATAATTAAAACATATGCTATATCGATAAAGATTGGTGAAGCAAGCTTAGCTAGACTAGCTAGATAACGACTAGAAGGAATCAAGAAATATCTACCTGTCCGTGATTAAGTCGGACAACAATTATAAGCACGGTAGCAGGCACAAGAAGAATTTGCAGAACATTTATTTAAACCAATTACTGAACCAACAACGAAAATTGTATCAGCACCTGGGGAAACACAAAAGCTCTTGAAATATTGCCTGCCGAAATTGCTGGGTGTCTTCGAGCAGCTCGTGCAGCACCCAGGGAACTTCCTCAACAACCACCTGAAATTCAACCACCACCTAAACCAACAAAATTCAAAACCAAAATAGTAGATCAGTTCATGCCTGAAGGTATTGCCGCTATCAAAGACCCTAATAGATTACTAAAGATTACCGTGTATTAATATTATCAAAGAGTAAAATACGTGAAACCTGAATATATTAATACTCTAAAATCTGGCAATTAGGTCAAGGATATATATCGTAATGCTAATGATGTTTCGCAGATCAGATCTGTGTAAGATGTTAATCGGTTTTATATTTTAACCAGGTAATGGAAAAGTATATTAAACAAGTAAAAGAAACAAGAAAACATAACGTAGAAGAAATGAAATAGCAACTTGAATAGTCAAAAGTTGAAAAGCAATCAAGGGGAAGAAACAGCGGAAAGAACAGGTGAGCAAGAATAATTCTAGGATGCCACGGATGCCACTAAAAGTAGTATTGGTACAGGTACCAGAGGAAGTGATTTTATTACTCCATGTTTTGATAACGTCCATGCTGACGTGGACAGACAAGAAATTCTGTTTGGTGGAAAACGAATCGTTAATAATTCTCCAGAAATCGTTAATAAAGCAGCTGCTATTTGTTAAAGATTATTTACAGACAGTATCGTGGATATTAAAGTGTTTTTATCCCTCATTAATGAAATCACCTATGATTATCACAGTGATTGAAAGGTCAGATATAATTGCTGTAATAAACTTATCATACACGCTGCTCAAAGTGAATCAACTATGAATGGTAAATTCGAGATTACAGTAGTAGGAGAAAGTAAGAATCCGAGCTCAACAACCCCCTCCAGACCTCCAAACAAATACAAAATACCTAGGTAACGTAATAGAAAACCTATTGCAATCAATAATTGCGTTAAGAATCCGAGCTCAACAACCCCCTCCAGACCTCCAAACAAATACAAAATACCTAGGTAACGTAATAGAAAACCTATTGCAATCAATAATTGCGTTAAGAATCCGAGCTCAACAAATACAAAATACCTAGGTAACGTAATAGAACACCTGTTGCAATCAATAATTGCGTTAAGAATCCGAGCTCAACAACCCCTCTCCCCACCCCTCTAGACCTCCAAACAAATACAATAGAACACCTGTTGCAAAATACCTAGGTAACAGGTAAAATTTAATTACGTGATCTTATCTTCCAGAATAAGCACAATGATATGTCAGACTCAATTTTCCAAATCATTACGATTTAGCAGAGCGTGGCAATTGTGGACTAAATTACGCATTAGAATTTCAGTAAGGTAAGTGGTATTATATAAAATTTTATGTTATATCATACTTCTTTTGATAATCTTTCTCATATTTGCCGATCCTCATGGGTAGAATATCTGTTAACATGTTGTCAATAATACGAAATTCACGTATTAAATCGTCCATACTATATTTTACTCCTCGTAGGTAAGATCTTATTTGATCAAGTAGTTTTTTGTAAGTTATAATTGATGTTAAGCAGCCGTGCTTTTTTATCGAAATTTTAGGTTCAACTTTTTTACAAGCTGCTGTAAGAGAAACACCAACACCGGATATGATTAACAAAAACGGGTTTAATGATATACCACTTGAAATTATGCCAGAACTAGTCATTAACAAGGGTAGATATGATATTACTCGAAGTATTTTGTTATAATATTATATTTGTAGCATTTTTTAACGCACCAAAGTTTTTTATGATAATATTTGTAGTATTGTATTAGTGCGTCAACATCCTGTTCTGGAATATCTTTTGAAATATGATTGAAATCAACTATACTTTTTTTCATTATAATATTTGTTCACATAATCTCAGGCTTGATCAAGTAACTAGTTGAGGTGTTTCAGCCACAAATTCCAGACAATACCAATATGACACAGCAGTTAATTTTTTGTCATCTGCTATTAGCATAAAAGTTTCTTCAACATCTTTGTTTAACACAATAGACACAGTTCCAGAGAAATTATCAGTCGAGTGACGCCATGGAAATAATGTAAATATATTAAACTTTGCACTGCTCAACACGGACAATCTATACACACCAGTGACCTCTGCAGTATGTTTGAGAGTGTTATTTTGCGGCGACCAAGTAGACATTCCAGAAGCAACAGTATAGACAATATTTTTAATCTGCTTGTGAGGAAGAGGAATTTTAATCATACTTGTTTTCTCAACAATACCAGGAATTCCACTAATAATATCGTTGAGTTTTGTGTTAATATTATCGAGTGTAATATCAACAGACGGTGGACTTCCAAAAAATTCGTTATTGGTTTTGTTTATGTTTCTGCGAAAATTTAAAAACGTGGTGATGTGATTAGTAAAATCAGTTTTGAACTTGGTGATTTCATTGTTGATATCATCAACATATTTCTTTGTTACAGCATCAAAATCAGATTCTGGTGTTCTAAGATTATTGATGCCATTATTGTTCATGTTGAGAAATGCACGCATTATACCGCCACGCACCGACACGTACTTTGATTCCTGATCATCAACATATTTCTTAGTAGCAGCGTCATTATCCTCAGTTGGGTTTCCAAGGTATGTGATCTTGTTCTGGTTCATAACAATGTTTCCCGTAAATAAATCACCTGCTTTTCTAACATAATCGTTAACTGACTGACCTACCCGAATCTTCTATCTTACCTTGATTATTAAAAGTAACAATATTATTAGCAACTGCAGTAGGAATTCGTACTAGTACATCTGATAGTTGTACATTACTCGTCTTTAATCGTCCTTGTTTGTCCTGGAAAACTACAACTTCATTTGGATCTACACTTGCAACGTTTAACAAATTGTTGATTTCATTTTTGAGCTTATCAAGAGTTGCATACTTGGATAAGTCACCCTGGTAACCTTCTGTTAATAAATCTACTGCTAATGTTCCAAATTTTGTATAGTAGCTCATTATACATACCGTTCTACACAAAATTGTTGGTTTAATATAACATAAAATTATACGATGGCGAAGATAATAAACTTTGACACCGAGCGATTGGTGAAGCATAAACATAACAATGAACTTCCAGACTGTCATTATCTTATTGTTGGGCGAACTGGATCTGGTAAAACAAATTTGTTATTAAATCTTTTACTCAATAATTAAATAACTTTAACTATGATAAGGTGTATATTTACACTATCAACCCCCAACAAGACAAATACAAATTATTAAACGAGTATAATGATAAACTTCGTGATGACCTTGGCATTGGTGATGATATATTTTTGATAAAACAACCAGAAGAACTTGTTCCAGTGAATGAACTCGATTCGTCAGAGCATAAGATAATCGTCTTTGATGATATTCCGCTAAACAATGAGGAGATGAACAAGATTAGATCATATTTTTCACTATCACGTAATAAAAGATGTAATTCTGTTTATCTTGCCCAAGGTTTTTATAATGTTGATAGGTTTATTAGGCGAAATACGGGTTGTTTCATATTATTTCCCGGACTAGATAATGTGGATGTGAGAAATATTGCAAACGAACAATGTGGTGATGTTACAAAAGATAAATTTATCGAATTATATCATCGAGCAACTAAAGATAGATATAGTTTCTTTTTATTTGACAAGCTAGCGCTAGCGCGTGATCCAACCAAAATGTTTCGTTGTTGCCTTGAGACGTTTCTATGATATAATTTTGTAAAGCGTATAAAAATAATGGACAAACATCAACAGAAAATTGAATTACTAAAAAAGTTTCTCGAAACTCGAGCAGCTTTTAAGAAAAAGGTGGAAGAAGCTCGACGTGGACAAGTTCAAGCAGAAGAAGAAAGAACCAAATTTTTCAAACCTGTTACTGAGGCAATGCTTGGCAAGCAGCCAGAAATACCAACATTGTCTCCGGAAGAACTAGCAAAAATGAAAGAAAAGGGTTTGTTTGGTTTACTTGGAGAAAGATCGAAAGAAGAAAATAAAAAAATTGCAGAAGAACTTGTAAGAAACATTGCTGATCCTGCTGCACGACAAGCTGAGTTTGACAGGCTAATGAACAATCCTCTTGAACTTCAACACGCAATAACAAGATTGACGGTTAATCCAGATGAGATAAGAAGTATGATGGAAAAATTGTCTTGTCAGAACAAACTGAGAAATTAACTGAGAAACAAAAAATATTACAAGAAAGTGTGATAAAAATGGTACCTTTTGGAGAATCTATAAAAATTTACAGAAGACAAGCTAGGGTTAAAATAGAAGATGATGAGTATGAAGAGTTTATGGAAAAATATAATATCACTAATATTAATACTATTCGAACTTGGTCAGAAGAAAACTATGATAATTTGATAGAAAAATTAAGAGAAATTATAAAAGATGGCTCACATGCTGATGATAAAATTAAAGATGAAAAAGATGAAAGAAATATTCCAACATTACTCAATTATATTAGGGAAGGAATTATTGCTGAGGTTTTTCTTAAAACATCAGAACGATATCGAAATAAACCAGAAGGTTATAATAAAAGTTGGAATTTTATAAGACTATTAAAAAAATATGAAAAAAAGCGAGATAAAAGATTACCGGAAGAAAGAACTGGAGGTGGAGTTAAAGTTTTTACATCAAACCAAACGCAGACATAGTCGATCGGCTAATGCTGTTGATATCCTCTAAAGAAGCTGGTAATGAAAGTGTAGAGATTGATAACGAAATTATTGATATACTTGATCATCTAAGATCGAGTGGATTACTAACATCATCCGAGTACGAAATTTTACACCGCGATCTTATCTAAAATATTAGTATAATGCAAACAACATTATTGCTTGATTCATCACAAATAACAGGAAACAGCGCGAATTTTACAGTAAATTACAACCCACCAATAGAACTAGATCCTGCAAAACAGTATGAGATTGGATTAATTTCTTGTACTTGTTGGAACGCCATGCCGAATATTAAAACTGGGATTAATGATGAAATTTTAATCGTTAATGTTAAACAATCTCCAACATCACAAAAAGAGTTTATTGATATACAATACAAACTACAAATTCCACAAGGAGCTTATAACATTACTGATCTAAACAGAACAATAAAAGAAAAGAGCTTCTAACAAAAGCTGGTGGGAATGCTGACAATTTTGAATTAGCGGCGAATTATAACACCTTACGAGCTAGGATAACAGTGAAAAGAAATATGAAAGTCATCTTTGAAGAAAGAAGTTTTGGAAAGATGTTAGGTTTTACTAGAGTTTTATACTATACCACCGGTGAAGATAAATCTTTGACATTTGATGGAGAACTACCAGTAGATATCACAGAAGTAAATACAATACTCATCAATTGCTCTATCGCATCTGGATCTTATACGTCAAAAGGCAACCGCGGGCAAACGATCTACAGTTTCTCACCAGAAGTCCCACCAGGTTCTCTCATGCAAATCAATCCGCGACAGATTATCTACTATCCAATAACACCTGAGAATCAAATTACAAGCATTACAATGCAACTCACAGACCAATCTGGACGACAAATAGACGTGAACAACGAGATAGTCACGTATTACTTACACCTACGCACTGCCTAGGCATGTGATTTTGTTTTGTGTACATAATTTTATAAAATGAGACGAAGAAAAGTTTATCGAAGAAAAATTGTAGGTGGATTTTTTGGAAATATATTTACAACAATTGCAGAGAATATTCCAGGAATCGCGCGTAAAGTAGCACCCATTGCACTTGACGCCGGTAAAGCTTTCGCTACAGGAGCGGCATCTTCAGCAGGCACTGCAGTAGGGCAAAAGATTGCTGATAAGATTAAAGGACCTTCAACAACACCTACGGTGTCTGAAATAAAACGAGTAATATCAGATATTGCGCCAACAGAAGAAACAAAACGAGCTATGATAGCTACAACAAAAAAATTATTGTCGCCGAGTGGTGAAGAAATAGTACGTAAACTTGTAAAGAAAACAGCGCCGATGACCCCTGCTGCCTTTTAATTTTGTGTAACGATTATAAAATAAATGTCAGCTAAAAACTATCTCGACTTTGCAGAAGAAATTGATACTGACGATGCTGATGCTGTAACAGAATTAGAGTATGTCGAGTATCTCGATGAGAACTCGAACGAACCGAATAAAACCGGAGTTAGAACTTTTAACACAAGAGACGAGGACGTGTTTCTACTACCCCATAAGGCAATGTTAGAAGTGCGTGGCCGAATATTAGATGCAGCAGGTGCTGATATTGCAGCTAATGTAGAAATCGCTCTCGTCAATAATGGTTGGAGTTTGTTTAAGAGTGCACGATACCAACTGGCCAATCAAACCGTAGAAGATATTTCGATGCACTTACCCATAGCGAGTACAATACTAAACATCGTTTCGTTTAGCGATGACTATTCCAGATCAATAGCCACAAATATGATGTGGTTCAAAGATACTGGACTAGGGACAACTGTGTCGAGTGAGTTTCGTACTGATGCTGGTAATCCTGCTGCAAATAACAATAATCTCATCGCCAATCCTGCTGCTGATGATGCCGCTGCGATAGGTAATTCGATCAGGTTAGCCGAGCCGTTACAAATATAAGACAACAACGATATAACGAAGGATTTGCTAAACGAAAAGCGTTTGCCGCAGAATCTCGCCAAATAACGATGATGCTTCCGTTAAGTACAATCTTTGGATTTTGCCGTGATTATAACAAAGTGTTTCGAGGAATAAAACATACGCTTATATTAGATCGAGCTGATCAAAACGATTGTATAATACACGCCGATGGAGTGGCTGAGGGACAGTTTTCTATTACAAGATTAGCACTGTGGATGCCTCGGGTTGTCCCTTCATTAGCTAAAATGATGGAGCTCGAATCTTTACTAGCCACCTTTACAAAAAAGATACACTTCCAACAGAACAGGATTTATCAAACAGCCATTCCCAACGCGACTGATTACACATGGCGTGTAACGACCACGCCCAGCGAACAACTACCGCGACACTTGTTCGTCGTATTTCAACGACAAGCACGTCGTAACAATCAGGAAATAAACAACTCCATATTCGATAACCCAGACGTTAGACGAATATTTGTGAGAGTAAATTCCAAACAGTATCCCGAACGTGCAATCGAATGTAACTTTGCCGAAGACGCCACCAAAAACATCTCTCGGCCGTACATGTATCTTATGGAAGCAATGCAAAAATATCAGAACGCGGACAGTGGATCTCAAATATCAATAGAAGAGTTTCGAACGCTCTATCCCATCTTTTATTTTGACGTATCAAAACATTTGGAGCGTGTTGTGGGATCGACTGCAGATATTGAGGTCACGTGGACACTGGGCGCTGTGCCAGGTGAACAGTATAACGTATACGCGCTATTGGTTAGTGATCGATTTCTGACCATCGATTCAATCAAAGGAAGAATGACAGTACAAGTTTAATCTAACAACTTGGATATAACATTATGAAAACCAAATACACAACTCGAGAAATATACCTAACATCTGGTCAAGTTGAAAAATTATCAGCAGCTGTTGCTAAACGCAGCTCTGTTTCTTTGATGATCTCTCCGGAAACTTCAAATAAAATTGCAGTAAAAGTCATGCTAACGCAACAACAAATCAATAAACTCGACAAAGGAAAACCATTTGTGTTGAAATTATCTGTTTCTCAGGTAACTGCAATGTCAAAAGAAGGTGGATTTTTTGGACCAGCGTTATCAATAATAGCTAGCAAAGTTTTACCAGTACTTGGTACACTTGGACTTGCGGCTGCGTCAGGAGCAGTCTCTGGCGCAACAAAGAAAGCAGTCGAAGGTCGTGGTATCAAACAAATCTATCGTTAATTTTATGTAATAGTATAAAATAAAATGCCAACGAAAAAGTCGCCGAAAAAAACAAAATCATCGAAAAAAAAGAAAACAACAAAACGCAAACAAACAAAACAAGGAGGAATTATTCCTTTCGCTCCACTTCTAGCGGGACTAGCGGGAAGTCTGCTGCCAAACTTACTAGGAATCGGACGCGGATTAACTCTACCAGGGACCAGACGTTATTGAGCAATTTTGACATCATTGAAAAATTGAAGGACGTTGTTGGATTTCGAGGAGTATTTTCCAAAGATGAACTCGATGACGTACCAACAGGCGGTTCTTGTGTTGTAAATATTGAAAACTTCAATGATGGCTCTGGCACCCACTGGGTTGCTGTCCACGATAACAATTATTTTGATTCGTTCGGACTTCCTCCAAGCGATCTCATAAAAAAATATATTTTTAAAAAATTTGATAAAATAAATTATTCGTCTAATCAACTACAGCCAATTGGAACATCAGCTTGTGGTTATTATTGTATCATGTTTGTCAGACAAATGCACCAGAGTAAAAACTCTGGGAGTAAAAACTCTGGAAGTAAAAACTTTTTAAAGTTTATTTTACAATTTGATGAGCTTCCTTCTCATGTGAATGATAATATTGCAATCAATTTTATCTAAACTCCTTGATATAATAATGTCAACATACTGTCTCAAATGCAAAACTAAAACAGAGAACAAGGATGAGATGACGGAAAAAACGAAAAATAATAGAACGATGTTAAAAAGTATTTGTGCAATCTGTGGTAGAAAGAAAAGTATGTTTTTGAAAAAACAAGTAGGATCTAGCGTTGATAGAGTTATCTTGATCGACGATTAATCTTATAAAACAAAATAAAATAAAATGAAATGCAATTGTGATTGTGACAAAGATCTTTGCATAGAACAAGATAAAATCATTACGTACTGTCAACGTTGTAACAACAGAGAAATAATAGGGTTAGGTATAGATATACATAAACTAATTGGTAAATTACCAAAACCAAAAGGCGGTTGGACTTTGCCAGGTCATCGGTATACTGGTCCGTGGAATCCGCTAGATCAACAACTAGATGAAAACGACAATCCATTGCCAGGACAAGAGCCTTATAATCAAGTGGATGCAATAGCAATGCGTCACGATATCTGTTATCGTGATCATGAAAACTCGAAAGCAGATTGTGATAAAGTAATGTTAGACGAATTACATGATATGGAGCCAACAAATCTACGAGAACGTTTTGATAGAAGATTTGTTCAAGGAATGATAGGAGCAAAATATAAACTTGGACTCGGAGAGTCTCGACTCGGAAAAGAATTATACGATGATCTTGCAGTCGAGCTGCACAGACCTAAAAAAAAAAGTTTCCGAGACGCAAAGTTGTTGCAAACGCTGTAGATGATATCTGGGCAATAGATTTGGTAGATGTATCCAATCTGGCTCAGTTTAACGTTGGCGCTGATGGCGCTCCAAAGAAGTATTTGTTTAACGTTATAGATGTTTTCAGCAAATACGCTTTTAGTGTGCCAGTTTCAGATAAAACAGGAACGTCAATCACTGATGCGCTAAAACAGATAATAACGAGTACTGAAAGAAAACCAAACAAAATCTGGACTGATCATGGAGCCGAGTTCTTCAACAAAAAGTTTGAACAGTTTCTAGAACAAAATAATATTAAAAAATACGTTACAGGAAATGAAGGCAAAAGCGTTGTTGTCGAGAGATTTAATCGCACGCTAAACGAAAAATTACACAAACATATGACAGCTAAAAACACCAACAGGTACATCGATGACCTTTCTCAAATCGTAGGCGAATATAATAACACGAAACATCGAACCATCAAAATGACACCCAATGACGCTATCAAAAATCCCATATTAGCAAACGAAAACATGTACCGCAGACATAAATTTAAGGTCGGTGATAAAGTTAGAATCTCTTTGACTAAAAAGATATTTGAAAAAGGATTTACTCCAAACTGGAGCGAAGAAGTATTTGTTGTTGATAAAGTACTCTTAACAATACCTGTAACGTACGCGTTAAAAGATCTGGCAGGTGAGCCTATAGTAGGTAGTTTTTACGAACAAGAACTACAAAAAACTGAACAAGATGTTTTCGTTATCGAAAAAGTGATTAGGAAAAAAGGAGATAAAAGTTTAGTCAAATGGCGTGGGTATAGTGATAAATTTAACAGTTGGATTCCAACCCGGTCGATTTTATCGACTGTGAAATAATGCTATTATAAATTTCCTCATACTTTCGTTTGATAGATTTGCATTTTACTGGTTTACATAATGATATTAGATATTGTCTGCGATCGTCAGAGATCGTCATAAGATTAAAGAGTTTGACAAATATGAAATCGAATTTGATATTTTTCTGTCGGTCTGGAATTTTAATGTTTAAAAAAGGTCTGATTAACTGCAAAAATACCTGCTGTTCGGTAACGGTAAAATTAAATTTTATAATTTTTTTAGCAATGTGATACTTGACATTATATTTTCCAGTGGTTGGTCTGCTATAATTATATCTGTTAACGACGGTGACTATTTCATCATCATCAGATTCGTTGTTATATAAAATATCATCTTCGTTATAACCAATGGATTTGTCTATCATATCATTAGAGATTGTGGAGACCTTATCGCTAGCAAGTCGTTTCATCATATCCATATTATAATATACTTTTTATCTAATTTGTTGTTATAAGATGACTGACAAAGTAAAATATCACCAAAAAGTTAATATAATAAACTACCACGAACTGACTGAAGCGGTAAGAAAATGCTTGTCAGGTTATAGTTCATATTCCGTTGAGATTTTTGTAATGCAAGGTGATTCTCATAAAATATTACTAACAGAAGCAGAAAAAAATAAAATTAATGAAAGTGCAGTAGTGACGCTAAAATTTGATTGCGATGATATTATAGCATTTGCTCATCATTGTTTGACTAAAACCGAATTACAAAATATTATTAATCATCATATCTAAAAATAATACTAGCATCATATTTGTTTGAAAAAGCTGATTTTGTTGCTCCATCAGCTACAAATTTTACTGCTCTGGGATTTATATTATAATATTTCGCCGCAGCTGTAATTGATTTGAATTTGATCTCCTCATCCGTTTCAAGGTTTAACGAAATAACAGGTTTTATTGGGCATCTAAAATTAATACCACCACCTCGTCCTTTTCTCACATTTTCCTGTTGGGTCACTAGCTCCAGATTTTCCAATCGATTGTCTGTTTTTACATTATTGATATGATTAATAACCAGACCATTGGGTATAGATCCGTTGAACACCTCGTAAACAAACCTATGACCAGTATAACAAACTCGATCTGTCGATGTTCCTCTAACAGTCACACTGATATATCCCATATTGCTCATATTATTAAGAACTTTTTTCGTTTTTCTGTTTCTAATAATACCACGATCGTTAGCCTCGTATAAATCAAAGACCGGATGCGGCTGAAACTCGTCTTGTAAGGATAAATTTTCAATATTATCATCAGTGACTTTACCGTTATAATGATATACTCGTTTCCCCTCTGGAATGTCATCGCAAAATAACGTGTAAATAAAATCTTTTCTAAACATCGTAATTCTTTCAGTATTATCTCCCTTTACACTAATCGTATAACCCGCTGGCGTTGCTTTACCAACAGATATTCCAGTAATGATATTAATAACCGAACCAAGTGCATTTCCAGCGTACAGGTTGTACTTCGGATAAACATGATATACCTCTTGCTCACGTGCGCTTGTCAGATTTACTGTCATTATATTATAGGTGATATTTTTTATCTCTAATTGTTTTTCTAGCGCATGCGCAGTGTGCGGTAAATTATCAATTAGAGATTATATTATAATATAATAATGTTGAAATTGCGTGATATAGCCAAGAGAAGTCTTATGGGAGAACCTGATAAAATAGCGACTGCTTTTACATTATTGATATGATTAATAACCAGACCATTGGGTATAGATCCGTTGAACACCTCGTAAACAAACCTATGACCAGTATAACAAACTCGATCTGTCGATGTTCCTCTAACAGTCACACTGATATATCCCATATTGCTCATATTATTAAGAACTTTTTTCGTTTTTCTGTTTCTAATAATACCACGATCGTTAGCCTCGTATAAATCAAAGACCGGATGCGGCTGAAACTCGTCTTGTAAGGATAAATTTTCAATATTATCATCAGTGACTTTACCGTTATAATGATATACTCGTTTCCCCTCTGGAATGTCATCGCAAAATAACGTGTAAATAAAATCTTTTCTAAACATCGTAATTCTTTCAGTATTATCTCCCTTTACACTAATCGTATAACCCGCTGGCGTTGCTTTACCAACAGATATTCCAGTAATGATATTAATAACCGAACCAAGTGCATTTCCAGCGTACAGGTTGTACTTCGGATAAACATGATATACCTCTTGCTCACGTGCGCTTGTCAGATTTACTGTCATTATATTATAGGTGATATTTTTTATCTCTAATTGTTTTTCTAGCGCATGCGCAGTGTGCGGTAAATTATCAATTAGAGATTATATTATAATATAATAATGTTGAAATTGCGTGATATAGCCAAAAGAAGTCTTATGGGAGAACCTGATAAAATAGCGACTGCTTTTACAGGTTTTGACAATAGTTATCAGTTTGATAATCAAAACGTTTTAGTAAATTTTTCTGAAACAAATCTCTTTCATCTGCTACAGACGACTGTAAAACGTGAGCTTGAAAAACACAAGGGTCTAAGATTGTTAGTGCAATATCACGTTATATTTTCAAAACTACTTTTGACGGAAGAATCTACTAACAAGGAAATTGCAGACCCTTACATCAACGCAAAATCTAGACGTGTTTTACTTGGTAGTGATCTTTTGTCACTATCTAATGAAATACACCAAGAAATTTGGAAAAAAATAGAAGAATTTACCGAATTAGGTTCGGGTTGGAAGTTTGAAATGATCAAGGAAATTTTGTTTCACACGATGAAATATGACGCATTACGCGGTAGTTCGTATATCGACCTGCCACCAAAAATAAAAAATAAACAGTGCTGTATAAACATAAAAAACGTCGATAGCAAATGTTTCCAATGGGCTGTTCTTTCCGCGCTATTTCCAGCAGAAAAAAATGCTGATCGTGTTGAGAAGTATATCAGTCACGTGTCAAGATTAAATTGTGCTGGTATTGACTTTCCAGTGGCAGAAAATCAAATACCAAAGTTTGAAAAGCAAAATAATATTTCGATTAACGTTTTCGGATTAGATGAAAAAGAAAATGTCTATCCGAGGTATATTTCAGAAAAAGCTTCACAATCGACTATCAATTTACTGTTTTATAAAAATCATTACGTTTGGATCAAAAACTTTAACAGACTAGTTGGAAGACAGTATAATAAAAATAACAACAAAAAGTTCTTTTGTTATCGCTGCTTGCACGGTTGTAGAGACAATGAAACATTACAAAAGCATTTGCAGTACTGTAGTGACGTACAAAGAATAACAATGCCATCTAAAAAAGATAGCGTGTTACAGTTTGTCCATCATAATCATAAACTAAAAATTCCTTTCGTCATATACGTCGATTTCGAATGCTTACTTCAACCTGTACTTGGCGTAGAAAATGATCCTAACCAATCGAGTACAAGAAAAATTCAAAATCATGTTCCATGCGGAGTAGCGTACAAGGTAGTTTGTTGCGCTGATTCGAGATTATCTAAACCAATCCAACTCTATCGTGGTAAAAATCCAGCTGTCTGGCTTCTCAAGCAGTTGATTAATGAAGTTGATAATATTACTTATCGTTTGAAAAAAGTAACTCCAATGTTAAAATTAACACCTCAACAAGAATCTGATCACGAGCAAGCGAAAATTTGTTATATTTGTGAAAAAGCTTTTGATGATAACAAAAAAGTACGTGACCATTGCCATTTGACCGGACAGTATCGTGGAGCGGCTCATGACCAGTGTAATTTAAAATTTCACGCTCCAGATTTTATTCCAGTTATTCTTCACAATTTTCGAGGATATGATAGTCACATCATTGTAGAAGCTTTTGGTGATCCTGAGATAAAAGCTCATCTAAAACTCAATAATGTCATCAAATGCATTCCAAATAATTTTGAAAAGTATATGTCAGTTACGCTAGGTAAATTACGTTTTATTGACAGCCTGCAGTTTATGGCAGCATCGTTAGATGAGCTAGTAAAAGGTTGTAGTAAATTTAATAACCTAAGAGACTGTTTTGGAGATAAATTTAATCTATTAGCTAAAAAAGGAGTTTTTCCATACGAATATCTCGACGATTGGAGTAAATTTGATGAAACATCTTTACCTAGCAAAGACAAATTTTACTCGCAACTTAAAAAAGAAAATATAACTGATGACGAGTACAAGTATGCACAAGATATTTGGAAAGAGTTTGATTGTAAGACTTTTGGTGATTATCACGATTTGTATTTGAAAACTGACGTGTTATTATTAGCAGATGTTTTTGAAAGTTTTCGAGAAGTGAGTTATAATAATTACGGACTAGATCCTTGCTGGTATTATTCTGCCCCTGGGTTGTCATGGGATGCTTTGCTAAAGTTTAGTAAGGTAAGGTTAGAATTACTGACTGATGTTGATATGTTCAATTTTATCGAAAAAGGTATCCGAGGTGGTATTAGCGTGATAACAAAAAAATATGCTGAAGCAAACAACAAATATTTGAAAGAGTATAATCCTGACCTTCCTTCGAAGTATATAGTTTATCTAGATTGCAATAACTTGTACGGGTATTCGATGGCAGAATCAATGCCTCTTGGTGGCTTTCATTGGATCACGGCTGATCAATTTCTATCAGAGACAGAAAAAAAGATACCCGACGATGTTTCGTATTTCGTTGAAGTTGATCTCGATTATCCAACTTCGCTACACAAATTACATAACGATTATCCTTTCTGTGCGGAATCGATGGTCATAGATTATAGTTTGTTATCAAAAGAACAACAAGCGTTAGCATCACCAAGGCAACATTCCATGGTCAAGAAACTAGTACCAAATTTGCTTCATAAACGTAATTATGTTTTGCATTACAAAGCTTTAAAACAAGCAGTCGATGCTGGTCTCGTGTTGAGAAAAGTTCATCGCGTACTAAAATTTAATCAGTCGCCGTGGATGAGAGGTTATATTAACTCGAACACTACAAGAAGAGCTACGGCAAAAACTGATTTTGAGAAAAACTTTTTCAAACTGATGAACAATTCTGTTTTTGGTAAGACGATGGAGAATATTAGGAAACGCATAAATATCGAACTAGTCAATGATGTCAATCGCAGAAACAAACTTGTGTCAGACGATGATTTTGTGAGCATGAAAATATTTAATGAGAATCTTGTTGCGATACAAAGAAGAAAAACAAGTCTAAAACTAAACAAGCCGATCTACGTTGGAGCTTCAGTGTTAGATTTATCAAAGTGGCTGATGTACGATTTTCATTATAATTTTGTTAAAAATCAATGGCCGGCTAGTAGATTATTATTTACTGATACTGATTCGCTCGTATATGAAATCGAATGTGAGGACATCTATCAGGACATGCATGATAATAGATATCTGTTTGATCTTTCTGATTACCCACGTGACAGTAAATTTCATGACGACACAAATAAAAAGGTTATTGGTAAGTTCAAAGATGAAATGAACTCGAGCGCTATCAAATACTTTATCGGATTACGTAGTAAAATGTATGCCGTATTGTTAGACAATAATAAAATAACAAAAAAAGCAAAAGGTCTGCCTCGTGACTTTGTTAAAAAGTTTATAAAATTTGATGACTACAAGTATGCGCTTGATGGCGGCGTTAGTTTTATAAGAGCTATGTCAATTCGGACAAATCATCATAAGCTCGAAACAGATGTCCTTATCAAACGCGGTTTGAGCAATTTTGATGATAAACGTTATTGCGAAAATGGGGTAGATACATTTGCACTTGGGTATTGTCATGATGATAGAGATATATTTGACATTATCTTTGCAAACTAAAATTTTATCTAAACTTTAAAAATAATGTTTGAAAATTTGACAGTAACAAATAGCTACAGTAGCAAAATCAAATATCTAATGATGGACGGCAAACCATTGACAGTTGAAATTAATAATGAAACATCAGGCATATGCTTTAGTGGTACCCGTGACAAGTTAAAACTTTCGCTCATCAGATCTGATGACAGCGAGTATTTTAATTATCTCGAACAATTGTATCAAAAGTTGCTTGCGGAATTTAACAACTTTCACTGTCCGATTAGTCAGCAAAAATACACCAAACTTACAATTGATCTTGATCGGTCAAAGGTGTATTTTATCGACAAAAAATACCCTCTTAACAAATCACAAATAAAAGATTTGTTTGAGTCCCGTCGTTATGTCAGCGGTAAAGTAAAGTTTAGCCTCTATCACCATGATAATGAAATATTTTTGATATCTACAGTTGAGACATTAACAGTTGGTAATGAGGTATAATACCACTTACCTTACTGGAATTCTAATGCGTAATTTAGTCCACAATCGCCACGCTCTGCTAAATCGTAATGATTTGGAAGATTGAGTCCGACACATCATTTTGCTTATTCTGGAAGATCACGTAATTAAATTTTACCTGTTACCTAGGTATTTTGCAACAGGTGTTCTATTGTATTTGTTTGGAGGTCTAGAGGGGTTGTTGAGCTCGGATTCTTAACGCAATTATTGATTGCAACAGGTGTTCTATTACGTTACCTAGGTATTTTGTATTTGTTGAGCTCGGATTCTTAACGCAATTATTGATTGCAATAGGTTTTCTATTACGTTACCTAGGTATTTTGTATTTGTTTGGAGGTCTGGAGGGGGTTGTTGAGCTCGGATTCTTAACGCAATTATTGATTGCAATAGGTTTTCTATTACGTTACCTAGGTATTTTGTATTTGTTTGGAGGTCTGGAGGGGGTTGTTGAGCTCGGATTCTTACTTTCTCCTACTACTATTACCAACTTACAAAACAATTTATGAGGATGGACTCAGCGATGTTGTTCAGGGTTTCTTTAAACGGATAACCCCAAAATCAATACCGATTGCAAAGCATCTATGCATGAAAGCTATTGGCCTTGCTCGTGGAAAAGGTAATAGTAATGCCGGGAGGTCTTGACTATCAAGATTAATACCATGAAAACTTAGCCAGAAAAATTCCCAAGTACTGAAATCATGCCTGCAACTAATAGTAAAATAATAAATCAAGTCGCAAATCACAAATTAGAGTCATTGGCTGGGGAAAAAAAAACAACAATATAACCGCTAGTCTGGTTGCAGGAAATGGTTTTCGTGTTAAACGATAACAAATATAATAAGGATGTTCAAACGCATATCCGATCCCGCATTCTACATGGACGCACCGATTCTCAAAGATGAATCGGTACGTGATTATCAGTATTGTTATTGTGACTCACGACAGCCAGTCTGCGTGGATGAATCGAATTAAAAGTTCAAGATACAAGTAAATATTTCTTAACCGCTGAAGCATTTATAGAATTAGACGGCGAAATTTTAAAAGCAGATGATATTGAATATGGAGATGAGTGTTGGGTTGTTAATAATGGCATCATGGAGTTGTTTCCACAACGCCACGTACATGTTCGACGGAAGAAATATTGAATCGATTCAAAAAGATGTTGACATTGCTACGACGATACTTGGCCTTGCAAGATACAGCGACGGTTATTCAAGATCAGCTGGTCCATCAATGATATTTACTAAGGATACTTCTGATCATCCTGAATATAATCAGTATGAAAACGGATGACCAAGAAACTTTGCTAGAAATGCCGATGTGGATGTGAAAAGTATGAATATTAATGTCGAGCCAGATTTCAACTTTGGAATTTGATCACGTCGAGCAATGTTACTGGGTGGAAGCAGAAGATATTCTTGCACGATTCCACTATCACATTTTTGAATTCTATAGACACGTTAGAAAAGTTTTTTTCGGAGCAAAACATACAGTTGTACTCGTGCAAAAAGCAACCAACTATGATGCAATATGGTGACCTGCTGGTGATGTTGGTAAAGTAATACCAACAAAACTTTCATTGTGGATGAATGTGATGATTCCAACGATAACCGAAGAAGGTCGGTTATTCGCTTTCATGGGAAGTGTTGGCAAGTCATGGTTCACAAAAACCACAGATGCTGGTCAAAGTACAATTATGGGCTATTCAGGTAGCAGATAGCGTTACAACGGGGTAACTGCTCCGCAATATATATATATATATATATATATATATATATATATATATATATATATATATATATATATATATATATATATATATATATTCGTTGCGCTTCAAGATGCTGCACGAGTAAATGATCAAACGCGTAGTATTATGATTTTGGAACAACTCAGTGTTTCCAAGGTTTCATTAAGAATAAACGGATATCAAGAACCATCGGAGGATATTTTGTTGAACTTCAAGCAAGATCAGATGACGCGTGCATATCGATTGATGTCATTTATGTAGAAACTGGTAAACAAATTTCACAGTTAGATTTTCCAATGATATATCCTATTTGTTATTTTTCGCTGGAACATTTGGATTAGTTCATACAGTCCGTAGTTGATAGACATTTTCGGGCTCGTTACAGGATGAGCTATTGCTAATTACAGAGCATTCGCCTTTATACTCAGTGATCAGACAATGCTACTTGAAGGTGTTGGTAGATATATGAGAGCTATTGATGCAACAGTAGAAAACATACAAGCGTTAATTTAGAAGTCAGAAATATATCATGAATGTCATATCATCATGTAAGTGTCAGTCTGACTCCTGGGCAGATTAAAACCTTCAGTCAGTTCAGCAAATTGATGTGGAGAAAAACATCACTAGCGCGAGAAAACTCGCAGGTGGTCCGAAAGAACTATCACTAACAGAACGCCAGCTCAATCATTTAATGAAGTCAAACAATCAAAGACCGATGTACGCGTAAATCTTTCTGCGGGTGCCATGAAAACATTGTCAAGACAGGTGGTATATTTCTACTTCTTGCAGCTGTTCCAGGTTGAAGGTTCTGGCATTTGCTTTTAATAAGGTAGAGTCATAACGACAAAAAAAAATAAATGAATATTTCTGTTTTGAATAATGTCTGTTCATTTTTGAGAATATAGTAAGATTAGGTGTCTAATTCTACATCGTAGATAGCAAGGTTAAACTGAAACTACTTGTACTGTCATGAGGTTATGCAAATTAAAAAAATAATGCATATATATATATATATATATATATATATATATATATATATATATATATATATATATATATATATATATATATATATATATATAGTTAACAATTGTAATACAACTTTCTTCACTATTCTTGTGCTACGCTAATATATTTAAACAAGGCTGGACGTCAAGCATGAAAATCAAGCATTAACCCGAGCAAGCACATGGAGAAAGCCATTTGTCCCAAAGTAAATTCTACTTGTCCACATAATTTATCCCAGAGTAAAATCTACTTGTCAACATAATTTGTCCCAGAGTAAATTCTACTTGTCCACATTTGTCCCAGAGTAAATTCTACTTGTCCACATAATTTGTCCCAGAGTAAATTCTACTTATCCACATAATTTGTCCCAGAGTAAATTCTACCTATTCACATAATTTGTCCCAGAGTAAATTCTACTTGTCCATATAATTTGTCCCAGAGTAAATTCTACTTGTCCACATAATTTGCTTCTAATAAAAATCCAAGTTGGATCTGGACTTTTGATGCCTGAACTCAAGCTATAGGAGTCCCGGGCAATAGGACTACCTTCAATATTATCAGCAATTTAGCAAACACAAATGCAAAATTTTCACTAAGGAAGGCCTCAAACAGCTAAATTTATTTTTCCATCTTCTAGTCCTTCTTTTTCTCGGTTTAAACTATGTTTCAAAGTAGTTTTGCTATCGTTCTGCATATAAATATATTTATACAAACATTATATTTAACTATACAAATCTGCAAGACAATATAACAGGAGCTATTATATAACTGAAACATTAGGGGACATCCCATTGTTTGTTTCAAAGGGTGGAACTTGCTGATCAAAGGAATGAAGAAATAAAAGGTATGATTGAAAGTATAATGTGTTATATTTTGAACAAACAGTTACTTTTTGGTGCAGTTTTAAGCTCTGTTTGTCATAGACTCGAAAAGTTAATGATAATGGCATCTGAATTTTGTACATAGTGTAAATCGCTGGTATAAAAAAAGAATGACATTAACTTCACTGTCATGTAAAATGGTAGACATGGAAAATGCACTCACTGAAAAATGACAGAAACATTGAAATTGTAGAAAATACACGAGTTGAAAAATTAGAGATACATATATGCAAACTGCACACGCTGGAAAGTATAAAATAGAGAATCGAGTTTATTTTGGACAATAAACCTTCTGTAAAATCACAGACAATTACAGCTGTGGAATTAAGCCCAATGGAAATAATAGATACTACTCTGTGGACGAGGATGAAAAATGCATGAACCGAAAAATGACAAGTACCACATTAGAATATACACACTGTAAAACATGAAAGACATGTACTAAATTGAAATACCTACACACAGGAAAATGAAAGGCAAGTAGTGCAAAATGCACGCATTAGGAAATTAAAGACAGATACAATAGTGAAAAATGCACATGATAGAAGATAGAAAGCACCTAAAATGAGGAAAAATGATGTATTCGCAGTAAGATATGAAATAAGTTTGACTGTTCTAATTCGCAATATAACAAAAATAAAATGCAAAACCTAATGTGTTGATAATAGGGAGATGGAATACTATTACTGATTGATATATATATATATATATATATATATATATATATATATATATACACACACCTTGGTATGGAAGTTTATTCAGTTGATAAAATCTAACCCTTCATTGGGCTTCCTAAAATTAAATGGTACTTCTGTGATGTTATCAATGAAAATATATTTGCACATATGCTGGAACATATTTGTGGCATGATGTTTGTCACTTTGATTTAAATCTAAGCGCTTTTGAAAAGTTAATACATGCAAATAAATTTATGAAATCACCACCACTTTATAGTCTTTTTTCAACTACCGTGAACTTCTTGTGGTCAAATTACATGCTATTCCACTGCACTAGAGTTTTTATAGACTTTGACCAATATGTCTGAGTAGCTGCCATATGATCATGGTCTCCTAGCCGTATTTGTGTACCTAAGCTCAATGCTCAATTCCTATGTAAATTGTTTCACTATATGGTTTTAATCAAGTGCCAGAATAGGAAATGTGTAACCATTAATTTTAATTCATGCAAGTCACACTGGTCACTAATTTCGTAATTCCTGTAATAAACTCCCACCAGTTGAAGACCTGTCACCACTGCAGGTGCAAGAAGGCTAGAAATTCACATTCTCCATAACAGAACAAGGAAAATGTCAAGGATAAATATAAGTATTTTTTTCAAGGGATAATATATCAAGTTTCTATAATCTGTTTGTGGTAATGGGTTGCCATTCCAGTAAGTAATGTAACACTCTATCATTGGCAGCATGCCAAGATATTATGTACATGTCCATAATCTAGTAGATCAAGATGTACATTATTATTCTAACTGATTCCATCAGACAAAACTAGTTGTCTCAAAGTCTGCAGAATATATGCATTGAAACCTGCACACATAGAATTTGACCTTACATTCAGGTAACATAATTAGTCAATTCTGATGCAACACTTCAAGCAATTTATGTATTATCGATAGCAGTTTCATGTTCGCCTTCCGTCTTTCATATGACATTTAGTGTATTTTAATTTGCTTTTATTGGACATGTACATAATGATTCTATCTTGAGTTTCCCCACCACTATTGACACATAAGTATGAACTATTAATAAATGCAGGGACTGTTATATGCAGCAACTTTTCAATTTAATGAAGTATGATGATTGGATCTGAATGAATATAATAACTTTGGAAAATCTTTAATTTGATAGCACATATTGCCTTGCAAGTTTTCCACCTGGCAGTCGAGGACAAGCTTTCGGACTTTGGAGGAAAGATACACTCTAAAATCATGAAACAAGCACGAAGTGGTATATTTAATTTGTGTTGTTTGTTGGGTTTTATCAACCATTATCATGTTATGTATAACTGTATTTTGAACTTGACCTTGTCCAAAATCAAGTTCACAGTGTTTCTGACTAACGACACCAATGTTGCTTTTATTTTAAACAAATAATACATAGTTAACATTTACCTAAGAGTGTGGATTAAATGTTAAGATTATTATTGGATGGTCAGTCATGACCTTCACAGCAGTGACCACTTCCCAATCTCACTAAATACTATTAAAGCTACGATCGATGGTCAAATTCCACAATGGAATTTAAAGAAGTCTGACTGGGCCTAGCTTGAAATGCTTTATAAAACCAGACTTAACAGAGATACCTTTTAAAACGTCAATGATCCTATTCAACTTTTACATCTTTTTTTAATTGAGGCTGCAGAAGAATCCATTCATAAGCCCTCACCTAACTCCAAGAAAACCCAATATCATGGTTCACTAAAGACTGTAAAGAAGTCATTATACAATGCAGAGAAGCTCTGAGATAATATAACAATTGTCTAATGCCAGAAAATTTAAGCAGGTGCTGCATATTCCAGGCTAAAGCTTGCTGCGCAATGAAAAAATGTAAAAGAGCATAATTGAAAAAATGTTTCTACTTTAAGCTCAAGATGCTCTATAAACAAAGTATTGGATATGATCTACAAAATAAATGGGTAAGGAAAAAATAAACCCTTTTAACTTCTAAAATTAACAATAAAAACTTAAATTCCAAACATGAAATAGCAAATGTACTTGCTGATATTTTCACACACACAAACACACACACACACACACACACACACACACACACATATATATATATATATATATATATATATATATATATATATATATATATATATATATATATATATATATATATTCTAGTTCATTAATTTTGAGAAAATATATGAGGTTCAATTTTAAGTGTCTTGCTTGGCATCCTATTTCAAATGTCAAAATTTATTATGAAACATCTCCAAAGACTTTTTTCATTTTAAAAAGTACTACTTAAGGAATATGTAGTAAGCATTTTAGAATACATATAACTTGGTGAGATATGTGTATTGTGAACAAAATTCTTGAATATTTGAATATCTCTTGGTAGACACAAACAACTAATTTTTTTATTATGCTGATAATTTTGATATGCAGATGTGTGGAAAAATGATTGTATGAAAGTGATAGTGATATTTATTCCTAAGCCAACCATTTTCAAACAGAAATCTTGACTGATCTTGTTGACAATTTTGTATGTCACAGCTCCATGTATTCTAAACAGTCCTTGAATCCAGGTATGTCTTTGAAAATACTTTTTAAAAAAACAACACCATTGCTGCTCACTGTCATGTTCTCTATTTCAGTAAATGTACAACTAAATTGGCAATGGTTCATCTGGGTTGAATTTGAAGGCTAAATTTCATTCATTACTATAGTACCCAGTCTGTTAGCATCATCATTCTGTTGCACATTCTGTATAAAAACCTCAATGTCTCACACAACATGACCTCTCATTTAGCTTCATGAGATCTTTTTCATATGAATCATTGAGAACATTACCATCTCTTTCTGGCATGAGTCAATTTAATTCGACTCTAGAGGTCCAATGGTAATAGCAGTGATACTTGCCAAATTGACACATTTTTGGTAGATCGCTTGATTCATATAAAATAAAGGTGTTTAAAAATATACTCAATGACATTTCAACAATCAATGAAATACCTGCTTTTTTTGTTGATAATGTTATTAATGTAACTTCATAATAAAACAATATTAAAAAAATCATTTCATTAATCTGAAACTGTTGCAGTTTGTGATGAGACATCAAATAGTCATTGTGATGTCAATGAATTTCAAAACACTATTATTGCTAGCATGATATGGGAAAGGCCCAGGATGTTCCAATTTGCCATACAAGGAATGATAGAAACATTACACAGACAAAATTGAGTTCCAATATAAAAAATGAAGTTGACAGAGGAATACATATCAATCTGATGGATATTGGTGATTCACCTTCAGTGGAATGCACTTCATGTTACAACAGAAAATGGCAACAATAATCCAAATGTAACTTTGGATCTTTTTGCCACCATATTTTATCATGTAATCAAATATGGCTCATAAAATAGCTCTCAAAGATGGTGAACTACATCCAAGGTTTCTTTCTTGACTTGATGGAAAAAGCAGATGATCCGGTTGAAGAGGATTTGGTAAATGTGCCACTCCACCAGTCATCTAAGATATTACTATAACAAACTAATTTATGAAGTTTTTGAAATTGGATAACAAAAATATAGTCTCTAGATCTAAACAAGTAACAAGCTCAATCATAAAAGTCCAAGGTATCCCATTAATATAACATATATCTGATTTTGACAGAAATCATATCACAATTATGGCCTCAACAGTGGCAATTAGCTTAGCTAATTAGATATAAGATTATCTCAGTTATAGGCCTATATTATGCTTACTTTTAAAACTGTCAAAGATCTTGATCATATAAACCCTCATTCCAATTTTGATCAAAATCAATTCAAAATTATGGCTTATACAGAAATGAAAAGTTCAGCTATTTAGCTACAAAATCATCTCTATAATATGCGTGGATCTTGCTAATGTTCAAAATTGTCCAAGATTTTGATAATATGATAATATATTCCAAGTTAAATCAAAATCCGATCAAACTCATGACCTTCAATGTGGCCACAGGCTTAGCTGATCAGATGCAAGATTGCCTAATTAATATGCATCAATCTTCCTTAATGATATAAGCATGTATATATAATTCAGATCAAAGTCAAATCAGAATTATGGCATCCAGAGCTGTAACAACCTCCACATTTCAAAATACATGATCACTTGAAGGATACTTGTGGAATTAACTTACATTAAATTCTTCTTCAATCTTAATTATGTAATCATATATTTTTAGTTTTATCAAAATCTAGTGGTAACAAGATTAATCAATCAAAAATAATATCACCTCAATAATATGTATAGATTTTGTTCAGTAATGAACTTGTCCAAGACTTCTATGAAGTATATCAAGTTTGACAGAAACTGGATCATAAATATGGACTCCAGTGGTAACAATTTTGGATGACTGCAAAATGCTCATTGGATATATCAGCTCACTTTGCCTTAAGCCCAGTAAGCTAATGATGTGGATGGTACAGGTCAATATAATACTGCATATAAGTCAATTTATTTAGGTTGATGCTTTCTGAAGGTGGATAAATGCTAAAAGCAGGTAACTACTGGTAAATTCCTTCTTGAAGGCTTGAGTGGACAAGTGTTCTAAAGCATTCTCCATTATGGATCACTGCTATCTCACCTCTGTCTAAGATTCGGCGAATGTGGATATGTGATAAAGCTTGCTTGTAGCTTCTCATGGGTTAATGGTTCTTTTCTCTTTTTTCCAGGTTTCTTCCTCCACCATTAATTCTTGCATCCATTTATAGCCTATCGTGTTCTGAAAAATGGTGTTAAGCCACAGAACAACAAATAAATTCCTTTAATTCTTTCAGAAAATGGCAATTATATTTTAAATGTTTCTAAATTATAATAAATAATAATTATTATCTACTTGGTTTAGTAAATAACTGTCCAAAGTTTTCCAGGAATGTGATTTACAAAACCCCAAAAATAATCATATATTCCTGCAATACTTTTGTAGTCAACCTGGTAACATTTAGACCAGCAGGCTTTACAAGAAAAAAACAGCATAAGGTCACTGACAGTGATATTGTTTAATTTATTTTGTTGTTCAAATATATACATAAATTTATGTCTAAAGGTAAATTGATAAAAATAAAGAAATAAACATGTGTAAAACTTACACAGATGGTAGAATATATCACATGAAAAAGATAGACTGGACTTTTAATGACAAGAACTACATATAAACTTTTAAAATATTCACTTCAAGCAGTCTGTTACAGACTTTTTTTTTTAGATTAAAACAAGTGATTTCCCTCTCCCTTAATTATTCTCTTCTTGCACTTTTTTTTCTCAATAATTTATTGTTGTGACTTTCCCTACTTAATAACACTGCCCTTAACTAGAGAACTTTGGCAGTGAGGGAAAATATATACAAATATAATTTGTATAATGAATTAAGTTGCTAATATAAAGTTTAGGAAATAAAGTTCATGTAATCTTTAAAAATTTGTATAACTGCTTTGAAAAGCAGAGATCCTTACTTAGTGTTAAAAAAATGACCTCTTGGAAAAAAATATCTCTGGTTATTTCATTTACTTGATATCAGCACTACATTTTTGCTGATCATGCTGAGTCAATTCTGCAAGTAAAATTACGGTTATAAAAAAACAGCTTATTTTTCTTTCACTTTGATTATGTCTCTTTTTCAGAAGGAGATCTTAAACTGCAGCAGAGACCTGATGTACATTTATGCTACTGGAAAGAAAATTCTAACAAGGAAATCTGCTTCAACATTTCAGAATTTTCCTGAGGAAGCCTGTAAATGGGGTTCTGTGTTTTTACTATGTAATTGAATTGGAATGATTTCTATGAAGGAAATGAGCTTCAAAATTTCTGAAGACCTTAGAATTACATAATATAGCCCCTGAGCGGGGTTTTATATTTTCTACTAGAGAAATACAGCTGAAATCATTTCTACCAAAGCAAAGAAATCTTCTTCAAAATATCAGAGGACTTCAGAATTGCAATTAACTGCCCCTGAATGAGTGTTTTTTTTTTTCTGGAGAATAAAGTCAGAATGACAATCCTGTGATAAAATAACTAAAACATATTCATCGCCTGACCCAGGCTTCATCATCAAAGGGATCTATTTGTTGCTTCTGGTACGCCTCTTTGAATTCCGGACCCAACATGTCTAGATCCCCCGAGTCTCGGATGACACCCTGTAAAAGGAATAAAAAGTAACTATTAGGTTCAAATTCACAATAAATATTTTTACATATCTCCTGCTGCATATAAAGGCTATTACATTTAGAATTATTAATACATGTAATCTTCTCAATGAATATGAAGAACAGCTGTAAAAAGTACAGATCTTTACCAGAGTATAAAAAAGTGGAATCCTTGGAAGGTAGTTTATAAAAGTATAAAAGGCAGGTATTGAATAACCCAAGTCACTTATGAAATTAATGCAAAAGACGCAATCCCTAGGAACCATGGATGTTTTGATGTTACCACTGTTTGAAAAGAAATATTCTCATTATGATAATGCATGTATGAGATAAACTTCAATCTAATCTAAGACAATTCAGTGACTTTTAGTTCCATATGTGGAATCAGAGACTTTTAGTAGCATTACAACTGTCTTGCTTAAATGCAATGAATAATTTTGTCAAGATGTTTAGATGTTTTCCTAAATTAGTTAAGTGGGGTATGACAATATGTTGTCTTATTTTGTCTGTTTAGGAAGAAAGCATATAATTTAAAATACTTATGGCTTATCATTATACAATAAGAAGGCATCATAACACAATGCTTGTCTGTAATAAATTTAACTATAATACTAGAATATATTTGACTGTAGTAGTAATCTGTAAGTGAATATAAAGCCAGACTATGATTAGTCTATAGCTTTAATACTGAAGTTTATTTTATCCTAGGCTTTGAATTACTGGATTTTCCATGAGAAATAAATTTAATAATTCACTAGAATGAATAATCCCCCAAAATTTTTCAGTGTCTTAGATAGACACCAATAACATTATGACAAGCAAATTTAATCTGCCATTTTGATATTTCCTTGGTCTAGTGTTAAGTATGACCCCTGTCATGCAAAAGAACTATGCTAAAATCCCACAATGTGCTAAGATTTTGTTTTTCTGTTTTTTTTATTTCTTTCTATGCTTTCTTTCCATGAATTAGGAATTACAATTTTTTGGCTACTAATATTTTCTGTGCAAATATACACAAAATAAAGTTGAACATAAACCAAACAGTAATCAGCTGACATTAACATGAGGGATACTAAAAGAAAATGGCTACTAAGTCTTTTATATTTACTGCAAGCCAATACATTTTGGCATGAAATGAAAATAAACTCTGCTGAATCTGAGATCATAATAGATATATTTCATCTTGTTGGTGAAAACTCAGGTATCACCCTTTGTCTAGTGGTAAGCAAGGTCCCGCAGTGGAACCACATTCAAAATCTAACACAGACCAAAAAACTCATTGTTTGATCTGAGCCTGTTACTCCACCTTGACAGGTGACCTCTAAATGAAGTAAGTAACCACATCGATGATGACACTTTTTAGTCATATTATCAATAACTATTGACTGATTTAAAAAAAATAATTTTGGTATTTTGTGCATTATATAAATTATTTTCTCTTTAAAAATCTAAACTCAAAGATTAGCATAAAATACATCTGCCTTATATTGCCATATCTTCTACTTTTTCTTTGAGTGTCATTCCATACATATTATTTCTTATTATTTTCTTACGGCGTAAACTCTTTGTTAAAATTCAGCAAATTTTATATACCTATGGATATACAAATAATTTTTGTACATCTAAAGAAAAAATGAATAAAAGTATATGAAGAATAACAGAGATTACAGTCATATTTTCAATAAATAGCATTGTGTTGCTCATTTTAGTGTACTATGTACCACAATGCGAAAAGCTATATACCTGAGTGGGAGTTTCTGTCTTCCTCATATTGAAATGTTTCAATACTTTCTTTACTGTTTTGGTTTGGAAATGATTTTTTCACTTAGTATTAAGCAGGTATTAAAGATTTAAATACTGTCATAATGTTTTGTTTTTATCCAGAAATTAGCTTCACTGCTGAGAAAAATACTGAGGATTTCCTTACATTTGAGGAAATTTTCATTTCATTTTTCAAGAAAAGGATTCCTTATTTACAATTTAAAAACCAGACACTTGATTTTCTTCCCTTGCATTATACCTCTTACAAAAGTTGCAGCATTGTCAGAAATACTGAAAGCAAGATAATGCAAAATCTCCGTTTGAGGAATATATTTGATAAATTCATTAATACCAAGTCCTGTCTTTGGACCTCACTAACTGAACTTAGTCTTGACTTAAACACCATCATTGCTAGCCAAGGTTCTTTTGTGTTAACCCTATCTTCACCTTGGCAGATTAATCAAATATTTTAGTGCTTTTGTCATAGTGATATTGATTGGATTTTTGGAATTGTGTCCCTTAGTATGTAATGCCAACTAACCAGAAGTGTGTAACAGCTGTGAATTGTTAATTTGTACATTAGCCAGAAATAGTGGAGGCAACTGATTTCAAAAGGATATTGTAATTTTTACAATGAAAGTAAGACTACATACCAAAGAGAACTTATTACATGGTTTGTACAAACACAGACTGGCAGTAGAAAATTGCTTATTATTCAGTCCATGCCAGTTGTGAGCTCCCGTTGTATCAATCATGTAGTCACTGTGTTCAAATTTGAACAAGTTGATTTTGATTGGACTTGCTGCTGCATCCAATGAGATTCACAGATCTGAAGCAATGAATTTTCTGATCGATCTGCCAATGTGTAGATAGAGTTTACATGTTGGAACCTTGGCTAGTAAAGACACCCTGGTGCCAAATCAATGAAAAAAAAAAAAAAAACTGGACAAAATTAATCAGTACATTAAGCTTGACTGATGAACTGTTTATAGTTGAAACCTAAACCTAAGGACATGTAAGACTGCTGGCTAAATCCTGAGTTAAACTAAGTACAAAATCTGAACCCAGCTTGGAGATTAAAATAAAAAAGGAATGTTTACTGAATTCAGTAAAATTTTATATTTTTTATATTTTAAAATTGCTATTTAAATCAGCCTTTAAGTGAAGTTAGGCTCCTGAATGTCAAAAGTTTTAATTTTGAGTCAAGACATTTTAAAGTCGGACCTTAGCTGTGAAATGCTCCTTTTGACTCTTCATCACTGCACAATATGCAAGACACTTTGTAACTGATATCATATCAATAAATGTCTGTTCAGTGGAGGCCAGACTTCATACCTTTGGTAAATAACCCAGTAATTTGACAGCATGCTCTTGTAGCAGTTTCTGTCTCTCCTCTTCAATGATTTGTCTGCGGAAGGCCTCCATTTTCGCCTCCTCACGGCGTTCATCGAGCTCACGCTCTCGGTCAGCAATAAATTGTGCTCGCCTGTCTTCAATCAGCCTTTCAACAGCTCGTTTGTGTTCTATCTGCTTCATGCGACGCTTCTGAGCATTCATCTGTTCTATTCTGTCATCTTCAGCAAACTTGGCCAGCATCTGTAGAAAAATAAAGATTACAGCATACTATTATGTGACGTGTATTGAAACTCTATAAATGATATGCTGAACAATTCCAGGCCATTATGTTCTATTTATAACAAAAATCTTTTATTCTAGTATAGCTTTTCCAGTTAACAGTACAGCAGAGCCAATTTAATACTGTGAAATATTATAAACAGGAAAAAAGATGTCAGAAATAGAAACAGATAGACATAAATAATGCTTTGCATAACTGTAAATTGCTATTCCTGATTTAGCACAAATTTTAACAATTCCTTTTCTTGTGAGATAAATCTTTGGGAAAATCATCAAACAGGACCTTTCTTCAAATTAAAATATAATTAACTGAGGGGAAAAAGTGATGCGTTGTAATAGACAGGCATATCAAGAGTGACTGCTCAAATCTGAGAGTGGAAGGGGTACTCTTAATTAAGTTTATTACTGTGGATGCCTACATCTTTATTTAAAGATCCATTTTTCTTTTGTTTGGTACAATAATGCAGGATATTTGCTCTAAAATTGAAGGAATAAGTTCATATCCATATTGTTACAAAAGTGGGTCATCCCTTCTCCCTGACATAACATTTCATGCGGCCATCACAGGGTATGAGAATATAACTAAAAGGGGCCCAAAGTTTCATCCTGTTATGTTGCTAATTGGACACTGATCTCAAATGATTCTGTTTTACATTGCAGTCAAATTAGTAATATTTAATTTTTTTCCACATCATGTCACTGACACATATTTGAAAGAATATACAGTTCACATTTCATTTTCTAGTTGTCCATCACCAAATAATGCATGTGTTGAGCGTGAAAAAGAAACTCTCCAAGTAAACTGGACAGTACAATTCCAAGTAACCAATGAATTAGACTTATACCTCAGATTTTGCAAACTTTTTCTTGAGCTCAACTCTTCCTGACTCTTTTCCCATCTCCCCATCTCATTCAAGCATGTGGGGAAAATTATATTATTGTGAATTAATTATCTTTTAGCATAAAAAATTTCATAATTTTTTTAATAAGAACATTTTTATTGATACTTTCATCTGTGAATTTTCTCCTATTGCCTTTAAAGACTTGTCACTGTTCCTAGTGACTCACACCAAAAAAAAATTCCATAAAAATTAGCAATACCTGTTGCCTGAATTGATCTTCCTCATCACGTTCAGCATCCTGTCGCAGCTGCTTGAAATGCATCTGCTGAGCATGGGTCTGCTGAAGCTCTATACGCTGTCTTAGCTTCCTCTCTAGCAGCTCCTGATTTTGAAAAAAGAAAGTCATGTGTGAACTTCTAAGAAAGACCATAGAGATAAAAAGAATTTTGAAGGTTTTAACCCAATCTGTTCAAGTTACACACCAAAAGCATATAGATCTACTTAAAGTTTGTTGCTAGAAAAGGCCTTGGTGTCCTAAAAGCATCTGGATGGATATTCCAGTTTTTTTCTGCATTAACTTTATATATCAGCCAACTGCAGCAATCAAATGAAATGTCTGAAAATATCTGAGCCACTCTGACAAGAATACCAGTCAAATTCAACATTTGCTATCTTAATGTCTTTAAGTGGGCTACATATATTGTTAAAAATCAAGTTAGAGGCAAATCTTGCCGTTTGGGTAAATCTTGGGGTAGGAAAAAAATTATAATTATTTTTTTATGCTCCTAAATCTTGTATAAAAGTATAACATTTTTTTTTTTGTTTCCCAAATCTTAGACACAAAAATATGAAGACAAAACCGGTAAGATTGCCAAACTTCATACTTAAGTAACCTGTTCTTGTTCAATTACTGTGCCAATCAACTTATAAACCATAATCTTTGCTTTTATATTATTTCTTTTGCATGTGCATAGCTTCAGATTTTCTCCAACATGAAAAAAACAATCCTTTATAATTTCTGGGCTGCTCAGAGTTAAGCAACATACATGTGCTATAGTGCTCAGTATTTAAACAGTATATATTGTCCTTTTTATCACTTAGCTCCTTATTTTGGTGCAGATTAGAATTTTATGATCATTTTTACAAAATTTCATTCTTCTGTATCACATGCTAGCTTTATGTACAATGATGTTTTAATAACGTTTCGCTCAAGAAGTATCTTTTCTAGTAATACAAGCGATCCGACAAAACGCAACCTGTATAAAATGACACATTATTAAATGTTTACAAATATATTAGGCACATAACCCACATATATTCAGACAACAATAATATAAGTTCTCAATACAGATCAATGAGGTAATCAAAAATGCATTTTGTTTTGTGTTTTGGCTTAACAAAAAATTATAATTTTTCACATATTATTCATTCCAGTTTTGATTTTGGCAGGATGATTGTTTTGGTGGCTCCTTTTGATTATAAATTGTGGATTTGTCTTTTATTTCCGAAAGAGATCCAGGTCAGTTAATTGTTTAAATGCTGAAACTGGCATGGACAACGAGGGTATTTTGTCTAAATGCAATGTCAGTATGCTTTTGTTCTACATCATTAATCTTTTATCACCTTTTGCTACAAAGTATTAGCATCATTACTGTTGCTGAGTAAACATGTATATATTTAAGGTCTTTACATCAATGCAAACTACAACTGCATTGTCATTGCAATGATTTTCAATGCATTATTTTTGAAAAGTCTTGACCATGAGTCATTATCTGAGTTTAGTGCAGTGGTGCCTATAATCTGAAATGAGACAGACTATTACTGTACGAGTTAAATGGGTTTTTACAGCAACATGAAACATCAAATACTAACATAAACGGTGGTTTTCAGAGTCAACTTAATTTTAGGCAGATAATGCATTTACTTTTTCAACGCATCTCATCATTCTTAAGTGGAGTTCCATCTAGGCAAAGATCATATTTAAATTATTTTTTGCTTTTAGAAGAAAATATTTTTTTCTCATCTCTATTTAAATATGACACACTCTGTCTATGTCAGCAAACAATGAAGTATACATAGCTTATATAAATGCATTCAATTTCACCACCACAATTGTGATGTCATCAATGTCTGCAGTGTTTCGAAAGCTCTCATTCTGGAGGTACCAGGTAGTAGCAAGGAAACACTATTTAAAGTTCAGAATAATTTATCTTTAATGATGCAATCACTCTTTAAAAATTCATGTATTCTATATATGTAAGATTAAATTCATACTGATGGTCAACTATTTGTTCTTTTACTATTTTTAAGTTAAAAATAAGAGATAAATAATCATTTATACTGGTTGACATCACCTATCTGTATAAACGGGGCAAGAACTCTGCAAAGCCTCATTCTAGAATAAATCCTAACCGATATGGATTTTCTTATTCCACAACTGTGCATACAACAATCTATTCCATACCTTCTCCTTCTGTCTCTCCTTTTCTTCCTGTTCCTCCAAGTACAGCTCCATGCGGATACGCTCCATCTCTTCCCGATCAGCCTCTTCCTGTGAGATTTTATCTGCCAACTGTAAGAATACAAATACAATGCTTGATTCCAAACTATGCAAAATAATGGATGTGTAATACTCCAATACTGTAACATCAGATTGCTCAGAAGGAATAAATCAACACAAAATATAAACAGAGTACATACAGTGCTTACAATTTTTAGCAGTAAAGTTAGACGAGTTGTTAAAGTATTTGAATTTTTCCACTGGATTTGTTATGAGAATATGCATTTAGCTCTAAACTGGTTTTGGTTGTAAAATGGACACGGTTGTATAGTAATCATTGTGCATAAATGCTACTGTTATGTTTCATTTTGAACTTCCAACCAATACCAAATTTTTAATTTATTTTCGAGTGCAGATCCATTCAGAAAACATAATTAAGGATATGTAATTAAGGAATCTTTATTATGCTCAGACAAATATAATGCAATGTCTCAATAATTTGCACTGAAGGACTGATTCATATAAAGTCTAGTACCATTGATACACACCCATCAGCTTACTACAGTTTTGTCCAGCAAATTGGTCATCTGGATAATCAATATTTTATAAAATGATGATAAAAGTTTTTTGCAGATGTCTGTACAAGCAAACAATTGGAAAAACAACTCAGTCTGGATTTTCTGCATTCTACTGTATACCAATTATACCAGATTATGTGGGTAACCCGATGAATTAAGACTTTGTCTCCAAAATTTTTAATTAAGAGTATGTGTGTGTATGTGTGTGTGTATGCATGTATATATATGTATACAAGTTTACTGAAAATATATATCACGTCAGCACAATAATGGCTATGTGGCACTAATAAAAAAAAATAAGATGTAAAATGTAAAGATAAAGCATTGCAAAAAATCTTATGGAATATAAAACCTTCTAAATAAATTAAAACTTAAAGTACAAGACAAAATAAAATAGATAAGGACGTAAAAGATGTATAAAAATATCAGCAGTAAAAAAACATAACCTCCTTAAACTGTAGGATAAAATTATGTCATAGAGCCGGCATTCCCTTAAAAGAATTTCTCAGGTTTTACATCATCATAAGATTATGCACTGTATTCACATAAAAGCCTCTATCTCAAAATGTGGAAGCCAATATACTCAACAAGACTTTGCTCCACTGTCAATGGAAACTGGCTAGATATCCACTCATATCAAGGTTCACCATTCCCTATGTACGAGTTGGGCATGTGTGTCCAAAAACTTTTGAAAGAAATTTTATTGTACACTAGTTTTGTAAACCTTGGTCCTGTAAATACTCACCGCTGCTTGGACAGCTGCCATTGTATCTTCTTTGGCTTTTTTCTCCTGCATCCTCTGTGCCTCTCTCTCCTGCTGAAGCCGAGCAAATACCATGATTTGCTTATTTTCTTCCTCCATGCGCTGTCTTTCCATCTCCTTCCACTGCTCACGTGCATGTTTGAACTCCTGAATATACTGCTGGGTTGCTTTCTGTTTAGCCAGAGCTAGCTCTCTCTCCCTGTGTGAAAAAAACATACAAACAACTTATTCAATGGCTACATAATCCTGCATCTTCTTGAAAATTTCAATTGAAAGAATTTCATTACTACCACATTGAGTCAAACCCATCAATAACAATAGAAACATATGTGCACCTTACTGTTACCTTAATATATACCTGACTTATTATCGTAACAGAAAGTCTGTTGTTTCTACGTCAGTAAATTTATGACTTTTTTGTTTATATCTGTTTGTGTAAAAATTCCATCCCAGAACAAATAACTGCTAATGAATAAGGATTGAGAGCTCGTGCCATCCACCAAAGAAATAAGATCCGGTCATAAACATTGTAAATATCATCACATCAAAAGGTCTTCCTTGTCAAGGTGCTTAACCTTCTTTATTCCAAGCTGTCCACTGGCAGGCCAACCTTTGACCAAATGGCTTCCCATCCATAAACTTTCATACACTCTCAGACACTTCTTGCCATGAAACCAGGATCAAGCAATTAACTCATTAGAAAATAGTAGCACTGGAAAGAGTCAAAACTTTTTTAACAGCATACAGACATGGTTTTGGAAATAAGTGTGGTTCCAGCCTATCCTACCTCTGGTCTTCTTCATAGATCTTCCTGACTATCTCATCAATCATAAGCTTCTCACGAAGGAACTCCTCGTAGGCCTGTTGCTTCTTCTGTTCCTGCTCCTCCAGTTGTCGTTCAAGTTCCTGTTGGTAACGGATCTGCCCCTTGTAACGCTCAATCTCACGCTCACGCTCTGCCTCCTCTGCACGCTGGTGCTCCTCCATCATCTGACGTGCTATCTCTGAATCACGTTTCTGGAGAAGAAGTCACAGAATTTATTAGATGATGAAATAAAGAAATTTTGACACAATGACATTTTTGACACACTTGGAATGCTATTCTGTTAATGCATAATAATAAAATTCATGCTATTTACTTAAGCATGAAGAAAGGTCACTGAATATTAGTTCTTAATATGAATGCACTTGTCCAGTTTTAAAGATCTCATGTCTATTCTGTGAGATCAAAGCTCGCATGTCTATTCTGTGAGATCAAAGCTTTTATGTCTATTCTGTGAGATCAAAGCTATAGTGTCTATTCTGTGAGATCAAAGCTCTCATTTTTGTTTTGGACAATCAAATACAAATTGCTGAAGAAACAAAACTGACTAAAAAGCATAAAATATTTTTTTTCACCTTTTCTAATATAAATGCAAATCAAATGAAAGCATTAACAATGATTTGTGGAAACTACATTGGGATCATTGTAAAGCAGCAACTGCACGTAAATGAAATGTTAAATCTTAGGGATGGTTACAGGTAGCTTGAAATAAATGTAATGAAATATGTTTTTATTTGCTTAAATAAATGAGACTGTCTAAGCCAATAATTTACCATCAAATCAAACTTGATTGCTTCTTTTTCTGCCATCTGTGCCGTCCGCTCTTTGTTCATATATGCAGACTTTAGTTTGGCTTCAAGTTCTCGAAGTTCAAGGCTGAAAAAACACAAATTAAAACAAACTTATTCACAAGTTATAACTTCCAACTTTAGAATTTTGCAACTCTGTATGTGTGTGTCTGTGTGTGCACGCACAGCATGTAAGGGTCAATGCTGACACACTTTAAAACAAATCATTAACCAATACAGTAGTCACTAACTATTAAGTCCCTCAATGTAACACTGTCCCAAATAAAACTTCTTATGGTCATTGATTCAATTATACTGATTTAATGTATTTTTCCAGTTACTGCATTCCAATATAAAGCAGCCTCATCTATATCACAAAGTCCCTTTATAGCTACACTGAATGGTAATATCCTGATGGTTTAGGGTATAATGTACCCAGTATAAAGCACCCTTATCTATATCATGTAACACTTTCATGACTACCAAGAAAAGCAATATGGTGAAGCTTTACTGTATAATGTAATCAGTATAAAGCTACCTCATCTATGTCATGTAACACTTTCATGGCTACCATGAAAAGCAATATAGTGAGGGTTTAGGGTATAATGTACCCAGAATAAAGCTACATCATCTATGTCATGTAACACTTTCATGACTACCATGAAAAGCAATATAGTGAGGGTATATGGTATAATGTATTCAGTATAAAGCAACCTCATCTATTTCATGTAATACTTTCATGGCTACCATGAAAAGCAATATAGTGAAGCTTTACTGTATAATGTAATGAGTATAAAGTAACTTCACCTATATTACATATTTTTATGACTAGCCCAAACTGCCATAAGGTGAGGGTTGCTTTGTAATGTACACTTTCATGGCTACCATGGAAAGCAATATAGTGAGGTAGCAGTGAAATTGTGTGTCAAATCTGCAGGATTGCATCATCTTTGAAAATATATGATGAGAGCAATAAGCATACATAATTATATGACTGCAGGTCATATAAAATTCAAAATATCAACCCTATTCACAGATAGTTCAGATTTCACAAGAAAAGTTGCAAAGCTAGATTCTATTTTAGAAAAAGTTAAAACTGAATCATGAAACAATGTTTCCTCTAACCACCAACACCACCACTGATCTGGTTTTAAAAAGTCTAAATTGTTTGCCAATGAGCATTTCTAAGGCATGAATCAATTTTAAGACATGCATCTAAAAATGGTAAAAATCTTTAAAATGTTCCTATTCTACAGTAACAATTTATTGCTAGTATTAATTTTGAATCTCAAAATCTATGAAATTTGTTTCTTATATAGGTGGGAAATTTAATCATCTGGATGGAAAGGATAATGGAAATCTTGCTGGGCAATTAAAGGTTTCCTACCATGTGCACACATTTCAGAACTTCCAAAAGCAGTTCCAAATTTGGGTTTCATTGACCACAGTTGACTGCATTATTTTTTGTGTAGGTCAAAGTTTTGTGATTTTATAAATAATGTGAAGGAAAAATGTGAACTTGTGCAAGATTTCATGAAAAAATGTGAATTTGTGCATAGTTTTATGAAAAATGTTTACTGCAGACAAGGAAACCATACCATAATTTTTACAGCCCTGATCTTTTAATACCTGTTTTCTCTAATCTGCTGTCTCATTTTCTCATCTCTCTGTGATTCCAACTTTCTTCTTTCCAGTTCTCTGGCAAGTCTCTCTTCCTGTTCTAACTGTTGTTCCTTAATTAGTCTATCTCTTTGAGCCTAAGGATAAAAAAATAACAACCAATTGATGAAACAATCTGACAGTAAATCAATAAATCAGTCTTTGGAAATAGTCAATAAAAATGGATGAGTCTCTGCTGATATTTTTCCTCCAATGAACAGTACATGAAATCTAAACTCAATGCATGCAATAGTATATCACACAAATAAAAGAGTATAGTATGATACCACTCTCACATGTGATAATGTTTACAAAAAATTGTGATCAATATATTATATGAATTGCTATGGACCCTGTGACCAAAATGATAGATTTTTAAAATATAAAAATATTTAACCTTGAAAATTGTCAGCACACACATTTTCCGATGATATACATAATATTTACCAAGTTTCACAACAATCCATTAAAAACTGTGGGACTAGATTTACTAATGTAATTGCATCATACATACATTAACCTGTAAAACAAAAAGGGCAAGACAATTATGACAAATTACGGGAACAAAGCGATTCACTGATAGGCATATTTTCGGCTTTTCACTATGATCATATTAGCAAATTTCATGTCCATTATCAAAACTTATCAATAATAATATATGACTTATCCTTTCCCTCTACCTCTAGTTTCATATTCTTCATTCTTCTCCTCTCTCAATACCTGAAACTATCATTTGGCCAGTTTTTGTAAATCATTGATCTAAGATGGAAGTCACATAATATTAAAGTATACATGCCATGAATTTTAATGACTTCATACAAAACAAGTTCAATGAAGACTGCACACTGCTCAGTTACTTACCATGGGATTTTACTGAATTGAAACAGCTCACAAAATTTTCCCCATTGATTACAAACTTTATATTTTGCATTTGTGTCTTGTATACATTATACCTTCTAGTAGACAAAATGGAGTATCCGAGACACTAATGGCTAAGTAAATTTACAGCTGCACACCTGCCAAACTCCCAAACAGTGCTGTGAGAGATTCTGAGACTTAAAACGTCTTTTTTTAGGTCTAGTAGGAGGTTAGTGCAGGTGATCATAAAAATGAAATCATACAACTGAAAATAAGTTATCTACTATTTAAACCTAATAGAAAATGACTGGAATTTACAATCTGAATAAAGAAAAAAGTGCATGTACATCCATATTCTTTTAAGTATATATAGCACACTAACATACAAAAGAAACCTATAGTTTGTAGACTTAGCATGGTAAAATATTATTACCACACATGTTCCCACATTCATGTAACCATGACCACACTGACATCAAATTTTAAAAAAATACATGTCTTTAAAATCAATTGGACAGTGGAATAAAGTCGTAATAAGATGAAGTACTTGTTGATCTACATATTTTTAAGTGTCTTTTTGTGTTTATCTTTGATCACATTAGACACCAGATTGTGCTGTTGCTCATAATTCTGCTGAAGAGCTTGTTGAATTTTTCTCATTGATCTACCTCCATCTGCACTGCTGTAAGACGACAGTATTAAACATTCAGGTCGAAAAAAGGAATTGGTGCAGCTGTAAATGGTTAATTGTGCTCTACAACAAAAACTGCAAAAAAGTACTTCAACATTTGTGACATAGACTGTCAACAATCATTTAAACATGTTAGCTACCTTTGGATTGAGCGATGCATTTGTGCATTGTCATGTCAACATATGCGCTTTCCTGAGCAACAAAGTCCAACTCTAATCAACCAGGAGTTCTGAAATTTAGTTTTGCTGGACTTAGTTTGCTTAAAAAGTGGTATGCCCCTCCCTGAATCACAGCTGCATTTTGACATTTTGTCTACAAAACTGAATTACAATTATAAACTATTATATCTAGTGAAATAATGTTTTGTGTTAATCTTAAATAAAGATGACAATCATTCTCAATCAAGAAAATAATGTGAAAATTTTGCTCTTCAAAATGCATCTCTTTGATTTCCCTAACATCAAATGAACTAGGTTGTTCACTCTGTGTAATTTACCTACACAAATTAGCCTTATGGGATCTCTCACAGCATAGTTCACAAGACTTGATGTGATGTGATTATGATTTTTAATGTAGCATTAACAATTTTTCAGTCATATCGCTATGATGTCTGCAGAGTGACAGTTTATAGTGATGTATAGCAATGGGGCATCATGCCGCAGACATGTAGCATGATGTCCCACCCAGTCACATTATCCTGACACCAGGCCAACCAGTCCTAACACTAACCTCTTAATGCTGAGCGCCAAGCGAGGCAGCTGTTAGTACCATTTTTGTAAGTCTTTGGTATGACTCGACTGTGGCAGACACTCTAAATGCTGTCAGAAAACTTTGAACTAATGACTACATCTCTGGGATAAAAACGTTTTACCAGCTACCTTGGCATTATAATCTTTTAAGTGATGATATACCACTGAAGACCAAACATATAATAGGTTCAAACTAATTATTTAATTAATAGGATCATATTCCTTTTTAATTACTACTGCAAGCATTATTTTCCAACAAGGTGTGTGAAGATATCTGGATCAAAAGCATGTGTGGATTACAGTTAGATTCTTGCTTAAACAAATGGTAATGTCAATTAGAATCTGTAAACTGCAATAAGTGTTCATTTGTAAGAGAAAAAGTTTACAAATTGTCATAATATGCTGGGAATTAGAATCTGTAAACTGCAATAAGTGTTCATTTGTAATGAAAAAGTTTACACTTTGTCATAATATGCTGGGATTTACAAAATTCTTAAAACAAAACAGCATGCCCTGTGAAAGCAAGTTGACTGGAAAATTGAACTTGCCCTTGGGTAAACTAAGCTTGCCCAAGCATAATATCCCAACCTGAGTAAAAAATAAGGTAAAATATATTGTGGGATATTTAAATATTTAAATGTATGCAGTTTTGATGAAGTAATGAGCAAAGTATGTGTTCTCAATGATGACAAGGACATCTTATAGTAAGAACTGTATATTGAAATCAATACAGGGCACAGTTCATTATTGTAGACATATCTGTATAATTGTACATATGATCTTTTATGTTTACAATGTTTTCACTTTATATTTTAAATAGATGTATGGAGTATGTAGTCTGAAAAAAAGAATTCTTATCTTAAAAGAAATGATATTATATTTATATGAACTTTGTACTTTCCTTTTCTTTTCTAAATATGACCTTTTCTGGGCCAAATCTGAGCTGATACTGGAAGCTGAGCAAGTGGATTTGTTAATCTTTCATATGCTGGCTGTATTCAAGGTACAGTCGTCCAAAGGCATAATTCTGAACATAAAATCACTGATGCACAAACGCTGTTCCAGTTAAAATAACTTTAAAAATGGACTGCATGAAAGCTATTATTTCAAGCAAGAAAATGAATTTCAAATTCCAGTACAAACCAACCATATATGCATGTCACAACTGGTAATATTCTGCATGGCATTCTGGGTAAAACTGAAACAATGCAGCTATAATTTCAAACTCTTACCGAATTTATTTGAAAATACATACATACAATATCAGTCTCATCCTTTATACTTCACAAAAGTTATAAAGATGGTGCCAAGTTGTACAAAAATTTCTGCCGATTCATTTGTCATGTGTTAAAAGTCATGTACCTTAATAAAAGTTAGATTCATTCCTTTACTCAAATAAATGAACTTTCGTATTGTAAAGAATGATGTAATTATCATTTTAATTTTGTGAAATTGTTTATTAGAAAATGATATACCTACTCTACTGTGAAGAAACAGACTTTACACCATAATCAACAGAATGACATACCTTCAATATAGTTTCTTCCATTTCCCTTTCTTTCTGCTCATTCATGACACGTCGGATGTATCGTTTGTTTTCTATCCTGGCATCATTTGTCATGTTGGCCTCAAGTCGTTTTTCCTGACTAATCCGTTTTATTGTGTCCTCCCTCACTTCTTCCTGCCTACGGGATATCTCTAGCTGTCGTTCCCGCTGCATTGTTCCCTGAGGTGCCCTTCTCACTGTTGTCTGAAAATTGGGAACAAGTTAACAGAATTCAGTGAAACCTGTCTGAAAATTGGGAACAAGTTAATGGAATTCAGTGAAACCTGTCTAAAAAGACACTTCTGAAGAATGGGCATCAGTCCAATAATAAGTGCTTTAATGACGCTCAAATGCCAGATCTCACCAAACTATCTTCTATCTAAAATGAATAGCAGTCTAACAATTCTCATTGAAAGACATGTTGCAAGCAGTAGAAAACAGGCACAAAAAGTTGCCAGATCAAAAACTCATCAATGAAAACTTCTGTATCTGATGCAATACTCTCTGCATTTAAAATTGTTTTCAATTTTTTTTTTCATTAAATTTAATGAGGTTAAGGTTCATTATAATAGACATTCGCTGATGATGTCAAAACCTACATTGGCATCAAGTGTATATGCATCTGTATAGTATTACCGCATTTGTCCAACAATGTCCTCATACTTAAACATTAAATTTTGCCTTTTGTGTTTCTTGGGGTTGTAAATAATGCCCATAGAAGAAACACTGGTATATGAGAATACCAATAAAATGACAACAAGCCATTTAAAGCTATTTATAATCAAATTCTAAAAAAAGATGACATTCATAGCAAAATAACTGAACATCTAAATAACCATTATGATTTGTACTACAGAAGAGTTATCTCCATTTGACGATGTTTGGCAGCTCTCATCTATGGCTCCACATTCTCTATCTCATAAAACAGTTTCATTGCAAAAGCACAAGATACATTTATGGCATAGATTTAACCAATGATGGTAATAAGACATCAGGCATTCATGATGTTAAGTCTTATAAAAATCGTAATGTTTTTGCTCTGTCTCCTGAGCCATTCTACAATAGATATATTTGATACACATACACTGAAATTAGGTTTTCTGTTAGTTTGGGACAACAAAAAATGTGTGCATTCATTAAGGTAGGTAGGTAGGTAGGTAGGTAGGCAGGTAGGTAGGTAGGTAGGTAGATAGGTAGATAGGTAGGTAGGCAGGCAGGGAGGCATGCATGCAGGTAGGTAGGTAGGTAGGTAGGTAGGCATGAATGCATGCATCCATGTATGTATGTATGTATGTATGTATGTATGTATGTATGTATGTATGTATGTATGTATGTATGTATATATGTATGTATGTATGTATGTATGTATTTATGTATGTATGTATGTATGTGTGTATGTATGTGTGTAGGTACTTACGTAAATACCTATGTATGCATGCATGCATGCATGTTGTTGTACAGTTTAGCACCATTTTTCAGCACAAGATAGACTATACATGGCAACCAGTATCATATGTGGAGGAAGAATCCAGGAAAACCCCAGAAAAAACCACTGACCCACAAGAAGCTATTGGCAAGATTTCTCACATACCCACATTGGCTGAATCCAAGATTTGAACCCACGTAGACAGATGTGAGATAGCAGTGGTTCATAACGGTGACCGCTTTAGACCACTGCCACTAGTGGCCCTCCATGCACATGAATGTATGTATGTATGTATGTGTGTGTGTGTGTGTGTGTGTGTGTGTGTGTGTGTGTGTGTATGTATGTATGTATGTATGTATGTATGTATGTATGTATGTATGTATGTATGTATGTATGTATGTATGTATGTATGTATGTATGTATGTTCTGGGTTAACTGGCACATCAGCACAACTCTGAAGATTCAGTTCTCATCAACAATAAATACAATATGGCTATTTTGAGCTCTATACTTCTGAGGCGCATTCCCTCTCTTTACCGATGTGGTGATGCTGAATAAGCACATATAAAATCATTTCTAGAAACCAATTTTGCCCCAACATATACCATACCAGAAAGCGCACATGATTCTAGGTTCCAAGAAACTCACCATATTGGAGGTGTGTTTTAGCAGCTGCTTTCCTTACAAATTGCATGCAGGAACAGAGACATGTATGAATTATTATTTTTATCTCAGTATTAACCACACAATGATTTATTAAGTCACAAGCAGCAATTACCTAAAAATTGGCAAAGATTTACAAAGTCAGCTTGCAAGACCTGCCAATCCTAACAAAAACTCAGTAAGGCAGTCAATTATTTTAGACCAGTTTTTAGTAAGGTGTAACAAAATATGAGCTGCTCATGTCAAGCTGGAAAACATGCATTTAAAAGTCCAGAAGTGGGATTTAAAACTGATGCAGTGACAGTAAACATGTGTTCAATGAAATGTTTGAGACTTGGAACTTAATTATATACAGAGCTTCCTATGTCTGAACTCGATGTAATTGTTAAAAACAAACTTTAAATTTCACATTGGCAATAATGATAGCAACCATCTTTCTTGCTATAAGACATTCTCAAATATACACTAAATGTAATATATGCCCTTTATGCTTTATCCAAATAATCTGAATATTCACTTCTGTTCTTCTGTACAGACTAGTAAAGCTTTTCAACAGGTTTACTGACCTTTCTGTCCTGAAAATGTATTACGTGTTGGACTCCATATTTACAAAATAAGTGCAGCTTGATCATACAGACATCATGCATTGCAATGCACATAAGAGTTTAAAGCATCTAAGGCACTCCTGCAAAGTTACTCTGGTTCTATGACCAGCTCTACTAAATCCAACATGAAATCCAGATATGAATAAATCACAGACAAGCTAGCATCTGGATTTTACCAAAAACAATATTTCCATAATTTGTGTTTTTATTCCAGAAGTCCATATTTTAAGAGTCATTTCATAGGACTTTATGGCAAAATGATCAAGTTGGCAGATCTGGCTTGGCTTGTGCAAGCTGACTGGAAAACTAACTATCCCTCAAGGGATTTGAGCCTCCCCAAAATATGACAACAAAATATCACCACTACTTAATGAAACAAAGGATGTTTTAAGGAAATTATATTTTATGATTATAAAACTTTTCTTCTAGTTTCTCAATGTTTGCACTTCAAAATAATGCATATTTTTAAAGTTACCAAAATAGATACAGGTAAATATAGATCAAATATGTAGAAAAACATTTTGATGAGGTAAGAAAGGAATGGTTAAAATTTTATCAGAGCAAAGACTATCTTGTGCTGGAAAATGGCATTAAATTCTATACTGTAACAACATATCTTTTCCATAAAAAGATTGAACCTGCACAATTAAACGAGTTTTTCTTTAAGTTAATAGTTTATAAAAAGTGTTCACAGTTTACGATATGTACATGATATTTAACTATATTACACATACCAAAGTGTTAAGCCTACTGACTTTACCTATAGCCCTTCATACTGATGTCAGCTACTTAATACGTTAACGGGTTTAAATGTGCATAATTTCCTGAATACCATCATTACAACCTACAAGAGGATTTCGACAGAGGTAGAGAATTAAAATCCAAATAAAGTGCAACCCTTAATCAGATTCCTGGGATTAACCACCACCTCCACCCACCCCTTCCCATTTCAGTCAAAGACTGTAAATCGAGTTAACAGTTTTGTTATTAGTAAGAAGTGGCTGAATTTTCACATATGAATACTTTCATAATGTTAAATTCATATTTACCATTTTCAACTTAAAGCACCTCCTTATTAATGGAAGTTTGAAGGAATTTCAGTGGATAATTTTACGCTTCAACAATACATCATGGCTGGCATTTAGCTGAGCATAGCAACACCTGTTGCTAGGGGTAGTTTGGTAATAAAAATCCTTCTAAAAAAACTGGTTAAACTTCATTACCACTTTGGCGAAGTGAATTTAGCATAAAAAATATTAATTATATCAGTTCAAGTGTGTAAACTTGCATTATAAGATGGTTGGAAGTAAAAGGTTTAAACAAAATACAAATAAGTCAAATTCTTCCTTCCCCTCTTTTCAAAATAAACTTTCCAATATAACCTCGCACAAAAGTTCCATCATTATATATGCAACTGGGTCTTTAAATAAACATGAAAAAAAATTCTACATTTTATTTAGAAAGTTTTTAATAATCTGATGCTTATGATTCAGAAATATAATTTAAATAATTGAAAACACAATTGTTCCGGTATTCTCACGGCGCCCAAGACTTCCGGTTGAAGGTAGGTCTGAAATTTAATACTTGCAAAATCCACTTTTGTCATCAAAGACAACAGACATCTACGGATGGTATTTGATATAATCTAAACTTAAAAAATCCATTATGTAGCAGCTCAGCCTATTTTCAGTTTACTTGACTGAAAAACAGTCAGTTTGATGTTTCAATGAAGGGCTTAGCTTGTGTTGAAAGTATCCGCCATAACTATATATTTTCTATTGTATTATAAAATGTAGCTGTGTTTGTATTTTTTTTTTCTGCTTATATTGGATCTTCTGAGTTGCATTATTACAAGTATTCAGGATTTTATTGTGCAAGATACTGTGTTAGATTCTCGGACTTGACTCTAAATTAATGTACACTAGCACAGCCACAGGGGCTGGGGCTCGTATCGTTGCTTACAATTTGCATGTACTAGATAATAACTACAAGGGAGGGCAGTTCTCTCCTTTCTCGCTCGATTTATTTAAGAATAAACGCTAATATTTAAGGTAAGCTTTGCAAAAGTTAACAAATTTGGTACTCGTAATTAGCACAGGCATTCGACTGTGTATCCCTATGCAAAGGTTCACTTAATATCATAACCTTTAAGGAATGCCAGACCATTTTCCTACGCTTCCGCTACACATGGCCTTCCCCCGTGATGATGTCGATATATATATTTGAAGGGTTGATATCACCTGCATCCAAATTTGGCTGCACACATCGTAGTACTAATATTAGTACCTTAATCCTTTTGTGGACACTACTAACATGAAATGTGTGTTACTGGAGCAGCGGGTTTGATTCACACACCCTGGTGTTTGATTCACACCCCCGGCTCTATTTTAGCCTAATATTAAAAATTTTGAACATGTTTTTTGATATATTATGAAATAAATTGAGTAGTCCTCTTATTTAATACTGGAATAATCGCAAATCATTGTAGAAATAGTGGTAAAATATTGTTTACCTAATGTGATATTTACGTTCTGATCCTTTGCCATATTAGATCAAATAATGCCTACTTCCGTTCTCAGTTCTCAGTCTCTTGTTTGTGTGCCATATAAGGACGTTAATGCCTGATTTGGAAACGTAAACAAATCATAATAAAAAATATGGTGCAGTTTGAGTCGGAAATTCTGCGCATTAAAAGTAAATATAGTTTACCGATTACTTTGAAATTCCACCAAAAAGCAATTATTTTCTCAACAAAACTGTATTCCGCAATTTATGCAAGTATCCATCTTCTTGTGTTATATCATTCAACAACTAATGCCATAGCGTAGAATATCCATATATAGCCTGACAAGCCTTATGTAGAAGAGGGGTCATGGCAAGAGTCGCATTATCTGTCATGGTGGATTCGGTGAGGTTAGCATAACTATGCCAATTTATTTTACCGTAAGGGCTTAATAAGTTAAAAATAAGCCAAACTTCTTTGACACAATGATTATATTTATTTAGTAGATTTCTAAACTAATTGTGTTTCTGACTTAAGTAAAGATCTTTTTTTGCTCCATTACATGATATGGGATCAGTTCGTAGTCTTATTCACAACAAAATAAGTTTAGGCTATGACATTGTAGCTACACACATCGTAGTAATAATATTATAGTCCGAAAATACATCCACGTTGGTTTATATCCCCCTACCAATTTCAATAACTAAAAAGTTTAATGTGATAAAAAGTGCACCTTTCATGCTTAACAGACTTTCCATACTAACATGGCACCATATTCCGTACACTACAAGGTAGTTTATTTCCATCCGACAACATAATGACTTATTTGATCCTATTAGGTAACTGCCGGATAATTCCATAAATTGCAATAACATTGACTTTGGAATTATATTCCTTTGCACACGTTACCATATTAATGCAACCGTTTGTTAAATCCACGTGAAAGGCAAAATATTTGTAATTCTTTTACTTTGCTTGGCTCGACACTAAATATTGCAAGCAGACGACATATGTATGTACATATGTAGTCCCGCATGCACCATTTTGCTGAAAATGGACTGGTCCAGAAACTGGAAATGGTTCTCAAGCATGTCAGTCTATTACTTGAAAAACTTACGTTAAGCATGAAACACGCAGGTGATAACAGTGTAATGGCAATTCTTCTCATATTCAGGTTAGAAAATATAAATCAATGAATGAATTTACTATGTTCCTTTCACTTTTTATCAAATTAAATGTTTCCGTTGTTGAAATCGGTAGGGGGTACAAACCAAATGGGATGTATTTTCGGACTATAGTACCATTAGTCCTACCTTGAACATGTTCTTTGATATATAATGAAATAAAGTAAGTAGTCCTCTTATTTAATACTGGGTGTAATTCTAATAGTCAATATCAAGATCATATATATTGAGGAATTATTCCTTTTCAGAAACCTATAAAAACTAGGATGATTAAAGACTTGTACCCCTGATATCAGCTAAACACTGACACGATGGCAATTACAATGTATTTCTTTGTACAAAAGTATGCAACAAGCATAAACCGTCGATTACTTGAAGGTAAACAAAAAAAATATTTAAAAAATGAAATTAACTTTGGTTTGTACTTTGCAGATACCTATCCTGTGAGCTGAAGGAAAAGGGCCCACCATGACATCACAGATTCCAGCCAAGATAGTGCTGAAAAGCACAACCAAAATGTCGCTTAGTGATCGGTGAGGAAATTGACCTTTATGTGGTTCCATGTATGATGGGAAAACCTATTTTCCTCGGTGAAGGTCATATGTTGCCTTTTACAATGATGACTGTCAGAAGAAGCTGTGGTGAATCAATGTGTGGACATGTTGACATTTTATGTTATTTGCAACTGAATGGGAATGAAAGCATAACTTGACATTTTTCAAGAAGATCGTTTTGGACACGGTATAAACATTGGCAGGGTACATAATGGATACATCATCCAAAATCTGCAAGGAAAAAAGCAATGAGTGCAAAGTTGTCACCACAGCCCATCTTTTTTATGTGAAAATTGAATTTCTGGCTGAGATATAAATGACTAACAACTCATAACAAATTGCTAAAAAATGGAACATCATCTTTAAGAAGATAATGTGCATTATATGGGGCCATAAATTTGAAGATTAATAAGAATGATGGTTTCCTCCCGTGTCATGATCTGATGAATGAAGACTAATAAATCTGAAGTTTTTATATAACAAGGCGCAATGGACATGTTTCAGAAAATTGTAATCGTTTTCAGATGAAACCTGAAGAGGGGAAACGATTACAATTTCACACACAGAAAATGGTTTGCTGGAGGAAAATTTGATTATCACTAGCTTTTGAATAATTGATTGAATTATCATTTTGGTTTGAAATGCATGCCATTTGCAGTCTTTTGTTTTATGGCCATCCTTTAGGGTGGTGCAGGTAATAAGTGATAGTAAGTAATTCGAACAGGCCACCTTTAAGTCTTTTACAGTCAGAAGATTTGAAATGTAAAGACAATCATTCATTTATTAAAGTGGCATGCCTCAAGATACTGCTCTTTCTGTCAGGTGGAGAATAGAATAAAGATTCTCGTGTCTTTCATTGTATTTCTCCTAATCTTTTATAAAGTTGCTTTGTCTTGATCGTGTATGGGGAATATGCATCTTTCCAAGACAGGATAATCGTTGCTGAAGAAGCTATGAATAGAATAGTGATATAAACATTATGAAAATATAACTTAACGCTATATACAAAAGTCTGAATGTGTTATTCTATGAGCAATAAAATAATTATTGCACATGTGCTTATGTACATGTACTGTGTTAAGTAGTAATTGCTAGGCTTATATGTACATAAGCACATGGACTAGTAAGTTGCTTTCTATATATGATAATTTGGAAGGTATTTGTATCATGTTTCTTGAAGTTGCAATTCTTTACTTTTTTCTTCCTTATTTCCTATTGATCTTTACCATGACCTTATGCCCAGCCAACCTTTGACCTCTGGTGAAGGAAGGTGGTAAGAAGCATAGGCATAGTGTCTGTCCCAATCATCCGTCTTATAACTCCAATCTTTTCCATGTGTTCCATTAACTAAATCCTTCTCTACATCTTGAAACCTCTTTTGCTATCACTCTGTGTAATGAGGGGTTCTCTTTGCTAAATGGGTCCAGAACAATCAAATCATCTGCCTACTTAGAGACTTGCTAATTGATTCTTGTTTTAATGTTATATTTTGGTGATGGTAGCAGTAGTGAAGAAGATGCATGTATTGGTTTCAGGCGTTAAAGAGTTGAACATACTATTTATGTAGGTTTCTGAATGTAATGTAGAGGTGGTGCAATTCTTGAATCAAAGCTTTATTGACATTGTACAAGTTAAATTTTACCAAATGTGATGTGCCTATTGTCATTATTACGTATTTAGGTATGGTTTTTAATGGAGACGTGAAATGTCAGCATCGTCCATGGCAAGGAATGTCTCAAGTTCTGAAGATGTTCAATATTTGTAGTTATCTGTAATTTTTTCACCTGTGTATACATTTTCATCAATTATAGCAAGAGAGATGTCCCAGTTTTGTTTATGAGTGTAAATTTTCAGCCTTCATCTGATTTCAGAATTTTTGTAGTGTCACAGTGCAGAGGTCATTCTTTTCTTCACTTAGAATTGTGGCTTGGTAGTTAGCAGGTTGGACATGAAAGCAGAATTATACAGACTTACTTCAAGCCCAGACTAGGCTAGGTCAGGTGCTTCGACATGGCAAGGCAGGACGGATTACTCTATTTACCTTCAGTTCATGACAGAGATAAATTTTTATTTTTGCATTATGATGCTTAAGCTTAAGATTCTTTGAATACTCTTGGCTTGTTCAGCTTTCATTCATTGTGGGACTGGCTGGTTTTCTTAGTTTATATTTGTACATGCAGGTGCCTGTGTTTGAAAGTCTGAAATTATTTAGTGACCTGTTTTTCTATTTGCAACTTGTATGACAGCTCATAGTAATTTCATTCCTCTTTACATTAGTGCTTACTGACTGAAAAATATCTTGTATGAGAGCTCTGCTGGTTAACATGCAGCTGTATACATGAATATTCTCCACTGACATGCAGTATCCTTGTAGACATAAATACATACAAACACAACTGGGAGTATCGTGGCTTCCCATGTTTATGATCCAATATATGTATAAAAAAATGATTTTCTGAATTTTTCTGGGATGAAGATTTACACAATATCAGAAGATGCGCCCCCAACCAGCAACTGTTCCCGACATAAGGGCGAAGATGGCATCGGCTCAACAGGCATCGGCAGCGAATCGGCGACTTGCCCAGCAGTTGGCAAACAGACCGTCTGTACAGGCGGCTCTGGGTAACCTGAATAAGGTAAGTAGATTGTTAATCTCCTCCCACTGAAATATTGTGAGTTTTCTTGTTGAACATGATCTACTTTTATCATCTGGATATCATGCGAAACATTTGTTCTGACAAATACTGTATCCACGGACTCTAAGATTGCTTCATGAATTTATGTCGGAATTCACTAATTTTTATCCCAGTTTTCACTAATTGCGAGCCTGGAGGGTTGGCAGCTATAAAGCTGTTGTGCATTTTCACTACTGCTGAGTGCTTTCATATCAGTTTCTGAGACTACTGAGGCTGGTTGCTAAGCTGAATACTAGAGCATCATCATGGCTGACTACAGAAACTGAGTTTTTGCTGGATTTCAATGAAATAAAAAACAGCTCAGCTTGTATAGTGTCTGTTCTTCATATGTTTCCACTTTATATACTCCTACATCCCATCATATAGGAAATCCCAGTCATGTAAACTGTTTTGAATCCCACAAAATAAATCCAATATTTACATATGTACATATAAAAACATGAATGAAATCCACACTCTAATTACAAAGTTGAGAGTGGTACCTCTCAAAAGTCATTATCCACACAGAAGAGAGACAGACAGGCGTGTTGGAAATTTGAGATCTAGAGTATGAAAAAATTTACAAAAGAAATTCAAAACTGTCTTGAGCAATAAAGATATGCTAAAATTTAATAATAATAATACATATACACACACACACACGTGTACGCGCATACTGTGTTATTAACAGCATTACAGTTTTGATTTAAAATTTATGTATTCTCTAGATCTAAAAATTCTGCTTTTACGGCCAGACCTAACTGCAGTTCCATTCCAAGCATTAGTCAGTTCCGTGTGATATACTCCTCACTAGATGGTTTCAAGCAGTTCTTCGGGTTGATGCTGCTTTCTACGCATGCAGCAGCAATTTAAAAATAAGGTGGACAACAGAAGTATACATAGGCAGAGATCTCTGAAACGCTTAATTACGTGTATTTGGACACAAGCATTTGATTTGGGATGCATAAAATTGCTGACACGAGAGTCCTCTGTACACACATTTTTGTTGCAGAAGGAAACTTGCGACAAAAAAAAATATGTTCTAATCACTATGCAAACTAAAACAATGCTTTTATTTTAGTTTTAGTTTGTTGCTGACTTTGATCAAAGGTCGCTGGCTTGTTTTGTTGAAGGTGCCGCTGAAGGTTCCTTTTGACACAAAACACCCATTTGCGGCAACATCAAATGAATTGTAGAACATTGACATAATTTTTAAAAAATTTCCTTAGGATATATCGGTGCTTCAGAGGTAATCAGTTTTCATTGAAGCTTGTTTTTTAATATTTTTTTTGCTATTCTATGGTCGACTGTAATCATTTCACTTTTTTCCCCTCAGAGGCAGTCGATTGTAGCTTGTCAATTGCAGCTTGTCAATGGCATGGCTAGTTTGATTATATTACAGCATACAAGTATCAAGGCCAGATATGGCATAAGCAGATTATGACATAACAATTAACTGTTAGGGTTTATGTCAATATGAAATAAGGATTTGTTTATGTAACAATTGATTCCAGTGCATTTTTATATCCAAGTTTTCCGATTCCTGTCATGGTGCCTTTGAATTTCTCCTCTCCAAACTCAAGACTGAACCATTTCTTTCAGGCAAAAATATGGCCAGAAGGTATATTTTTGTCGCCAATATGTAAAACATAATTGCAATTTGCCACATTGGCAAAGCCCAGCGCAATCACTGTTATTGCTTTTATTTCTGGTTGTTGCTGTATAAATTTTGCCAGCGAACTGGAAATCAAGAGAGTTGGACAAAATGCTGTTTGCAAATTTAGAAAAGCTTTTTGTAAACGGAAAAATGATAATTTCAATGAGATTCAAACTGTGCTAAAGTTGCTATAACTGATAGTTCGGATGCGACCGTAGCCAAGTGTAAGAAAGTGTGATTTCTGGCTTAGTTTGGACTGCAACTTTTGCTGGTGGGACTCCTATTTTTACCAAATTAGGAGTCCTGGACTCGTAGTTTTAAAATCCTATCAAGACCTCTGATAGGTGTTCTGTTCTAACGGATTATTACTAAACTGAGTGTTCTGAAGGATTTGATGCCACTAGTCAAAAGAAAAGGGATTTTAGTTTCTATCCACATGCCAAGGTCAGACAAAATAAATTTATTAATTACTAGTGACCGTCCGTCTGATATGTCAGAACTAAAAGATTGTTAACACGGCGTAAAACATAAGTCAGGACTATTGCCAACAACGTTGGTCTATGCTAATACGTACATTTCTAACTAAATTGACAATGTGCTGTTGTCGTAACATATTGTTTCTGCTCTGCTAATAATGAAGATCAACAACTTGTATCTTTGTTCATTAAAAGCTGTTTGTCAGACGCATGTTCCAGTGTGATAACAAGTGTATCATAGGTACTGTTTAACATAAAATTTGACCTGCCTGACAAAATTCAGGTTGCACTAGTATTCAGCCAAGCAAACAGCCTCAGTAGTCTAAGTAACTGATATGATATCACTCAGCAGTAGTGAAACTGCAGAATAGCTGAAGTAGCTAAAGGGTTAAGTGAACAACAGAATTGTCAAAAACCATTATATTGTCCAACTTTATAGTGGCTGATTCAAAGCATGGTCTCAGAAATTTATATTCTTGGATGGAGGTACCTGTGGTGCATTTGAATTTCTTGAATAAGTAAGGTGCATATGAGTGTATTTCCATCCCATGTTTTTGTTTCTGATCTGGTAGGTGCCATTGGGCTCTACTTTCTCCATTTCTGGAATGAAAACTGCTCATACAAAAATGCTAGAAAAAGTCTACTCTGGGAGCAGTCTTGAAAAAAGTTGCCAGGACAGAAAGGAGTCGATAGCAGCAGTTGGCATTAATTGTATTTAACATTTTCTATTACAGATGTCTGTGAAGCAGCGGCTAGGTCCCAGTAATGTTAAAGCCCGCCTGAACCTTAATGCTGTGAGAGGTGGTGGTGGTGGTGGTCAACGGGGTGGCCTTGGAAGAGGCAGTGGTCAGAGAGGGGGTTTGGGAAGAGGTGGTCAGCAGTTTCGACGAGGCAGGGGTGGTGGACAAGGTGGTTTAAGAGGCAGCCCCACTGCAGGAGGTAGGGAAATATGACACTTCATTACAAAAATTTACTCAAAGCAACACATGAGGTGCAAGGACATGTGCAATATGGGAATGGAAACAGTTGATTTCTGGAGCATATATACAGATGTCAAATAAGTTGATCAGAGGTACCACTTGATATTTTGATACACAAAAACTATTTATCTTCACATGGGTACTGCTCTGGTGACCTTGTGGTTAGAGCATCTGTCTCAGATACAGGAGTTTGTGGGTTAGAACCCTAGCCGAGTCATACCAAAGACTAATAAAATTTGTACCAACAGCTGTCTCACTAGGTGCTCAAATGTTAAGAGATTAGTGTTTAGACTTGTGTCGGGATGAAGTGACTGGATTGGACATCATGCCACATGTCTGCAGCATGATGCCCCAGTGGTAGACATACCCATAAACTGCCACACTGCAGACATCTTAGCAATATGACTGAAAAATTGTTTAAAGCTTGTTAAAAATCCAAATCCCACAAATCTTCACATGGGAAGAGAGAGTTTAGCATAAGTAGCATATAAATTGAGTGTTTGGAGGACTGTACAATATTTGCTAAAATTTTAACCTCAAAAAACAGCTATTCTGTAGCAATAGCATGTGTGATTGGAAAATCAGCTTTCATTAGTTTGTGATTAGTGCCTTTTTGTGAAACAAAATCTTTGAGGAGTATGAAATTTTATGGAATCCATAAACCTTGATTGATAGGCAGTCTAACTCAAATCTACTTTAGGAATGCAGGGATCAGAAGTTGGAATGATGAAGTTGTGAGCATTGGGCAATGAAATGAATGATTCTGCTAGCCACAACTAACCGGCTATATTGTACTTAATACATAATTTGAGATATTCTAAATATTAATATTAATTTTATATTTTGGGGAGTGTATCATACTGCCTGCCCAGCTTGTAGTAGTTTTATATTAGTAAAGATAGAAAATTAAACTCGATTAGATGATTTGGAGCTGGTGAACATGGAACATTTAAAGATGATTTGGAACAAGTGAACATGGAACATTTAAACATGAGGCTTTGATTGGAGATGGTCATCACAAGTGCACATTGTGAATTGAAACACTGGGGTACTATTGGAGGTGATCTGTACAAGTGCACAAGGAGAATAAAATGGGAGGTGATCTATATAAGTGCACATAGAGAATTAAATCCTGGGCTATAATTGGAGGCGATCTGTGTGAGTGCACATAGGGAATGAAACACACAGCTATGATTGGAGGTGTTCAATACAAGTGTACATAGCGAATGTACCACTTCAGTAGACATGCTAGGCACCCAAGTAAGAATCTGCACACTTTGAGTGATGTGATGCACAGGAACTTGTGATTATTAGCTTAAAGTTGTGCACATAAAACTACTCAGCATTTTATGCAATTTGTATTTAAATATTATCCCTTAAAGTGCTTGTTGCAGGAAAAAAGAGAAATTTTTTGATTATTTGGGTAAATATTAAACTATGGCCTCTCCCTCCTTGTCTACACCCCATTCCTCCTTCCAACTCATTATTTTGGTGAGAAGGGAGTTCTTCCTTTAAATAAAATTTGACAGTGTCTCTAGCATAATTGTAGGTGGTCAGTACAAGTGCATACAGAGAAGTAAACAAGGGTATATGACTGGAGGTGGTCAGTACAAATGCACATTAAAATTTATACATTGGTATATATGCACATAGAGAATTTAACACTTGGATATGAGTATAGATTGGCTGTACAGTGTACTTGGAGAATGCAACAGTTGGATCTGATGGTAAATGGTCTGTACAAAATGCTTATAGAGAATTCAGTACATTGATATTGTAGATTGTACAGAGTGCTTATAGAAAATTCAGTACATGGATATCATTGTAGATGGTCTGTACAGAGTGCTTATAGAGAATTAAGTACATGGATATCATTGTTGATGGTCTGTACAGAGTGCTTATAGAGAATTCAGTACATGGATATCATTTTAAATGGTCTGTTCTGAGTGCTTATAGAGAATTTAGTACATGGATATCATTGTAGATGGTCTGTACATAGTGGTTATAGAGAATTCAACACTGGTGTGATTGAATGTGAATTAGAAGTACTCAACAGGTTTAAAAAAACAACATTCCCAGTGTTTGCACCTGTGGAGTGAACCAGATATACAAACACAGGTGGAGTGAAATGTAACTCTGTTGCAGAATTCATAAGCTATCTCCATGAACATGGCAGTACATATGGTGTACGGCTTGTTCATCCATCCAGTATGTGTTCCAAAATTTTCATTTGCAATACTGATAAATTTACATTTTGTAAAAATATCCTGGAAATAATACTGCATTTGTTTAGGGAATGTATTGTAATGTGAACTTAGTATACATTGGTATTTTAACAAGTGCAATTCCTTTTTTGGAGATACAAGTTAAAATGGAATAGATATAAAAAAACATTATTTTTGTTTTCTTATAACCAAATGCTACATCTGTATATATAAAATGAAAGATGTACCTTTATCAGATAAGTTGAAAATTTTCTTAAAGACCACTGTAATCTGCAAAAAATACATTGCAATCTAATCTGAAAAGAAAGAAGTATTTAATGTTTTGGGAACAGTGGGGACCAATATTTCACTAGCAACTGAGAATGATGTGATAGAATTAAAATGCACATTTAATAGCATAGTGTTCAATTGTATAATGTATTTTTATGATGAGCTAATAGCTTACCCAAAAATATTTAACTGAGTATGATTAGATAATAAACAGGAACATGACTGTATAATATGTCTGTGTCACCCAGATGCTGTTTTGTTTGTGTGTGCTTGTGTGTATTATTGTTTTCCTTCCCTACATTTATTGTTCCTACATTATGTGAGATTGCAAGGTGAGTTTGGGATTGTTCCCCAACCCAGTGGTCAACCTATTATGGGTACCAAAAAAAAGTTCTTGTTTGCACTATTCCCTGATCTTTTCCTTGGTCCATGCTGAAACTTTACAAATGTTACTGACATGTGGATTAACATGTGCACATCATTTTGTGGTGGTGGTGGTGAATCTTCTTACCGACCCCTTAAACCCACACCTCTGAATAGTTGTGTCCCTGTATATACTGTATAGAGTTTTTGAATCAAACTTGGGTACAAATGTCAGGCAGTTGTATAGAGGTGATTTTTAAGTTGCCATATTTTGTGGTGGTGGTGGTGAATCTTCTTACCGACCCCTTAAACCCACACCTCTGAATAGTTGTGTCCCTGTATATACTGTATAGAGTTTTTGAATCAAACTTGGGTACAAATGTCAGGCAGTTGTATAGAGGTGATTTTTAAGTTGCCATGGAAATGAAGTATAGCACATGTTGTATGGAAATTGAGGGTAATGACCATAAGTAGGGCATTACTGATTGTCTCCCTTCCTGCATCACTTCTGTTGTTCACCTTGTTAGATTTATGTGATTGAATTAGTATCCTGCAAAAAAAATCTTTATTTTCAGTAACAGTAATAAGTACAATGGGAAAACTGATTCTACTTAAAAAAATTAAAATGTTTTTTTTTTATTTTATCCTTTTGTTCATTTAACCCATTTTACCCTGATTACACCTATGGTCGTAGACTCCCATTGTATCCGAAATACACTTTCAGTCGTAGTTTCACTAGGTGTTTATGTAGCGTCTAGAAGTCTAGACACACTTGTTATACATGACAAATACTTGTGTACTTCTTCACCGACAACAGGAAATGGTTAAAGCACGCATGCGCAGAAAAATTTGAAGGAAAAAAACGTTAAAAAAGAAACAGCTGATTTGAAAATCGATCGATAAAATGGACAAAAACTCCGATGTGAACATGGATATTGATAGTGAAGGTAGTGACATTGAAGTTGAAGATTTCGATGATTATGAAGATAATATTGACTTAATTGATGGTTTAGATGTAAATGAAGTTGATGAAAAAGATGGTGCACGACTGCATCCACTTTACGACAGCGATTCGGACAATTACGCTAACTTTGAAGGATGTAAATACGATTATTTTTCTCTTCGGTTGCATCTAGGATTTAAATTGATTGAAGGGCAACTGTTCAAAACCCAGAAAAATACTGACCTATTGATGATGTGGACTTCAAAATTTTGACAAAACTTTTAATGATTCAGTTTAAAGATTTCCAGGATTAATTTGTGGACAAATTTTTTTGCCAAGAAACTGCAGGCTGAAGTACTTGTTCTAGATTGTGAACTCGACGAATTATTTCTAGTAGTTAGTTGTGCAGTTTTGGTAAACTTATAACTTTTGGACTAACAGTACTATAAACTTCAAGTTTGGACCAAAATATTGGAAATAGAATTATCTTTATTTTATTCCAATACTATTTGGAGCATTTCATTACTCTTCACGGAGAAAAGATTAGCTGAAGTTCATTGTGATTTTTTTTTTTAATTTCAAAATACAATTGTCGCTCGTTCGTCATTAAATTTTAACGAAACATATCACTGTGTTGCCAATTTTATAACCTTTTTAGAGATACATAGTTTTATATATGTTAAAAAATAAATAACAAAGTTACAACATTTTTTGTAAACATGGTGAAGGCATCACAATTTCTTCTGCTGCTGTGTAATGCTCCATTTTACCACAGTATATTTAGTATTGCTTCTCAGGATAGAATGGGTTAAGGACCTGTTAGAAAATAAAGCTGCTTGTGAAACTTTTGGAATCTCCTGATCCTGCATAATTTAAAAAGAAAGATTTCCCATATTTGCTTCCAAATCATGTTTGGAATAAAGGTGTAAGAAGATGGAATGATGAAGTTGTGAGCATTGGGCTATGAAATAAATGATTCTGCTAGCCACAACTGACCACCTGTATTTTACACAACATTTATTATCTAAGCACTTGTCCTTGGTAGTTGTACCAGATGCTCATTCCAGTCCTCATCCTGCACAACTTAGTACATGTCTCCATTTCACTGCTTATGCTCTTACTAACGAACTACAGGTACCTGATGCAGATGGGTAAAGATCTTTAAAATATTTTGGTCTAATATGTGACACTGTAGTTAAAAATAATAAGAGGCACAGTTTATAACTCCAACTTGCAATTGCCTTCTGTTTCTTAATGGTATTGTTGTATACAGTGACACAGTTCAGTAATCTGTGTGTCATTATATTGTTGAGAATTATTATTTTATCAATCTGCTATTGCACATTGTAACAAATTAGTCTAAGGTGCATACATGCCAAACATTAAGCTGATTCATTAAACTGGGTATATCTTATCATGCAAAGCATCTGCAAGATCAAACCGTTGATTATAATTTTATGGTGACAATCAAGAGATATGTTAAAGATGAAAGGGAAGATAGGCTTCTGAAAAAGTGTTAATTCTCAGTACAGAAGAATTCAAAGGAATATTCAGATTCTTGTGAATAAAAGCAGAAAGAGGCACAGTTATGTTTATTGGACATCATGTGTTGATTTGAATGTGTTGTGGCACTAGGTATGATTGCTGGTGTCGTGTGAAATTTAAACAAAATTAAAAGTTTTAAATCAAATTGAGATATAGCAACAATCAATTGAGCTGCTGGGGGTTTGGAATTGAAGTTTGCATGTCTGTGTTGGAGGTAATAGGGTCAATCAGTACTTTACAGACTTTTCAGTTGAACATAATATTTACTGGTGCTGCAGCAGTTTTGAAAACCAAACTTTTTAAATACATATTTGCAACATAACATAGCAGTACACACCTTACTGAAAATAAGTTGGACTTGAGGGAAAAAAATACTGCCATACTGAAATAGTTTTGTTCAAGTTGGCAGATCTGGAAATATGTCCTTGTGTCCTCACTTTGGCAAGACAATGTAACCAGTAAAGTTTGTATTGAAAATACCAGTGACCTATCTGACCAGAACAAAATGACATTTTTTACATTCTCTATCTCGACTTTTCCAAGGTAGAACTTGTACCGGTGTTTAATAACTTGTTGAAAGGGGAAATTTCTTCACATCAGAAATGAACCCAAAGTACTGAAACCTGTAACTGTAAATGCAAATACTAGTAATAGAGGTAGGTGGGAAACAGCAGCATAATATTTGACATATTTTAAATCAAGTTTGCATTGGTTAGCTGTGAAAAAAATGTAGTTGGCTTCTTTTTCTTTTTGACTTGTTCAGGACTGATCATATGTGGCAAAAGTAGTACACTATTGGCACATATTAGATGTAAAGCATTGGTCAATTTTGGGCCATTGTAATGCCTAGAAAATACCTTCAGGTTTATTCTCAGGTGTGAATCTGCATGTACAAAGCCAACTTTTACTAGTAGGGATGAGAAAGTGAGTGTTTTTCCTGAGCTCTTATGATACATAGTAACTTAAAGAAATGTAAATATTTGCTTCCAATCTTTAATGAAGGAGAGAATTTGTATGCTACTAGAATGACATGGCAGGGGATTTTAGTGTCAGGCTTATCCATCCATCCTGTTATTTTATCCCCAAATTCTTCTTGTTTGCAACTACTCCCACATCTTTGCATGGATTATTTTGAAATGTCACTTCCCATGTCTGCTTCCAAAGCAAGTTATGAATGCAGGGATAAGAAGTTGGAATGATGAAGTTGTGAGCATTGGGCTATGAAATGAATGATTCTGTTAGCCACAACTGACCAGCTCATTGTTCATGATGCATAATAACATAATAGTGTCAGTATTTAACTTAATGCTTTTGTGAAGGAGAACATGTTTAAGTTGCTGAAATGAAATAGCAGGGGCATGAAGCATTAGGCCATCCATTCAATATATATGTCACAATATTCTTTGATGTTTTTGACATTGCCTAACATTCACATGCTATGATGTGTTTTTCCCATTGGTTTATGTTAAAGTTGTATATTGTATGTGTTCATATCTTTGTGTGCGTCTGGTCCCACAGCAGACCTGCTAACTTGTAAAATATAGACTTATACAAGCTAAAACTATGGAAATAGTTGCAGTAAAATCTGGATAATTGGTTCATCCTTGTTTGATTTGGATCCTGGTCTCTGTTTAGATTTAGTTGAGTTAGGGAACCAGAGTAACTTCAGTAGTACCACATACTTTAAGCTATACATTTTTCATGTGAAGCATCTGCATGATCAAATTGCTAATTATGTATTAAAAAAAAATTAAATGGCATTCCGCAAGCAATGTACGTTTAAAACAAAAGAGAAATTAAGCTTCTTTAAGGCTGTTAATAATCAGTTCACAAGAATGATTAATGACTAGGAACAGTATGAATATGGGAGAAAAAAGGCAATTGTATAATGTTCTTGAAGTGGCAAAACTATTTTTAGTTTGACAACTGTCAAGGACTTAATAGTCCTTTGTCATGATGAAGTGAGTTAATTTGCTGATTATTTTGTCCATTTACAACACCTAAGCTGTTGACATCATAAGGATCAGGATGTCATGTCATCATTACAAAACATCGAAAAACTTTTTAATAATGATATCAAAACTAGCAGTGAAGAACTGATACAAAATGATACTTGCCTAATACAGCTTTAATCTTCAGGTAAATAATAATTATTAGTCCTTTGCATTTTTTGTTGTTAAATTGAGATTTCATTTGTAACAAACATAAACACTAATTCTGTCTGTAGAAGAGAAAACTATTGATAGAACCAACTTTCCTTCTACAAATTAACACAAGGTTACTAATTCACATGGTTTAAAATCTGGTCCCTCCTCCCCCCAAAAAATTACATGCTAATTATTTTATTCCATTAGCATATTCAACCACTAATCAATCATTTCAGTGTAAAGAAGACATTCTAGATTTGTGAATGTTTTACTGTGTTACAGATCATTTAATGGAAACTTTTATTCAGAGATATATTGTTTCACCCCTATCTGTAAATGGGTTGACATTATTGACAAGGTCAACTGCATATCAGTCTCTTGTCATGCACTGATGTACATATTTGCAGTTAATGGCATTGATTGGCACTCAACACAATAATGACTGATCATTTTTTTAAAAGAATAGTTCTTGAAATGTGAAAATGAAGATGTGCACGAAAATGTGAGGAAGATAACCCCTTCCAAAGAAATATGAATGAGTACTGCAATGTGAAACATTAAAGGTGTAGGCTTAGTTTATATTAATTATGATATGTTTCTTGTGTGTTATGTGATATTCAGGTTTTGATGAATTTTTAAACTTTGCACAGATTATCGAAATCAGCATGCACTATCCCTGTCAATATCATTTCTTGTGGATTCATGCCCTACTAGTTTTATATAAATGTTCTTTTAAGTTTCAACACAATTGAAGGATGGGAGCAGAGCATTTGTGTCTAGGATACACATTTTTAGTTTTTTCAATGATTAATATGAATAGACATGTAAATTGTTTATTTTGTGCTTGTCATAATTTTATGATAAAATTATTATCACAGGTGGAAGAGGAGGAAGATTTGGGAGTCCAGGTAGAGGCTTCCGTGGCAACAGAGGACGTGGACGTGGAGGAGTAGCAAGGTATAAACGCAGTACCTAAAAAAAGCTTTGTTCTTGCTCAATTTTAATTACATATTTTAGAAAAATTATTTCAGTTTTTATAATTTTATTGTGTACATACATTATTAATGGTGTGTTCATTTTGATTTACATTATCATTATTTTAACATGTAATGGATAACACTGGAGAAATACTGGCAAAATGTGGAGCAAATTAAAATTAGTTGTGAAGGCTATATTATCTACTTTTTTTCTGTATCCATCTGAACTACATTCCGAAAAGGCTAGCATTAATGAAAGTTTATTACTGCACGAGATGTAAAGTATTATTGTACAGGTAAATACATTATATAAAAGATGGAAATGTATCCCTTAAAAAATTTGGTATCTTAATCCAGGTTTCCAATTTTGCAAGTTGTCCCTCTCATACAGAATTGGCTGCTCTAATGTGTCAGTTTGCATCTAGAATGTGATTCTCAAAAAAAAATCCCTGGCATTTAGTCTATTTCTATGTCTTTTAGTAATATTTCCCAGTCAATGGGACGTAAACAAATTACATCTTATTGTTGTTTCTCTTCCACATAGTAGCTTATTTTTTATAAAATGTTGAATTTCACTAGTTTTTCTACAAGATCAGATTGGTTTGCTTAATATCTGTTGGCATTGTTACATTAAATTTTGTAAAACTAGCTATAAACCTGACCTAATTACTCGACTGAACTGCTGACAGAAACAGTCCAAAGTAATATATTTCATTTCTGGATAAAACTTACATCTTTTCAAAGCTGTGTGCAAAATAGGCTGACATGTCGCGAGTCATGAAAACATGGGGATGGTATTTCATGTGTCCAAACATAATACTGTTTTGAACAAAATATTCTGTTTCCTCTTTTCAAATGGTAAGCATTGCAGTATTTTATTTTTGTCAATCAGTCAAATTTGATATGCGTTTTGCTTCGGTATTGGAGATTGACACCTTACCTGTGCAGAAATGCCTGACTGCATTGTAGTCCTCTACTTTACCTCGGGTCAGTTAAAAAAATTTAAGGAACCCAACAAACTTTTAAATAATGGAAAATAACTTTATGGAAATTTCCTAATGTTTACAAAATAAAATGTTAGTTACTATAATTGTAATATATAACCTGGACTGTGTCAGGTAAATTGTAGGGGAATTCCAATAACCTAGGCCCAGACCCAATATTAAACATGTTTACTTCTATTACTAATGATTCTGATATTAAACCCATGCACACAGAATATTTTAGCTTTGTATTTACATAATTTTTAAAAGTCTGTAATTCATGTCAAGTAGAAAAAAAACTTTATTTTGTGCAAGATTAATTCCAACATGCAGTGTTACATTTCAATTGCATGACATTTTTAAAAAAAAATTAACAAAATAATTTTTTAAAAAGTGCAAACTAATTATACATAGCAATATTTATTAACAATTTTGCATCTGGGTTATCTTATCATATTGAGTTAATCCACTTGTTTTTTACATTTGTGTGGAACAGTACCCTGGTCTGTGTCTTTTTAGTTGACTCTCTAACAGCCACAAATTTTACTTTGGATATTTATTTTCTAATTTGCTCAGTTTCTCTGGCATTTTGTTTGGCTGCACACTTAATTCTGGTTGTCATAAATTTTGAACACTTGAGCAACCAGCAAAAAGTGATACCCAAATTTGGTTCTTTTATTAAAACTACATGATGCATTGTGAATGAGCTCCTATTTATTCAGTGTCATCAACTTGTTTCATGCTTAATTGAACAAAATAAAAAATTCTTTTGAATGCTGCTAGGCCATGGAATTGAGTTGACCACACAGAATTATCCATATCTATCAGTTTGAACTCCGCTAAGCACAAGAACTTGAAGAATGAAAACATGAACTCGCATAGATAAAAGGCTATGATGTTTGAATAATTTAAACCATGTCGGGCCATATCATGATCTTTGTATGGTTGTCTGCTTTAGTAAGGTCGCCAAAATGTTTTTCAGGCATCTTTAATGTTTCTCATGAAATCTATTCAGTTATGCTGAATGGCCAGTAGTTAGATGATGACTTCAAAGTTCTCTGTCAGGATTGGAAACTTGGACTGATAATACTTAGATTCATATCAGGGGATAGAAAATGTTTGAAATTTCTCAGAATTAGAGTTGGCTTGCACTCTGACTGTATTTCATGACACCCCATCCCCCGAAGAAAAATGTAAAATATTGCCTCAAAATTTTAGAAGTTATTGTTCATGCTAGAATAACTAATCATGCACATGCCTCTCCAAAAACAGGGTTTCACAGAACAGATTAACATACACTCTGCAATAAGAAGCTGATTAATTAACAGAATGAAGCTAATACTGCTTGATGGCAATTCATATGAAGAGTTTCAATACAGTAAAGGAAGGAAAATATAAATTGCACCTTTTCAAATGTGACTGGAAAGATTTGGACCAGACTAATTCTAGTGTTTTTCACTTTTGCCAAACCCCTCCCCCATTTTGTTTTCTCCAATGAACAAAGGGTTCAGATACCCTACATCATCTAATTGCTAGAAGCATCATTGTAGTACACTAAGCATACTGACCATGCTATGTAGAGTGTTGCTGAGCGAGATTGACATCAAGAAGTGCATATAATCCACTTACACTTGGCTTGCCACAGACTTCTCCACATGTCTCAGCCTGAAGGAAGTTATAGCATGCCATTTTATGAGTTTCACCTAAATTTGGCAACACTTGGATGCTGTTCAGTGAAGTGTAACCCATTGACTGCACAGGCATGAAGTTGGGTTGAGAATGGTTAATATACTGCACTGCAGCTTTGGTTCTTTCTCTCTCTCTTGTACCATCTAGACTCCATTTTAGTGCTACATTGTAATTACCAATTTAATATACAGTCATTATAGTTTACTTCTTTACTTTGTGTAAAATTTCAATATCTTCAATACTGTCCCTGACTTGTTCTCATCTCTAGTGGTAATAAATGTTTCAAGCTCTCATATTTGTAGAAATTTCAGACTTATATTGTATTTACATATTTCAGAATATAGGATTTTATTATACAGTAGAACCACTTTCTGGAATAAATATTGGATTGGTTGGTGAAGTACTTTTAGAATATTTACATATAAGAACATTTTTCTGTGTAAAGAAAAGTGTAATCTTCTGTGCTAGGTGGACACCAGATGGTGATCACTGGCTCCGCTGGCGTGGTGGCAGGGAGAGGCACAGAGGAGGGACAGATCGTGGAGGCCCTAGGTAGAGTCCCTGCCATATGTAGCATGCTACTTGTTTTGGCAATAGTACTCTCCTTGGCTTGCACTTCCCGACCTCGTGCCTGAGATTTTTTTTGTCCTGCTTGCATCATCTGATAAATAGACATGGAGATCAGCTTACCATTATTGATATGGTTGCCTATTGCATGAACAGTTTAAAATTGTTGTTTGGTTCACAGGTGAGACCTTTGAAATAGAGTGTAGCAATACTCCTTTCATTGGGAATGTATGGTTAATGCATTACATGGATGTTGTCTAATAATTTTGTAAGATTCTTAATTGTTACACTTTTTAAGTTTACATTTTTTTTTTTGCGAAGTGCACCTTTAACCAATTACAAGTAGACCTAACAAAAGTTGAATTAAAATCAAGCTTTTCTTCCATATCTGCCTCAGTTTGTCATGCCTTGGAGAAGTTGGACATTTTATGTTGTGTCCTGTTTTTGTGACCTATCATAGAACTTGAACATGCTAAGGAAATGAGGACAGATGGAATATATACTCGTCAAACAAATTGGTACTTGCATCAAAAGTTCTGTTTTCAGAGATCGCAACTTTTTTGTATCCTTAAAACATTGCTGAAATATTTTAGAAAATGTTGATAGTTTTGATAAAATTAAATGCCAGTAAATGAAAAAGGTTCAAAGAACAATATGGTCTGATGGTTGGCATTGGTGCATAGAATACATGTGTATTTTTCAGAAAGTATGCTTTGTTATTTTTGTTGAACTATACATTTTAATTCCTGACAGCTTCAGTTGACTTTGAAAAGGCATTGATGTAAAATGGAGTTGAAAGATCTGATTTTGATCAGATTGAAACTCAGATTCAAAATAATAATGTTGTACCACAACAGTAGTATGTTTTAAAGGGCTAGATAAATCCACTTGTCCAATGTCAGAGAAAATTGCCTATGGCAAGTTCCATTTGTAAGATGGTAGTGCTTGCCAACCGACAAGGTCCAAAAACTAAAGAGAGGTAGTGTTCAGTTCATAGCTAATTAGGTTGCATTAGTTTCATACTCTACAAACTTACATCACATTAATCTGCATCTTTATTAATGTTTATATGTACTGCATGCAGCTGTTATACATGTATGCTCATAATTTTGTTTATTTATTGGTATTTTAAATCTAGCATGTGCAAACTTGGTCTGTTGGCCATGTTTTAACAGCCTAAATACATTGCTGATCTATTCCATGCCCATGAGGAAGTTGCACATGCATTCTTTCAGAGTACATGTCATCTTGTACTCGTGACATAACCAGTTTTACATTGTATCACACAGACATAAAAAAAATTTACAAGCTCTGGCAAAAAGATATGGTAAATGGGTACCGTGTGGATCATTTTTATGACACAAGTACCAGGGTATTCAATGGCATCTTTAGAGCTCATATTGAAAATCTTGTCACTGCTTCAGAATTATAAGTGATGTGACGTTTTCACCAGAAAACTATGCGTGATATCTAAATGAAAACGATATTCATCTGACATCTGATGTGGCTGCTGCAGTGGCCAGGTTGAAAATCTTATCACTACCCTGCCTGAATGAAAATTCATATCAACATAAGGTTCTAACTACACTTTTTTGTTGATCCTAAATTGAAATAGTGCTGATTTAATGCCCACTATATGGCCATCTTGAAAAATTATTGAAGGGTGTTGCTAATTCTCTTAAATAGAAATTAATTTTGACGAGTTTTTTTATCATCAGAAAAGTTTTTATGGTGTTGAGACAACCGTTTTATAGCCTATGTGGTAGGAGCATCCTCCTCAGATGTAGGAGGTTGCAGGTTCGAACCCTGACGGACTCGTACCAAAGACTTATAAAAATTGTACAAAAGCTGCCTTCTGTGTTGCTTAGAATTAAGAGGTTAGTGTTGGGACTGGTCAGCCTGGTGTCATATAATTTGACTAAGTGGGACATAATGCTACATGCCTGCAGCCTGATATCCCAAGTGCTAGACGTCACTATAAGTTGCCACTCTGTAGACATTGTAGAGATATGACTGAAAAATTTGTAAAGCTATGTTAAAAATTTAAATCACATGCATTATGATGTTGAGTTGGTCCTTTGTGAAAATGATTAACCCTTAATATGGCTTTAACTTTCCTATCTGGAAAATATTACTACCTCAACACCTCCCTTATGGATGGTTATATCAACAAGTGTTTTTACTGGTACATTTCTTATGCTGCCTAGCAGGTCCTATATGAAAATGGTGCCAAACATGCATGAAATTGGTCTGCCATAGCAACTCGCCCTGAATGAATCATTTCAACATGAGGTTTTCACGAAAAGGTTTTATTTTTTATTTTTTTCTAAATGAAATTGTGCTTATCTAATATCCAGTGTGTGCACCACAGCAGCTGACTCGAAAATCATGTTATTTTTTAGAAATATCAGAGATAGTTTCAGCACTCGGTAATGAAAAGGAAGAAATCATCTTGTATTGAATTCCTAATTCATTCATACATTAGAGCATTAGTCCCATCAAAGGGCTCTTATTCTTTTTAACTTGTTATTGTTTTTTCAAAGAATTAATGGGACCACTGTATTTTTCAGATATTCAAAGATGTACAGGAGCTAGTCAGATATATGTAAACAAAGTGCAATGTATTTCCTTGTATAATAATAAAAGACAGACAGTTTCCTTAATGATTTGTCAGTTACATTCAGTTTTGTACTAGTATAGTTTTGTCTGGATTTTGCTCATTTATTGTTACTGTGCTTTATTAATTTATCCCTCCCCAGTTTTGCTATTTGTTTCTGCATGTAGTTCTGGCATGATTTTACATCAAATTGTGAATTTGTGAAAGTTGCTTAATTCAGAAATTAAATGGATTATATTCGCATTACAAGCTGAAAAATAAATATGCATCTTTCAGTAATTTTAAACAGCTGAATGATGGAATCTGCAGACAATGTAGAAGACAATGTACAATGTTTTCAGTCATTTAAAAATTGTATTATCTTTGGTGATGTGGAACATAGGCTTGTCGCTAAATTCATTAAAACTTGGCTGCTCAGCTCTGTACACAAGATCATTGTTTGCTGTCCATGTAAATGATTATCAGCATTTTTCATTGTTTTTCACCTGACCTATAGAAGGGGTTTTACTAAAAGACTTCTTGTGACATCATCTTAATCTTAGCTAAAAATGGTGCAGATCTGATTTTTCAATATGGTTGCAAAGGCAGCCATCTATAGAGTCTTGACATCATTATGTTGAATATGTGGTCATATTGAAATGGGGTTTTAAATACAAGATTTCTTATGAAGTCTAGCTGGTCCTGAATAAAAATGGAAGTATTCTGACATCCAGTATGGGCACCGTGGCAGCCATCTTGAAAGTCTTGTCTATATAGTGTTTCTACTCTGCATTGTTGGTTATATTAACATGTGGTTTTCATTAAAGACTTCTTATGCTGCCTAGTTGGTCTTAAATGAACATGCACTAAGATGTCAAGTGTATGATGGCCATGTTGAAATTCTTATTAGTGATGCTACAAAACATGGTCATATTGACCTGGGATTTTTACTTTAAGACTTCTTTTAAGTCTCTGGTGCATCTCAAGTTTTAAAAAAAAATCATGATCCACAGAGGCCAATATTTAGCCAGCTTGAAAGTCTCCTTTTACATATTAATCTAGCTTGCAGTAAAAGACTTGTAATGATGTCTAGTTTGTTCTAAATAAAAGTTATCTGATATCCAATATGACATCCTTCCTAAATATCTTGTCACTTCTTTTTTATGAAGTCATGTTGGTTTGAAATGAATTTTTGTTACATTAAAAATGCTTCAGACATTTAATATGGACACCATAGTGGCCATTTTGAAAATGTTTCCATCAATGCCTGTTCTGAATGGATGCTCTTGCTAATGCAGGGATTCAACTAAAGGACTTGACATGTATATTTGGTTATAAATGAAAATAATATGAAAATCTTGTTACAGCTACACGAGGAGACATGATTTTCTATTTTACTTTATAGACTTATGATGTCTAATTTTCCCTAAATAAAAGGGATGCTAGCAAACATTCAGTGCTACTGCAACAGTGCAGACCTTGAAAATCTTGAGGTTGTGTCTATACATGGGGTTTCATGGAAAGACTGCATATATCTTTTTGGTACTTCAAGACTGCAAGTTTTTTTTTTTTGTTCTTTGTTTTTTCTGGTTCACCTGAAAAAGTGACCATGGGAATTAGAGCTGTCAGAAACTACAAAAAATTCACATGGGTACCTGTTGCACCATTTAATGGGTAACCAGGTACTTGTTAGAACATAGACATTTACAAACCTAGTTACCCCACTGTCAAATTTTCACAAACTTTGATTGTTGTAAGGTCACAAGACGAACAGTTTATTTTCCCTTTTGTCTTAAACATGCATCTCTTGCTCGATACCAGTTTCCAAAAAAAAATATGATCAAGTTTGATTATGCAGACGCTTCGCATGAACAAATAGGAGCAGATTAAAGTGTCTGAGGTACTGCTGTAAAGTTAGTCTGGTTCCCTAATTTCACTAATGTCATGAGTCTGACCAGCATACTGCTGATGAAATAAGATATTTTGATAGTATTGTTGATAAATTATTTTTGTGAACAGGTACTTGTCATTAATTTTCAATGCCTAGGTATTTTACTATGGCCGGGTACCCATTGACTGCCCTAATGGGGATGTATGTAGTTGGTCCAAAATGAAAATGATGCAAATGTGACCTCTTATTTTGACATATATTGTTAATAGTATTTCATGAGAATGGATGGCCCATTATTAGATAATTTGTCTATCTTCATGGCTCACCTGAAAATCTTTTTGTGGCAACTTCTCCTGAATGGATTGTTTTACACAAAACCATTGGAGCTTGTTCAGTAGCAAATGGTGTTCATATAACTGACAACATGGCATCATTGCAATCTCAAAAAAAATAGTCATTGTTGCATTAACATTAATGGTGGCAATGACAAGAGGTTTTGGTTAAAACACTGCAATATTTAATAGGTTCTGAATGATAATGGTTTATATCTGACACCAATATATATCCACTCTTATGAGAAGGACTTAAATACAAGGCCTATTTGACCTTGGTTTCTTGTTAGAAGTCATTATTTACACTTTTTGGTGTCATTAAACTAATAAAAACGCAGACTGTACATATAGAAATGAATTTTGGCTATACTTTGTATTTAGCGAAATTCAAATGAACAAGTTGTTGGCACTATTGAGACTGACTTTAAGCTGTACTGGCTTGTAAACATGGTGACATAAACAAGTATGAATGGATTTTTATAATTTTTCCCAGTTTTGGATATATCTGAAAAATACTTTTGAATGTTACTACTACATTTAACGTCTTTTTACCTCCTTGTAAAAATGCTTTTTTAGATTTAATCAAAATTGGCATGTGGTGATATATTTATTTCCTGAGACAAGTTCAGTGATATTTTATGCATAACATGAGGTTCATGTTATAGAGCTTACTTGGTTTACTTGTCTGTCTTGAACTATGAGCATTGGCACTTGTCTGCCAGAAATTGGACTAAAACTGGGCATCAAGCTCTTGTCTGCAAGAAAATGGACTAGACCTGGGCATCATTCAATATGTACTTATCTACTGTTACTTTTGGGTCAGATAGTCCATGGTTAGAGCAACTGTAACAGAATAAAGTAAAAGTGGAACCCACTTATTTTGACCTTGGTTACCTCGCCAACCCTATTAAATTGACATTTTTTGAAGTGGAGCTGCCAAATTCTCTCTTTTATCTTAGCATTTTCTCATTGGTTATGTTGATTCTTTTATGTCGCTGAACCCTAATATCTCGAGCACAAAAGAGGGCCAAATTTGCCAATTAACGTCTGTTATTTCAATCCCATGACCAATCGCAGGCGATTTTTTTCCCCTTATTGGTGACAAAAATGTCCCATCTGGCGACAGACTTTTTAGTTATTTAATTTGTACAATCATGGCTTTCGACTGGATAAATAAAAGGGAGAACGGAAGAAGGCTACAAACTTTACTAAGTAATGAATTGGAATCAATCAGTACACAAATAATCCTTTGTTTGTATCGACAACCCCAACCCCATCTTAGCAGTGCATTGTCACATCATAATCTGCTTATGCTGACAAATGGCCCAGTACTATATGTTTTGACAGTCAATTATGCTACCGTACTATACCTACAACTGACTGACTTCTGAAGACGCAAATAGAACAGATAAAATTAATGGAATGGCTAATCCTTCTGCTTCTTGGTAATTACAGACACTTAAACTCGGCAAGAAAAAATAGAACAACAAAGAAACAATTTTTGCATAATTAAAAATAATAATTTATTTCTCAAAAAACAGGAGTGAAAGAATCCTGATTTAGGGTGTTAACTTATGCTACAGTAATATATACGGTCCAATATTGCCGGGTGTTCACTTGTGTAAGTTTCAATCGTGGGAATGGAAATACTATTTTGCAAGAATACTGTCTTTTGATTTTTTTTAATTTACTTCTTGCGATTGGTTACATTTATGCTAGCTTTTGACTTGCCAATAAAATTATCATACTTGGTTAATTTCGCATGTTCTGAGTTCACATAGCACATGATGAGTCTTTATGGTCGTTCACTACAATGACAGTTTACTCACTTTTGTTGATCTTGTCAGAAGGATAACATGCTGTAGCTATTCAGTTTACAAAACATTTCAGAGCTGTCAGAGTGAAATGACTCACAAATTTAATTTTGACACTGGTTAGCTTTTTGTAAAACCGAACTACTCCCTGCACATATTTTTTTTTTCTTTGTGTTTGCAATGTTGGAGAATATAATAAAGGCTTGTATCGAGAATCAACGGTGGTTTGTATTTTATACTGGTAAATCTCTGCTCTTAATTGGTGCACATATGCCTTTTGTTGTTAACAAACATGTATATTTTTTAGCATGCCAATCGCTTTATCAAACAGATTACAGCAACGCTGTTGTTTAAAAAAAAACATCCAAAAATATGTGCATGTTCATTCTCATTTACTAATGCACATCATTTACATAATGAAATTTCAAGCACATATTGTTGGTTTTCGTTTATCTTGATCATCGGTTATCTCAATGCTTTATGGCAAACCCCTAGGCCGGCGACATAACCGGGTTCAACTCTAGTTTTATATCCATTACCTTTACCAACATTTGTGGAGGGCTTGCACCAGAAGAGCCTTATGGATCAAAAAAAACTTTGTGTGACTAAAATAGAACACATTTGCACAATATGTTTTTCCTAGAGCACGTTCCTTGACCAACTTTGTGACTGGCTAAGAGTAAAAAAAAAAAACATTAGATATTGTGGTCACAAGTCAAGGTTATTTAAGTCACCATAAGTTTAAATCTTAACCACATGCCTTTTTGACATGCCTCAATGTGTAATCAATGGTCTAATACCTCCTACACTGTTATTGGCTTGTTACTTCATGCATTTTTTGGAAATCTTGTATGTTTCCTATCTAGCTACATGTCCAGGTGTTGCAAGTTAGAATGACTTGAAATATTGGCCATATTATACATGTTGATTATGATAACAATTGTCGAAACTGAAACTTTTTTTTTTGCTTTGATGGAATACAAATAACACTATTATTTTATATTAAACACCAATTTCATGTTAATAAGAAAAGTGCTAAAAAATATTTTAACTATTTGCTGTTGTAACTTCAGCAGAATTTAATTTTGAAAGACCACTGTTAAATTTACAACAATTTATATCATTACTTGCAAATTTGGGGCAGTTAAAAAATTTGGGCTTGTTTGTCATATTCAGTAGCTCCAAAACTTTAATACACAAACTCTTAATGTTAACATGTAAATTGTTTCATATGTAAAAGGAATACAATTTGTTATGATTCAATGTATTTTTGTTATAGTTCTTTATTTGAAATTCTAATAAATAAGGGGTGTTTCGTGTGCTTCATATGTTTTTATGTGAATTTAAATTTTGAGTGTGGTAATACCTGTTGCAAACCAAGTTTGTTTTTTTTTTATTGGAGTACTAATCAGGGATTTGTTTTTACTTTTGCAGAGGTGGGCGAGGTGGTTTTGGTGGAGATCGCAGAGGTAGAGGAGCAAACCGAGGGCGAGGTGGTGGGCGAGGGAGGTTCCAAAGAGGTGGTAGAGGAGGGGTTCGTGGGCGAGGGCGCGGGAGAGGAGCAACTGTGCCAATTTCAAAAGAACAGTTAGACAATCAACTGGAAGAATACATGTCAAACACAAAGGCCAACCTTGACCAGGAAATGGATACATACATGGCTCAAGCTGATAGTTGAACTCATCAGCTAGATGGACAAAACGTTTTTTTCCCATTTTAATGATGATAAGATGGTGATATTACAGAGTAAACTGGTTGTGTTGCTTGTATAAAAGCTAGGAAGGGACATCTTAGGACAAATCTATCCAGCAATAAGACTATTATTAAATTGTTACGAATCTGTGACACCGATATTGAATTTATTGCAAAGTTTTCAGCTATATTTGTGGCTAAACATATTTAATGGGGGGTCATGTGCACCAGATAGGATAAACCCTTAATTTCCTGTTTATTTTGTATTTTTCAATTTACATGAATACTGAATGACATGTTATGTTCACTTCTAGTTCTGTACTAAATTCTTTGCTTTGGTGTCAAGCAGAATCGTCAAAGAATAAGATGGTGTGACAATGTTGACGGTATGAAAACAAGGACCACTCTGTGGAAGTGATTGTATCTTTGGAGATCCCAATATAAATCATTCTTAAACCTTCCTCTGAATACTTGCATCATTCACATTGATTTTAATTCACTGCAGAAACCTGACTATTTTTCATTGAAATTGAAAAAGCCATTGTGATGATGCCTTTAAGGGAGAAAGTATGGACAGTTAAAGATCATAGATCATAGTCACTCATTGGTGAGCCTTTCATGTCCAATAAATCTTTTAATTGCATAGTTTTGATTGGATTTTTGCTTGTATATAATGATTGTTAGCTTTTAAAATATTTCATAGTATGTTTATTTAGAGGCATAATTGTATCTCCATGTGAAGAAAGACAATGCTTTGAACACATTGTGATGTGTATATTTAAATAAAAAGGAAGGTATAAATTCTATGATTTAGAAGTCTTGCAATAAAGTAAACTAGGGTTTCTAGATGTTTAGAATGTTATTTGGGGTAGTGAATTTTACTGAACCTAGTTACATATTTTTATTGGAACGGTTATTTATGTGCCTGTTTTGATGAAGAAGAATGTAGATCAAACGATTGGATGACTGTTAAAATACTTTCAGTGCAGCTTATTTTATACGTCTTTGAAATTGGGGGTTTTGTCCTAAAAAGTTCTTGAATTTTCTCAAGCATTTTTGAATTTGAGGGAAATTCAAAGCCTTTTGTGAGAATATAATATAAAACTCCCAAGTATAGACATTTCATTTACATGTTTTCCAAATATAAGGAATAAACAAAATTGTTCCCATTTGGATTGATCGAATGACACAATTTGCCACTAGCAACTTATGGAGTGTTGTCCTTTTTCTGGTGAGAGTTGCAGTGACTTCGTGAATAGTGTGCCAGACTCTTAACCAAAGGGTGTGGGTTGAGATCCAACCATCGGGTCATTTTTGGTTAACGAACGTGTTGTCTACTTAAGCAAGCCATATTATTCAGGTTGCCTTGGCACAAAGTAACATCCTTAAGTTGCTGTGCCATAAAGTACCAAAATAAAACTTTTCTTTTTTTTTAGTCGCTTGGTAATTATAGACCTGTCAAAGAGATATGGTTACAATGTAAAATAGGAGCATGCGTTATCTTACAAGCTGTTTACATTCTCAAATGTTTTTCATAATTTATGTTAGGGCAGTAAGACTTGTATGACATGAATATATTATTTATATTATGTGTATTTATAAGTAGGAAAATAATTTTAACTTTAAGCAAAATATTGATGTTAATAATAAGATGGGATTTTTTTTTCTTTCTTTTTCTTTTTTGGTGTATGTAATCCTCAAGTAACATTAACGTTCAGATTTAGTAAAGGTTGTTTCCATAAAATATTTATGGGATTTTTTAATGTGTACTAATTGCGCAGACTAACATTATTTGCTATCATTGACATGTAATCCCTTGGAGTAATAAAAGTGCTTTGGCTTATATTTTTTAAAAATTACTTTCCAAATTATTGTGTATGTTTAAATGGAACAGCCATAAGAGTATACATGACTTCACACCTTTTTGAAAATTCCCCCACCCCCCTTTGAAAAACCTTATAAAAGTTCCAGTACCTTAAAAATCCCAAGTTAAATGGAACAACCGCTTAAAGTTGTAAATAAATATTATGCACTTCTTGTTGACTATCTTCTCATATATCGTGTTCTTAAAATTTAGAAAGTTCACTGAAAGGCATTGAATATTGGACAGTATTAAGTAATATTTCGTAGTAATCTTAGTAAGTTTTATTTTTTCATTTTTCTGAATTTTCTGGAAAATATTTGGAATGTCATCATGATGAATGCTTCACATTTACACCTTTTTGTTGTCATTCTCCTCCTAATATATTTAGTACCAAAGCGAACAATAAATGAATGCAGAAGATTGTGTTGAGATTTTGTTGAAAATTTCTTATTATAGTACTTATATTACACAGTTTCATCTTGAAGAGCAACATATCTGTTATTTGGAACTGTCTCAGATTTTCTGTTGTTTTTTTTTTTTTTCCCCATGTGATTTTATTTTGCTATATATGTCCTGTTCCAATCCTTGACAAGATAACAAAAATACTTTCAGACAGACTGCATGTTATTTGTCATAGACGTTTATTCCACATGTTAGGCCATTTAAGCCTGCTCCATTTGATCAGTTGCAAGATTCCCTTTAGCCGCAAGAGAGGTATTTTAATCTAAGAAATATCCTTAATTGTTAAATTTCATTTTTTTTGTCATTTTTTATGATTCCACAGTGCTAAAATGTTAGAGAAAAAAATGAAAATTGCATTTTACTTAAATTTTCTGTATTTTTATTTGGCTTGGTATTCTGCTTTTTCTACATTTGTTGAAAGGGTGACTGATTGCCATACATCTATTTTTGTCCATCCAGAATGTACATTGAACTCTTGTTTAAACACCATTTTCATGCTTAAAATAACCCACTGGTAAAATCATCATCATCACTTCACAACTATTATGGGGGCCCAATGTAAGGGTATTAAAATTTGCTGGGCTGGCTAGTAAGCTGCTGCCTTATGCTGATGGTGTCATTAAATTCCAGCTGTTGATAAGCATTGGCTCTGACCGTACACCCCAATATAAATTTTCGAATGTCAAAAATGTGGTAGCATTGATCAAAGAAAATTCTACTCATTGCCAAACAAGCTGTTGGGATAAAATAATTGCCATGAAGAAGGGGGGCACAAAAGCAAGTTGATGAACCCCACATCACTTGGTGTTAATTTCAGATGGCAAATGAGTATTGTCAAGGTTTCTTAGTTTTAGTTACAAAAAAAAATTAGTGCTAGTGCCTGTAATAGCTATCACAAATTAATTCTAAATTTAAAGTAGAAAATGGCAAATAACTAATTATGGACTGCTGAAGATTAGAATATTGTTTTGTATTGATTTTTCACCACTTGTATCAATATGTGTATCGTTACAGCAAAAGTATTTGTTGATGCATGTTTTATATTTTTGTGCATTTGGTTGCTGCTTTGATTAGAGTTAGATTTTCATAGCTTCAACACGGTGCTTGAAGTTGGGTACTACTTCAACTAATCCAAATCTTTTGAAATCATTTCACGGCTTAAAGAAAATTTAGATTTATTGAAAGAGGAAAAAGTAGACATAACTAAAACTTGACCAAAAAGTTTTAAAAAATTCTTTCAAATGGAGCTGGTTACAACAGAGGGAACAATAAAAAGATTCTTTTACAGTAAATACTTTGAAATTAGAGGCATGGAAAATATTGTGGTCTTTATTTTTTAATTGGGTTTAAACCCTTTATTGAATTTAGCATCTTTTTAACGTGGAAATCCAGTACTAGAATTTCTCTTCCATTTATGCAGAGTTCTGGATCCCAAAAAATACCAAGCTTGGGATTTTTTCAAGCTGAGTAAGTGGAAGGATTTTTCAAATTTAGTAAAAGTGGAGAGGAGTGGTTGATATGAAAGAGGAGTATGTGTTACATGCAGTTGCAGGTATTACAGTCCTGATTTTAGTTACAAAACTAGTTTGCTGACCAATCTCTTTTACCTCACCTGGTTACAAAATCAATTAGGCTTAAGGTTTGGCTCTGTTTTGCATCCATTTTCTATTTTCAGCCATCATTGTTGTTTTCAACATTGCAAAAAGCTGGGTGGTGGAAAGCCAATTTCAGTCAAACCTGGTAGTAATGCTTTACAGGATGTATCTTTAGTAGCACTGGTTTCCACTGCAAACTGTTTGAATGGCCTAGTGGTTAGAGAATCCACCTATGATGCAGGAGGTTGCTGGTTTGAATCACGGCCAAGACATACCAGAGACTTATTAAAATGGTGCTAACAGCTGCCTCACTTGGTGCTCAGCATTAAGAGGTTAGTGTTAGGACTGGTGTCAGGATAATGTGACTGGGTGGGACGTCATGCTACATGTCTGCAACATCATACCTCAGTGCTATACAACACTAAAAACTGCCACACTGCATGGATCATAACGATAGGACTGAAATTTTGTTAAGCTTAGTATAATATCCAAATTACACACTAACGCAACCATATGGAATACTCATTTTCAACTTTTCCAAAACGGCATGTTTTAAATTGACCCATCAAACCTGGCATATTTATGTTGAGATGATGATAATTGAAAATGTGTTGTAGGAACGCCCAATTTTGTTTTCTTTCCATTTGAGTCTCAACTTTGTTGTTCTTTTGCAAGAGAGTATCTTATGGTTTTTAAGCAGCAAGTTGATCTTAGTGTTGTAAAAACAGGCATGATTCCAGTTAAAGGGGCTACCTGTAGTGTTGTAAAATCATAGGCATGATTACAGTTTAAGGGGGCTAACCGTAGTGTTGTAAAATCATAGGTAAGATTACAGTTAAGGGGGCTAACCGTAGTGTTGTAAAATCATAGGCAAGATTACAGTTAAAGGGGCTGCCCATAGTGTTGTAAAATCATAGGCATGATTACAGTTAAAGGGGATGCAATTAGTGCTGTAAATTCATAGGTAAGATTACAGTTAAAGGGGCTGCCCTTAGTGTTGTAAATTCATAGGTAAGATTACAGTTTAAGGGGCTGCCCTTAGTGTTGTAAAATCATAGACATGATTAGTTCAAGGGGCTGGCTGTAGTGTAAAATCATAGGCATGATTACAGTTAAAGGGGCCACCCACTTTAATTTGTCAATTTTTGGAATGATTTAAATTTTTGAGTTAATGTAAGTAACACACTTTCTGATAGCTATCCTGGGTAGAGGGGTTTATCAATACAGAATAATATCAGATGGGATATCTGATTTGACATCAAAATTGACAATACAGTAAAATGATGGGGGGGGGCTTTCTGTTTATTATAGCATAACATCATTTTAATATGCTATAAATCAAGGAGTATGCAAAAACTATGAGAAAATAAGTTCAGAATTGTAAACTCTATGCACTTGTGACATGCATCAAATTTATGATTAAGGTTCTCGTTTCTTTTATGGAGGAGTCCAATTTTTAGGGCGTTTTTATTGTAAACTAACTTGCCTTCACCCTATTAGATACCATAAGGGCAGATGTCCAGAAGCCCTGCATTTAATATCAGGCATGTCAAAAACAATGGATAGAGATCAGAGGGCCCTGTAATTCTTGCAGCCTCCTGCTTAATCAAATACAGTTGATAGATTATTGGGGCATTTAGCAGTTCTTCAGAAAGCCACCATATTGGAGCAAGCACTATATCGTGTTATCTTGGTTAGTACATTTTCAAACTCTCTTCAAATCTGTCTAATCCTGCATATGATGTAAAAAAAATTTTCCCAAACACCAAATCTCAGAAACAAAACTGCATTAAGCCTTTTGGCATGCAAAGGACTATATTGAATAAGGGTCATTTTCTGGGGTGAAAATATTCTTGTTAATATCACAACTCTGTCTCATTGTATTATTCGATGTATAAATCACCCTATACTGTATTGAATAAGCATATAAATTCTTTTTCATACCTATAAAAGTCTTGAACATGGACTGATGTGGGAAATTGAAGCGTAAATGCTTCATTAGAGCAACTTGAAACTATAAACAAGATCTAAGTGCAGGCGTGCTTGAACAAGGTGTTTACACGGATTAATTTTAATGAGAACTTTTGGGTACTGATAATAACTGTGAGCACATTTGTGCTAATCACTATAAATAAAAAAAAAGTTGTGAATTTTGCTGTCCATGTATCACTTGTTTTACCTCTTACATGGTAGTTACTTGCATCACTATGAGTGAGCAGTTAAACCTGTATTTCTATAGTATGCTATATTAAATCCTTTATTGTATTAAAAAAAAATTGGGAATAATACTTAATTATATATTTTAAAAACAATTTTATCGATGTCTTTTTATTTCCATTATATTAAAAAATATTCTGGGAATAATACCCACTTAAATATTTTAAAAATAATTTTATCCATTCATTTCTCTCTTCATTCACAAGAGGTGCTAAAGGGGCATTTGGAACTATATGTAAACAGACCATGTGGAACATTATATTGTATTTTTATGTTGCAAATTTTTTGCAAAGGATCCTGTAAATAATAGGATAAGTATATATATATATATATATATATATATATATATATATATATATATATATATTATTTATTTTATACATAAATAACTGGTTTTTCTTCATTTCCACCACAATACTGATTTACTTTACTCACTACTATAGTGTAATTCTATACACTTAATCTTTAAAATGAATCTCTCAATTTCTAGATGGACAGTTACAGTTACAACCAGCATAATTTTTCATTAAATTTTGTTCACTGGGTTTTCTTCATAAGGTAACTATTAAGTCTTTAAAATTAAAGCATTAACTGGGCAAACAATAAAAAATGGTCTGCAGTTACATAAATCTGCTTGGAAGAAATGTCATCTTTGTGATACACAAAAAACAAGTCGAGCTTCCATAGCTCAAATCGTAAGGCACAAACGTGCCAAATTTTCACACCAAATTCGAATCTCCATATTTCCTTTTTTTTCTAAATAAAAAACTAATATTCATAATATTAACAGATGTCAATTTAAAGGTTGGATAACTGCTCAGTTTTCAAAACCAACAAAATTAATGCACAATTTGAAAATCATTTTTTTTATGTTGTGCAAGGTAACATTTTTATCATTATTCTATTCATCTAAAATGTAACCATACACAGGTTGCCAATCATGTTTGCATCATAAAATAATGGAACCCGTGTTGTGAAGCAGTTATTATTCCATACACATTTACTTATATTCAATATTTTCATGCTGAATTTTTATCATTTTCCAGTGCACTCATGAAGAAAAATCGGTTATAGACTGGCATAAACATTTTAAACTTCCTTACTTCATCAATGATGTTTCTAACAATTACTGAAATTAGAAACGATTTCCAAATGTTTCCAGTTATGATGGAAGCCCAGTAACTGAACTGATTTATGATTCTTTTTTTATGAAACTATTTGCATTACTTTCGTGCACAAAAAAAAGCTCTCCGGTGGCTTAGTGGTTAGAGCATCCGTCTCGGATTGGGGAGGTCATGAGTTCGATCCCCGGTCGAATCATACCAAAGACTTACAAAAATAGTACTAACAGCTGCTTCGCTTGGCGCTCGGCATTAAAAGGTTAGTGTTAGGACTGGTGTCGGGATAATGTGACTGGATGGGACATCATGCTACATGTCTACAGCATGATGCCCTAGTGCTAGACATCACTATAAACTGCCTCACTGCAGACATCATAGTGATATGACTGAAAAAATTGTTAAAGCTACGTTAAAAATCATGATCACATCACATCTGTGCAAAAAAAGGGCAATTATATGAGCCTCAATCATTTGCAAATCATTTTTGATGTTTCTAAAGTGTAATAATATTTTGTGGGAATAATTGTCTGAAGGAATATTAGAGAGTGGCAACATAAAAAGATAGTGGTGGAACAAGTGTTGTGAAGTGACTATTATTCCATACTTGTATAATTCTAGTTTATGCTAAATTTTCCTAATCACTCCACCAAATCAAGAAAAACTGGTTTTAGACTGACATAAATTTGTACTTGCCCACTATATCAATGATTTTTTTTTCTAGAAATTACACATTTTGATTCAAAATAGTGGGAAACGTCAGGAAGGAAGCTAAATTTAGTAAGAGAATCTATTTATGGTTTATTTATTTATTTCATCAATTATGACGTTGGTGTTCTTAAGATAGATTGGAAAGTGATCACTGCTATGAAGGTCATCAGCCACCTTCGAATTATAATCCAAAAGTAGTGAAGGAGAACAAATTGTTAAGTCAATACATGTGCAAGTACCCGTTCCTGGGTGTAAGTAAGTGGAAGACTTGTTTCTAAATAGACACAAGTCATGTCTAGTAACAAAATCTTAAACAGTTTTTGCCCCTGTCACTTATGCAATTTGATCCCCATAAAATGTCAAGAGCATTAAAATCACCAAGTAAAACAAATGGTGCGGGAAGTTGTTGATTGATTGATTGATTTAATTTTAACGGCGCACCAACACTTTTAGGCTATTTAGCGCCATACAGTAAATCATATGTGTAAAAATAAAGGTTCAATATCGACCAGCGATATAATAAAAAGTCCATAGTAGTTAAATATAAAATGGTAAATGTTGGTAAAGTTTAAGATGTTGGTTCCCAATCAACGGGAAATGTAAATGATGAATCTTGATGAAAAGATGTAAATAATAGTTAGTATTTGCATTAGTTAAAAATTAGTTTGGGTAAGATCATACAAGTTACAGTTTGAAATAAAGATTTACTTCCTTTAAGAAATCTAAAATACTAGTGATTTGAATAGTATCAAAAAGTTCCTGCATGTCGTGTACATTATAGTATTTATCACGCGTAGGTTGCAGGTCGGAACACGTGGTCATAAAGTGTTTAACAGTAAATGGTACATTGCAAGGAACGCACTCTGGTGGATCTTCACCTTTTAGTATGTGTGAGTGGGTAATGTATGTATGACCGATTCTGATTCTTGCAATGACAACCTCCTCCCTACGAATAGTTCTGTAGGAAGGAGTCCATTCTCCCAAGATTAGTATGATGACATGAAGTTTGTTATTGATTGCATCATCCCATGATACCTGCCACTTTTGACGTAGATACTTTTTGATACAAGGCTTAAAATCAGAATATGGTAATTTAAAATCCGATGGTTCTAAAGATAGGACCATCTTAGCAGCCCGGTTTGCTTCTTCGTTACCTCTAATGCCAATATGGCTAGGTAGGCAACAGTATACTATATTGCATGAGGCACTAGCTCAGCGTTTTTGATCAGAACATTCACCAATAGTGGATTATCAAGTTTGATATTGTGCAGCGCCTGAAGCACTAATAATGAGTCACAGAAGATAATACTATTTAGAATGTGTTTAGATTTAAAAAATGTCAGAGCAAGGTCTATTGCTCTGATTTCCGCTGAAAATATGGATGCATCATTTGGCAAACGCTCTTTGGTTATGTGTTTGCCACTGACGAAGGCTGCAGCAGCCTTATCAGCAACCGTTGATCCATCAGTATAAAATCTAGATTGATTGCTTGATTGATTGAATTTTAACGGCGCACCAGCACTTTTAGGCTATTTAGCGCCATACAATAGGTCCTATTTGTAAAAAGGTTCAATATCGACCAGCGATATAGTAAAAAAATCCATAGTAGATAAATATAAAATAGTAAATGTTGGTAACAGTTAAAAATATTGGTTCACGATCAACGGGAGATATAATTGATGTATCTTGATGAAAAGATGTAAATAATAGTTGGTATTGGTATTAGTTAAAAATTAGTTTGGGTAAGGTCATAAAAAGTTACAGTTTAAAATAAAGATTTACTTCCTTTAGGAACTCTAAAATACTAGTGATTTGAATAGTATCAAAAAGTTCCTGCATGTCGTGTACATTATAGTATTTATCACGCGTAGGCTGCAGGTCGGAACACGTGGTCATAAAGTGTTCAACAGTAAATGGTACATTGCAAGGAACGCACTCTGGTGGATCTTCACCTTTTAGTATGTGTGAGTGGGTAATGTATGTATGACCGATTCTGATTCTTGCAATGACAACCTCCTCCCTACGAATAGTTCTGTAGGAAGGAGTCCATTCTCCCAAGATTGGTTTGATGGCATGAAGTTTGTTATTGATTGCATCATCCCATGATACCTGCCACTTTTGACGTAGATACTTTTTGATACAAGGTTTAAAATCAGAATATGGTAATTTAAAATCCGATGGTTCTAAAGATAGGGCCATCTTAGCAGCCCGGTCTGCTTCTTCGTTACCTCTAATACCAATATGATTAGGTAGCCAACAGTATACTATATTGCATGAGGCACTAAGTTCAGAGTTTTTTTTATCAAAACATTCACCAATAGTGGATTATCTAGTTTGATATTGTGTAGCGCCTGAAGCACTGATAATGAGTCACAGAAGATAATACTATTTAGAATATGATTAGTTTCGATAAATGTCAGAGCAAGGTCTATTGCTCTGATTTCCGCTGTAAATATGGATGCATCATTTGGCAAACGCTCTTTGGTTATGTGTTTGCCACTGACGAAGGCTGCAGCAGCCTTATCAGCAACCTTTGATCCATCAGTATAAAATCTAGCATAATGTGTAAAGTCATTGAGAAGATCATGATAAGAGTTCAAGAATAGGATAGGGTTTGTCTCAGATTTTTTCCGATCGTGTAACGTAAAATTCACTTGGGGTTGCTTAATGAGCCAAGGTGGTGTTTTCGAGAGAAATGTTTTCTGGATTGAAGATAGATTACATTTGATTTGGTCAAAGCAGGATGATATTCTAAAACCAAATGAAGGTATAGCATTTGGTTTATTTACGTATAAAGCTTTGTAATTTGGATGAAAAACGGCCAAAAAAGCAGGGTTCAGATTGATTGATTGATTGATTGAATTTTAACGGCGCACCAGCACTTTTAGGCTATTTAGCGCCATACAGTAGGTCATATTTGTAAAAAGGTTCAATATCGACCAGCGATATAGTAAAAAATCCATAGTAGATAAATATAAAATGGTAAATGTTGGTAACAGTTAAAGATATTGGTTCACGATCAACGGGAGATGTAAATGATGTATCTTGATGAAAAGATGTAAATAATAGTTGGTATTGGTATTAGTTAAAAATTAGTTTGGGTAAGGTCATAAAAAGTTACAGTTTAAAATAAAGATTTACTTCCTTTAGGAACTCTAAAATACTAGTGATTTGAATAGTATCAAAAAGTTCCTTTATGTCGTGTACATTATAGTATTTATCACGCGTAGGTTGCAGGTCGGAACACGTGGTCATAAAGTGTTTAACAGTAAATGGTACATTGCAAGGAACGCACTCTGGTGGATCTTCACCTTTTAGTATGTGTGAGTGGGTAATGTATGTATGACCGATTCTGATTCTTGCAATGACAACCTCCTCCCTACGAATAGTTCTGTAGGAAGGAGTCCATTCTCCCAAGATTGGTTTGATGGCATGAAGTTTGTTATTGATTGCATCATCCCATGATACCTGCCACTTTTGACGTAGATACTTTTTGATACAAGGTTTAAAATCAGAATATGGTAATTTAAAATCCGATGGTTCTAGAGATAGGGCCATCTTAGCAGCCCGGTCTGCTTCTTCGTTACCTCTAATACCAATATGGCTAGGTAGCCAACAGTATACTATATTGCATGAGGCACTAAGTTCAGAGTTTTTTATCAAAACATTCACCAATAGTGGATTATCTAGTTTGATATTGTGTAGCGCCTGAAGCACTGATAATGAGTCACAGAAGACAATACTATTTAGAATATGATTAGTTTCGATAAATGTCAGAGCAAGGGTTGGATCGTAACTTAAGAGGATAATGTGCAGAAAGCATTTCTCTGCGATGCGATAAAGGTGGTTCATTCGCTTCCACGAGAAGGCTTTCACACGGATATGTCTTAAATGCTCCTAGAGCCAGTCTTATTCCCTGATGATGAATTGGTTCAAGCATTTTCAAATATGACTTTCTAGCTTAACCATAAACAATGCACCCATAGTCTAAGATGGAAGGGATAAATGTTCTTTACAAATTATGGAGGACTTTTTTTTATCAGCACCCTAGTCAGTGTGAGCAATTACTTTGATCAAATTTAAGGCTTTTAGGCATTTAGCTTTCAAATTCTTAATATGTGGTATGAATGTCAGCTTTTTGTCAAATAGTTTACCTAAGAATTTTGTTTCCTCAACAATTGGAATAAGTCTTCCATTCAGCGTGAGTTTAGGGTCATCATGATGTCTTCGCAACTGACAGAAATGCATGCATACTGTTTTTTATTTTGAAAATTTGAAACCGTTATTACTGGCCCAACTTTGAATATTATTGATATTTTGCTGGAGTTGCCTCTCAATTGTATGCATGTGCTTTGGTTGATAACAAATTAAAAAATCGTCAACATATAATGAGCAATAAACACCGGGAGCTAAGCATTTGGTGATACTATTGATTTTGATGGTTAGTAACGTCACATATAAAATACTGCCCTGGGGCACACCCATCTCTTGCTGGTGAGTATCGGAGAGGGTAGTGCCCACTCGAGCTTTGAATTCTCTGTCAGAGAAAATTGGAGATAAATGAGGGCAGACGGCCTTTGAGTCCCAGTTCGTGCAGGTCTTTTAGTATCCCGTACTTCCATGTTGTGTCATAAGCCTTTTCTAAATAAAAAAAACCGTTACTAAATGTTCTTTTTTGATAAAGGGATCACGAATGAATGTTTCTAGTCTAACTACATGATCATTAGTACTCCGTCCATATCGAAAGCCACTTTGGTTGATTGATTGATTGATTTAATTTTAACGGCGCACCAGCACTTTTAGGCTATTTAGCGCCATACAGTAGGTCATATTTGTAAAAAGAAAGGTTCAATATCGACCAGCGATATAGTAAAAAATCCATAGTAGTTAAATATAAAATGGTAAATGTTGGTAACAGTTAAAGATATTGGTTCCCGATCAACGGGAAATGTAAATAATGTATCTTGATGAAAAGATGTAAATAATAGTTGGTATTTGCATAAGTTAAAAATTAGTTTGGGTAAGATCACACAGTTACAGTTTAAAATAAAGATTTGCTTCCTTTAGGAAATTTAAAATACTAGTGATTTGAATAGTATCAAAAAGTTCCTGCATGTCGTGTACATTATAGTATTTATCACGCGTAGGTTGCAGGTCGGAACACGTGGTCATAAAGTGTTTAACAGTAAATGGTACATTGCAAGGAACGCACTCTGGTGGATCTTCACCTTTTAGTATGTGTGAGTGGGTAATGTATGTATGACCGATTCTGATTCTTGCAATGACAACCTCCTCCCTACGAATAGTTCTGTAGGAAGGAGTCCATTCTCCCAAGATTGGTTTGATGGCATGAAGTTTGTTATTGATTGCATCATCCCATGATACCTGCCATTTTTGACGTAGATACTTTTTGATACAAGGTTTAAAATCAGAATATGGTAATTTAAAATCCGATGGTTCTAAAGATAGAGCCATCTTAGCAGCCCAGTCTGCTTCTTCGTTACCTCTAATGCCAATATGGCTAGGTAGCCAACAGTATACTATATTGCATGAGGCACTAAGCTCAGAGTTTTTGACCAGAACATTCACCAATAGTGGATTATCTAGTTTGATATTGTGTAGCGCCTGAAGCACTGATAATGAGTCACAGAAGATAATACTATTTAGAATATGTTAAGATCGATAAATGTCAGAGTAAGGTCTATTGCTCTGATTTCCGTTGAAAATAAGGATGCATCATTTGGCAAACGCTCTTGGGTTATATGTTTGCCACTGACGAAGGCTGCAGCAGCCTTATCAGCAACCTTTGATCCATCAGTATAAAATCTAGCATAATGTGTAAATTCATTGAGAAGATCATGATAAGGATTCAAGAATAAGATAGGGTTTGTCTCAGATTTTTTCCGATCGTGTAACGTAAAATTCACTTGGGGGTTGCTTAATGAGCCAAGGTGGTGTTTTCGAGACAAATATTTTCTGGATTAAATATAGATTACATTTGATTTGGTCAAAGCAGGATGATATTCTAATACCAAATGAAGGTATAGCATTTGGTTTATTTACGTATAAAGCTTTGTAATTTGGATGAAAAACGGCCGAAAAAGCAGGGTTCAGAGGGTTGGATCGTAACTTAAGAGCATAATGTGCAGAAAGCATTTCTCTGCGATGCGATAAAGGTGGTTCATTCGCTTCCGCGAGAAGGCTTTCACACGGAGATGTCTTAAATGCTCCTAGAGCAAGTCTTATTCCCTGATGATGAATTGGGTCAAGCATTTTCAAATAAGAAAATAAATAAGAAAAAGTAATTGCTCACACTGATTGGGGTGCTGATAAAAAAGTCCTCCTTAATTTGTATAGAACATTTATCCGTTCCATCTTAGACTATGGATGCATTGTTTATGGTTCAGCTAGGAAGTCTTATTTGAAAATGCTTGACCCAATTCATCATCAGGGAATAAGACTTGCTCTAGGAGCATTCAAGACATCTCCGTGTGAAAGCCTTCTCGCGGAAGCGAATGAACCACCTTTATCGCATCGCAGAGAAATGCTTTCTGCACATTATGCTCTTAAGTTACGATCCAACCCTCTGAACCCTGCTTTTTCGGCCGTTTTTCATCCAAATTACAAAGCTTTATACGTAAATAAACCAAATGCTATACCTTCATTTGGTATTAGAATATCATCCTGCTTTGACCAAATCAAATGTAATCTATCTTTAATCCAGAAGACTTTTGTCTCGAAAACACCACCTTGGCTCATTAAGCAACCCCAAGTGAATTTTACGTTACACGATCGGAAAAAATCTGAGACAAACCCTATCCTATTCTTGAATTCTTATCATGATCTACTCAATGAATTTACACATTATGCTAGATTTTATACTGATGGATCAAAGGTTGCTGATAAGGCTGCTGCAGCCTTCGTCAGTGGCAAACACATAACCAAAGAGCGTTTGCCAAATGATGCATCCATATTTACAGCGGAAATCAGAGCAATAGACCTTGCTCTGACATTTATCGAAACTAAACATATTCTAAATAGTATTATCTTCTGTGACTCATTATCAGTGCTTCAGGCGCTACACAATATCAAACTAGATAATCCACTATTGGTGAATGTTTTGATAAAAAAAACTCTGAACTTAGTGCCTCATGCAATATAGTATACTGTTGGCTACCTAGCCATATTGGTATTAGAGGTAACGAAGAAGCAGACCGGGCTGCTAAGATGGCCCTATCTTTAGAACCATCGGATTTTAAATTACCATATTCTGATTTTAAACCTTGCATCAAAAAGTATCTACGTCAAAAGTGGCAGGTATCATGGGATGATGCAATCAATAACAAACTTCATGCCATCAAACCAATCTTGGGAGAATGGACTCCTTCCTACAGAACTATTCGTAGGGAGGAGGTAGTCATTGCAAGAATCAGAATCGGTCATACATACATTACCCACTCACACATACTAAAAGGTGAAGATCCACCAGAGTGCGTTCCTTGCAATGTACCATTTACTGTTGAACACTTTATGACCACGTGTTCCGACCTGCAACCTACGCGTGATAAATACTATAATGTACACGACATGCAGGAACTTTTTGATACTATTCAAATCACTAGTATTTTAGAGTACCTAAAGGAAGTAAATCTTTATTTTAAACTGTAACTTTTTATGACCTTACCCAAACTAATTTTTAACTAATACCAATACCAACTATTATTTACATCTTTTCATCAAGATACATCATCTACATCTCCCGTTGATCGTGAACCAATATCTTTAACTGTTACCAACATTTACCATTTTATATTTATATACTATGGATTTTTTACTATATCGCTGGTCGATATTGAACCTTTTTACAAATATGACCTACTGTATGGCGCTAAATAGCCTAAAAGTGCTGGTGCGCCGTTAAAATTTAATCAATCAATCAATCAATCAAATTTAAGGCTTTTAAGCATTTAGCTTTCAAATTCTTAATGTGTGGTATGATTGTCAGCTTTTTGTCAAATAGAACACCCAAGAATTTTGTTTCCTCAACAACAGGAATAAGTGTTTCATCCAGCGTGAGTTTATGGTTATCATGATGTCTTCGCAACTGACAAAAATGCATGCATACTGTTTTTGATTTTGAAAATTTGAAACCGTTATTACTGGCCCATCTTTGAATCTTATTGATATTTTGCTGGAGTTGCCTCTCAATTGTATGCATGTGTTTTGAGCGATAACAAATTAAAAAATCGTCAACATATAATGAGCAGTCAACACCGGGAGCTAAGCATTTGGTGATACTATTGATTTTGATGTTAAAAAGCGTCACAGATAAAATACTGCCCTGGGGCACACCCATCTCTTGCTGTAGTGTATCGGAGAGGGTAGAGCCCACTCGAACTTTGAATTCCCTGTCAGAGAGAAAATTAGAGATAAATGAGGGCAGACGGCCTTTGAGACCCAGATCGTGCAGGTCTTTTAGTATCCCGTACTTCCATGTTGTGTCATAGGCCTTTTCTAAATCAAAAAATACCGCTACTAAATGTTCTTGTTTGATAAAGTTATCATGAATGAATGTTTCTAGTCTAACTAGATGATCATTAGTACTCCGTCCATATCGAAAGCTACTTTGGAAAGGAGATATTAAATTGTTAGCTTCTAAGTACCAGAGTAGTCGAGAATTTATCATTCGTTCCATTGTTTTGCACACACAGCTTGTCAGTGCAATTGGTCGGTAGCTGTTAGGGTCTTCGCTATCTTTACCGGGTTTGGGAACTGGTATTACAGTTGCTTCTTTCCAGTTTTTGGGTATATTACCAATAATCCATACATCATTGAAGAGTTTCAAAAGAGTTGTTAATGATGATTCTGGAAGGTGTTTCAAAAACTGGTAATGTATTTCATCAGGCCCAGTGGATGTTGATTGTTTGATTGATTGATATT
>JAEAOA010000256.1:0-12879 GCA_016746295.1 Potamilus streckersoni
GTGTTACACAGAGGCATATTCATGATGAAAATAACATCTTGGGATATTTTAAGTGCACACAATCAAAACTGAGCCTTACAGATTCACTATAGGTACCATGTCAGCCTAACAATGTCAACTTTTGATTCCAAACATTACAAAATATATGCATATTTGTTCATGTCAGCTATGTAACCATGTTAGGATCAGTTGTAGAAAGTTAAATTCAAATAATCTGTTTGAATATTACTTATGTAATCTTTAAAGTGTCAGATAACAAATATTATTAGTCATTAATAATGCATAAAGCAAAATGGATCATGAGAATTCCCATAATATCATCTAGGCTACAATGTCGCACTACATCAATCAACATCTTAAAGAAACTGAACAAGAAAATGGAATGCATTCTGTGTTCAACTTACATCATTTTGCTGTTTTCTTACATGCAATGGTAAATATACCAGGGTAAAGTATATTTTACCCCTCTGACCTGTATTTCATTCTCTGACAGCTTAATATGATTTTGTAGAGAACTTGAACAGGTTCTAGTATAAAGTCTTCATCTCTGTCCTCTCACTAAATACCCTATAACTATGGTTATAAACAATTACTGATAGCTATACAAGCAGATATGTGTTACTCAGGAAGTCACCCATCATATACACATAAATTAACTGTTTGAACCCCAAATAAATAGTTTCAATGACCTAAAGGTACAAAGCAAAGTAGAATTTTGTCTTCATGTATTTTAAATGAGGGTCTCATTTTGACTAATAAAGATATTTTCTCTGATCAAATGTGACAAATATCCATCATTTGAGCTTGTATATGGTGTAGGAGTATATATATGCTGATATCATTTAATATCATTCCCAAAAAATATTATATATGTGTATACTTGGTGGAAATTTTTTATTTTTTAATTGTTTTTTAAATTTCATTTAAATTTTTAAAATTAAAATTATTTTTTTTACTTCTAATTTCATTTTTATATTTTGAAAGTCAAGATACATAACATATTAAAATTTCATGTATATGTCATTAATAATAAAAAATTTATATCAGTTTCAAGTTTTTACTGACAGGGTCAATGTTTTTGTCAAACTTTTATATTTGCATTTTATTTTGCATGCCACTACTGTTTCAACTTCATACATAAAGTCTTTTGAAATTTCCTTGCAAGCAAGACATGTGACAGCTGTCAGAAAGTGTGTAGTGCTGGTGTTCTATAGGGTGCAATTTGAGGTCCAATTGTTCTTAAGAAACCAAAACTAAATTTGCTATATCTTCCTTAATTATAGGAATTTTTCAATGCAGTAAAAACCTAATTGTAATACTTGATAAGGCCTGTCTGAAAATAGTCTTGAAATTAAAAAATATTGATATATTAAATTTTAATGAAAATTAAAAAAAATATATAAATTTTAAAAACTTTTTATTTTACAAAAAATAAATTTTCATACAAGTTATGACATTCAGTTTGACAAATTTAAGGCAGCAATGTTGATTAATGAATGGTCTTTAAAACAAATGGTAGTTTAGGTCTGTACAACTGATAATATTAATCCCAGGGGTACTGAAGCATGATAGCTCACAGTGATTTTGACAGCAAATTGCAATATGCCTATCCAGATGCATATAGGTGTACATACTAAAGAAACAATGACAGGTACTATGTTCCACATTTATTGTTTCAGGTACTTGGACAGTTCTTTGTATAACTAATATCCCACTCAAATTTAAAGTTTTGATGGGACCACTACCATGTTTTATAGCAAATATGCATTCCATTTTAATGCCGATAACTACAAAAGTCAACAATGCAATATGAAAATACAGTTTCACCTTACTGAAAAAAGATGCGAATCTCTCTCATGAAGATCTAAGCCATGTCTTTGAGATGCTGTATATCAGTGTACTGATATGAACTCATCTTGGTCACTTATAGCAGCACACTGCACATGTCCTTATGAGACCTTGCTATCACCATTGGACTACTGGAGAGCTTCCAAATTGATCCAACTCTAATACTTTGTTTCAGATACCAGACTAGACCTGAAAATATATAACATGTTTCACCTAATTCTAAAAAAAGGAAGATGTAGGCAAATGAAGTTAAAATGTGTTAGATATGGTGATTTCAATATAACATTCAGGTTGCAAATATGGTTAAAAAAGGTAAACTTGATAGAGTGACACTCAAAGATGTGAAGCAATGGGTATGTATTAAAGTGACAAATGCATCCTAAAAATAGATGAAGTTTCTACAAGCATATTTAGCCATTTACAGGTTAAATAACTAATCAGGTAGAGTATGTATCATAAAGTTTAAGGCAATGTTGGAACGGTGAGGTTTGATCATTGGTGCAAACATTGATACATACCAGTATAGTGGAAAGTCAAATGACAATGTACCAAATTAAAATTTATTACTATATGCAATCCTATTCATGAAGGAAAAAACAATTTTAGATATTGTGAGTGAATAGAGCAAAATGTGGCCACACAGATCAACTATAGGTACCAATAGATCCTATATCATCAACTAAATGTGAAATTTGCATCCCGAAAACTTGTAAACAAGGATGGATATTTGCATGTGTGGGACATATGCAATGTACTTGTTAAAATCACATGTGCAAACATGATTCAAATAATCTGTTTGAATATGTTTAGTCTATTTTTAAGAGTCTTGGCTACCAAGGTTTTAAGTTCAATGATTCAATGATTCAATGGAATGAAATATCAGCTGATGCTGCAATACCGCCCTCTGTCAAAGTACTAAATTGAAATGTGTTACCATACAGAGGCATATTCATGATGAAAATAACATCTTGGGATATTTTAAGTGCACACAATCAAAACTGAGCCTTACAGATTCACTATAGGTACCATGTCAGCCTAACAATGTCAACTTTTGATTCCAAACATTACAAAATATATGCATATTTGTTCATGTCAGCTATGTAACCATGTTAGGATCAGTTGTAGAAAGTTAAATTCAAATAATCTGTTTGAATATTACTTATGTAATCTTTAAAGTGTCAGATAACAAATATTATTAGTCATTAATAATGCATAAAGCAAAATGGATCATGAGAATTCCCATAATATCATCTAGGCTACTATGTCGCACTACATCAATCAACATCTTAAAGAAACTGAACAAGAAAATGGAATGCATTCTGTGTTCAACTTACATCATTTTGCTGTTTTCTTACATGCAATGGTAAATATACCAGGGTAAAGTATATTTTACCCCTCTGACCTGTATTTCATTCTCTGACAGCTTAATATGATTTTGTAGAGAACTTGAACAGGTTCTAGTATAAAGTCTTCATCTCTGTCCTCTCACTAAATACCCTATAACTATGGTTATAAACAATTACTGATAGCTATACAAGCAGATATGTGTTACTCAGGAAGTCACCCCATCATATACACATAAATTAACTGTTTGAACCCCAAATAAATAGTTTCAATGACCTAAAGGTACAAAGCAAAGTAGAATTTTGTCTTCATGTATTTTAAATGAGGGTCTCATTTTGACTAATAAAGATATTTTCTCTGATCAAATGTGACAAATATCCATCATTTGAGCTTGTATATGGTGTAGGAGTATATATATGCTGATATCATTTAATATCATTCCCAAAAAATATTATATATGTGTATACTTGGTGGAAATTTTTTATTTTTTAATTGTTTTTTAAATTTCATTTAAATTTTTAAAATTAAAATTATTTTTTTACTTCTAATTTCATTTTTATATTTTGAAAGTCAAGATACATAACATATTAAAATTTCATGTATATGTCATTAATAATAAAAAATTTATATCAGTTTCAAGTTTTTACTGACAGGGTCAATGTTTTTGTCAAACTTTTATATTTGCATTTTATTTTGCATGCCACTACTGTTTCAACTTCATACATAAAGTCTTTTGAAATTTCCTTGCAAGCAAGACATGTGACAGCTGTCAGAAAGTGTGTAGTGCTGGTGTTCTATAGGGTGCAATTTGAGGTCCAATTGTTCTTAAGAAACCAAAACTAAATTTGCTATATCTTCCTTAATTATAGGAATTTTTCAATGCAGTAAAAACCTAATTGTAATACTTGATAAGGCCTGTCTGAAAATAGTCTTGAAATTAAAAAATATTGATATATTAAATTTTAATGAAAATTAAAAAAAATATATAAATTTTAAAAACTTTTTATTTTACAAAAAATAAATTTTCATACAAGTTATGACATTCAGTTTGACAAATTTAAGGCAGCAATGTTGATTAATGAATGGTCTTTAAAACAAATGGTAGTTTAGGTCTGTACAACTGATAATATTAATCCCAGGGGTACTGAAGCATGATAGCTCACAGTGATTTTGACAGCAAATTGCAATATGCCTATCCAGATGCATATAGGTGTACATACTAAAGAAACAATGACAGGTACTATGTTCCACATTTATTGTTTCAGGTACTTGGACAGTTCTTTGTATAACTAATATCCCACTCAAATTTAAAGTTTTGATGGGACCACTACCATGTTTTATAGCAAATATGCATTCCATTTTAATGCCGATAACTACAAAAGTCAACAATGCAATATGAAAATACAGTTTCACCTTACTGAAAAAAGATGCGAATCTCTCTCATGAAGATCTAAGCCATGTCTTTGAGATGCTGTATATCAGTGTACTGATATGAACTCATCTTGGTCACTTATAGCAGCACACTGCACATGTCCTTATGAGACCTTGCTATCACCATTGGACTACTGGAGAGCTTCCAAATTGATCCAACTCTAATACTTTGTTTCAGATACCAGACTAGACCTGAAAATATATAACATGTTTCACCTAATTCTAAAAAAAGGAAGATGTAGGCAAATGAAGTTAAAATGTGTTAGATATGGTGATTTCAATATAACATTCAGGTTGCAAATATGGTTAAAAAAGGTAAACTTGATAGAGTGACACTCAAAGATGTGAAGCAATGGGTATGTATTAAAGTGACAAATGCATCCTAAAAATAGATGAAGTTTCTACAAGCATATTTAGCCATTTACAGGTTAAATAACTAATCAGGTAGAGTATGTATCATAAAGTTTAAGGCAATGTTGGAACGGTGAGGTTTGATCATTGGTGCAAACATTGATACATACCAGTATAGTGGAAAGTCAAATGACAATGTACCAAATTAAAATTTATTACTATATGCAATCCTATTCATGAAGGAAAAAACAATTTTAGATATTGTGAGTGAATAGAGCAAAATGTGGCCACACAGATCAACTATAGGTACCAATAGATCCTATATCATCAACTAAATGTGAAATTTGCATCCCGAAAACTTGTAAACAAGGATGGATATTTGCATGTGTGGGACATATGCAATGTACTTGTTAAAATCACATGTGCAAACATGATTCAAATAATCTGTTTGAATATGTTTAGTCTATTTTTAAGAGTCTTGGCTACCAAGGTTTTAAGTTCAATGATTCAATGATTCAATGGAATGAAATATCAGCTGATGCTGCAATACCGCCCTCTGTCAAAGTACTAAATTGAAATGTGTTACCATACAGAGGCATATTCATGATGAAAATAACATCTTGGGATATTTTAAGTGCACACAATCAAAACTGAGCCTTACAGATTCACTATAGGTACCATGTCAGCCTAACAATGTCAACTTTTGATTCCAAACATTACAAAATATATGCATATTTGTTCATGTCAGCTATGTAACCATGTTAGGATCAGTTGTAGAAAGTTAAATTCAAATAATCTGTTTGAATATTACTTATGTAATCTTTAAAGTGTCAGATAACAAATATTATTAGTCATTAATAATGCATAAAGCAAAATGGATCATGAGAATTCCCATAATATCATCTAGGCTACTATGTCGCACTACATCAATCAACATCTTAAAGAAACTGAACAAGAAAATGGAATGCATTCTGTGTTCAACTTACATCATTTTGCTGTTTTCTTACATGCAATGGTAAATATACCAGGGTAAAGTATATTTTACCCCTCTGACCTGTATTTCATTCTCTGACAGCTTAATATGATTTTGTAGAGAACTTGAACAGGTTCTAGTATAAAGTCTTCATCTCTGTCCTCTCACTAAATACCCTATAACTATGGTTATAAACAATTACTGATAGCTATACAAGCAGATATGTGTTACTCAGGAAGTCACCCCATCATATACACATAAATTAACTGTTTGAACCCCAAATAAATAGTTTCAATGACCTAAAGGTACAAAGCAAAGTAGAATTTTGTCTTCATGTATTTTAAATGAGGGTCTCATTTTGACTAATAAAGATATTTTCTCTGATCAAATGTGACAAATATCCATCATTTGAGCTTGTATATGGTGTAGGAGTATATATATGCTGATATCATTTAATATCATTCCCAAAAAATATTATATATGTGTATACTTGGTGGAAATTTTTTATTTTTTAATTGTTTTTTAAATTTCATTTAAATTTTTAAAATTAAAATTATTTTTTTACTTCTAATTTCATTTTTATATTTTTAAAGTCAATATACATAACATATTAAAATTTCATGTATATGTCATTAATAATAAAAAATTTATATCAGTTTCAAGTTTTTACTGACAGGGTCAATGTTTTTGTCAAACTTTTATATTTGCATTTTATTTTGCATGCCACTACTGTTTCAACTTCATACATAAAGTCTTTTGAAATTTCCTTGCAAGCAAGACATGTGACAGCTGTCAGAAAGTGTGTAGTGCTGGTGTTCTATAGGGTGCAATTTGAGGTCCAATTGTTCTTAAGAAACCAAAACTAAATTTGCTATATCTTCCTTAATTATAGGAATTTTTCAATGCAGTAAAAACCTAATTGTAATACTTGATAAGGCCTGTCTGAAAATAGTCTTGAAATTAAAAAATATTGATATATTAAATTTTAATGAAAATTAAAAAAAATATATAAATTTTAAAAACTTTTTATTTTACAAAAAATAAATTTTCATACAAGTTATGACATTCAGTTTGACAAATTTAAGGCAGCAATGTTGATTAATGAATGGTCTTTAAAACAAATGGTAGTTTAGGTCTGTACAACTGATAATATTAATCCCAGGGGTACTGAAGCATGATAGCTCACAGTGATTTTGACAGCAAATTGCAATATGCCTATCCAGATGCATATAGGTGTACATACTAAAGAAACAATGACAGGTACTATGTTCCACATTTATTGTTTCAGGTACTTGGACAGTTCTTTGTATAACTAATATCCCACTCAAATTTAAAGTTTTGATGGGACCACTACCATGTTTTATAGCAAATATGCATTCCATTTTAATGCCGATAACTACAAAAGTCAACAATGCAATATGAAAATACAGTTTCACCTTACTGAAAAAAGATGCGAATCTCTCTCATGAAGATCTAAGCCATGTCTTTGAGATGCTGTATATCAGTGTACTGATATGAACTCATCTTGGTCACTTATAGCAGCACACTGCACATGTCCTTATGAGACCTTGCTATCACCATTGGACTACTGGAGAGCTTCCAAATTGATCCAACTCTAATACTTTGTTTCAGATACCAGACTAGACCTGAAAATATATAACATGTTTCACCTAATTCTAAAAAAAGGAAGATGTAGGCAAATGAAGTTAAAATGTGTTAGATATGGTGATTTCAATATAACATTCAGGTTGCAAATATGGTTAAAAAAGGTAAACTTGATAGAGTGACACTCAAAGATGTGAAGCAATGGGTATGTATTAAAGTGACAAATGCATCCTAAAAATAGATGAAGTTTCTACAAGCATATTTAGCCATTTACAGGTTAAATAACTAATCAGGTAGAGTATGTATCATAAAGTTTAAGGCAATGTTGGAACGGTGAGGTTTGATCATTGGTGCAAACATTGATACATACCAGTATAGTGGAAAGTCAAATGACAATGTACCAAATTAAAATTTATTACTATATGCAATCCTATTCATGAAGGAAAAAACAATTTTAGATATTGTGAGTGAATATAGCAAAATGTGGCCACACAGATCAACTATAGGTACCAATAGATCCTATATCATCAACTAAATGTGAAATTTGCATCCCGAAAACTTGTAAACAAGGATGGATATTTGCATGTGTGGGACATATGCAATGTACTTGTTAAAATCACATGTGCAAACATGATTCAAATAATCTGTTTGAATATGTTTAGTCTATTTTTAAGAGTCTTGGCTACCAAGGTTTTAAGTTCAATGATTCAATGATTCAATGGAATGAAATATCAGCTGATGCTGCAATACCGCCCTCTGTCAAAGTACTAAATTGAAATGTGTTACCATACAGAGGCATATTCATGATGAAAATAACATCTTGGGATATTTTAAGTGCACACAATCAAAACTGAGCCTTACAGATTCACTATAGGTACCATGTCAGCCTAACAATGTCAACTTTTGATTCCAAACATTACAAAATATATGCATATTTGTTCATGTCAGCTATGTAACCATGTTAGGATCAGTTGTAGAAAGTTAAATTCAAATAATCTGTTTGAATATTACTTATGTAATCTTTAAAGTGTCAGATAACAAATATTATTAGTCATTAATAATGCATAAAGCAAAATGGATCATGAGAATCCCATAATATCATCTAGGCTACAATGTCGCACTACATCAATCAACATCTTAAAGAAACTGAACAATAAAATGGAATGCATTCTGTGTTCAACTTACATCATTTTGCTGTTTTCTTACATGCAATGGTAAATATACCAGGGTAAAGTATATTTTACCCCTCTGACCTGTATTTCATTCTCTGACAGCTTAATATGATTTTGTAGAGAACTTGAACAGGTTCTAGTATAAAGTCTTCATCTCTGTCCTCTCACTAAATACCCTATAACTATGGTTATAAACAATTACTGATAGCTATACAAGCAGATATGTGTTACTCAGGAAGTCACCCCATCATATACACATAAATTAACTGTTTGAACCCCAAATAAATAGTTTCAATGACCTAAAGGTACAAAGCAAAGTAGAATTTTGTCTTCATGTATTTTAAATGAGGGTCTCATTTTGACTAATAAAGATATTTTCTCTGATCAAATGTGACAAATATCCATCATTTGAGCTTGTATATGGTGTAGGAGTATATATATGCTGATATCATTTAATATCATTCCCAAAAAATATTATATATGTGTATACTTGGTGGAAATTTTTTATTTTTTAATTGTTTTTTAAATTTCATTTAAATTTTTAAAATTAAAATTATTTTTTTTACTTCTAATTTCATTTTTATATTTTTAAAGTCAAGATACATAACATTAAAATTTCATGTATATGTCATTAATAATAAAAAATTTATATCAGTTTCAAGTTTTTACTGACAGGGTCAATGTTTTTGTCAAACTTTTATATTTGCATTTTATTTTGCATGCCACTACTGTTTCAACTTCATACATAAAGTCTTTTGAAATTTCCTTGCAAGCAAGACATGTGACAGCTGTCAGAAAGTGTGTAGTGCTGGTGTTCTATAGGGTGCAATTTGAGGTCCAATTGTTCTTAAGAAACCAAAACTAAATTTGCTATATCTTCCTTAATTATAGGAATTTTTCAATGCAGTAAAAACCTAATTGTAATACTTGATAAGGCCTGTCTGAAAATAGTCTTGAAATTAAAAAATATTGATATATTAAATTTTAATGAAAATTAAAAAAAATATATAAATTTTAAAAACTTTTTATTTTACAAAAAATAAATTTTCATACAAGTTATGACATTCAGTTTGACAAATTTAAGGCAGCAATGTTGATTAATGAATGGTCTTTAAAACAAATGGTAGTTTAGGTCTGTACAACTGATAATATTAATCCCAGGGGTACTGAAGCATGATAGCTCACAGTGATTTTGACAGCAAATTGCAATATGCCTATCCAGATGCATATAGGTGTACATACTAAAGAAACAATGACAGGTACTATGTTCCACATTTATTGTTTCAGGTACTTGGACAGTTCTTTGTATAACTAATATCCCACTCAAATTTAAAGTTTTGATGGGACCACTACCATGTTTTATAGCAAATATGCATTCCATTTTAATGCCGATAACTACAAAAGTCAACAATGCAATATGAAAATACAGTTTCACCTTACTGAAAAAAGATGCGAATCTCTCTCATGAAGATCTAAGCCATGTCTTTGAGATGCTGTATATCAGTGTACTGATATGAACTCATCTTGGTCACTTATAGCAGCACACTGCACATGTCCTTATGAGACCTTGCTATCACCATTGGACTACTGGAGAGCTTCCAAATTGATCCAACTCTAATACTTTGTTTCAGATACCAGACTAGACCTGAAAATATATAACATGTTTCACCTAATTCTAAAAAAAGGAAGATGTAGGCAAATGAAGTTAAAATGTGTTAGATATGGTGATTTCAATATAACATTCAGGTTGCAAATATGGTTAAAAAAGGTAAACTTGATAGAGTGACACTCAAAGATGTGAAGCAATGGGTATGTATTAAAGTGACAAATGCATCCTAAAAATAGATGAAGTTTCTACAAGCATATTAGCCATTTACAGGTTAAATAACTAATCAGGTAGAGTATGTATCATAAAGTTTAAGGCAATGTTGGAACGGTGAGGTTTGATCATTGGTGCAAACATTGATACATACCAGTATAGTGGAAAGTCAAATGACAATGTACCAAATTAAAATTTATTACTATATGCAATCCTATTCATGAAGGAAAAAACAATTTTAGATATTGTGAGTGAATAGAGCAAAATGTGGCCACACAGATCAACTATAGGTACCAATAGATCCTATATCATCAACTAAATGTGAAATTTGCATCCCGAAAACTTGTAAACAAGGATGGATATTTGCATGTGTGGGACATATGCAATGTACTTGTTAAAATCACATGTGCAAACATGATTCAAATAATCTGTTTGAATATGTTTAGTCTATTTTTAAGAGTCTTGGCTACCAAGGTTTTAAGTTCAATGATTCAATGATTCAATGGAATGAAATATCAGCTGATGCTGCAATACCGCCCTCTGTCAAAGTACTAAATTGAAATGTGTTACCATACAGAGGCATATTCATGATGAAAATAACATCTTGGGATATTTTAAGTGCACACAATCAAAACTGAGCCTTACAGATTCACTATAGGTACCATGTCAGCCTAACAATGTCAACTTTTGATTCCAAACATTACAAAATATATGCATATTTGTTCATGTCAGCTATGTAACCATGTTAGGATCAGTTGTAGAAAGTTAAATTCAAATAATCTGTTTGAATATTACTTATGTAATCTTTAAAGTGTCAGATAACAAATATTATTAGTCATTAATAATGCATAAAGCAAAATGGATCATGAGAATTCCCATAATATCATCTAGGCTACTATGTCGCACTACATCAATCAACATCTTAAAGAAACTGAACAATAAAATGGAATGCATTCTGTGTTCAACTTACATCATTTTGCTGTTTTCTTACATGCAATGGTAAATATACCAGGGTAAAGTATATTTTACCCCTCTGACCTGTATTTCATTCTCTGACAGCTTAATATGATTTTGTAGAGAACTTGAACAGGTTCTAGTATAAAGTCTTCATCTCTGTCCTCTCACTAAATACCCTATAACTATGGTTATAAACAATTACTGATAGCTATACAAGCAGATATGTGTTACTCAGGAAGTCACCCCATCATATACACATAAATTAACTGTTTGAACCCCAAATAAATAGTTTCAATGACCTAAAGGTACAAAGCAAAGTAGAATTTTGTCTTCATGTATTTTAAATGAGGGTCTCATTTTGACTAATAAAGATATTTTCTCTGATCAAATGTGACAAATATCCATCATTTGAGCTTGTATATGGTGTAGGAGTATATATATGCTGATATCATTTAATATCATTCCCAAAAAATATTATATATGTGTATACTTGGTGGAAATTTTTTATTTTTTAATTGTTTTTTAAATTTCATTTAAATTTTTAAAATTAAAATTATTTTTTTTACTTCTAATTTCATTTTTATATTTTTAAAGTCAATATACATAACATATTAAAATTTCATGTATATGTCATTAATAATAAAAAATTTATATCAGTTTCAAGTTTTTACTGACAGGGTCAATGTTTTTGTCAAACTTTTATATTTGCATTTTATTTTGCATGCCACTACTGTTTCAACTTCATACATAAAGTCTTTTGAAATTTCCTTGCAAGCAAGACATGTGACAGCTGTCAGAAAGTGTGTAGTGCTGGTGTTCTATAGGGTGCAATTTGAGGTCCAATTGTTCTTAAGAAACCAAAACTAAATTTGCTATATCTTCCTTAATTATAGGAATTTTTCAATGCAGTAAAAACCTAATTGTAATACTTGATAAGGCCTGTCTGAAAATAGTCTTGAAATTAAAAAATATTGATATATTAAATTTTAATGAAAATTAAAAAAATATATAAATTTTAAAAACTTTTTATTTTACAAAAAATAAATTTTCATACAAGTTATGACATTCAGTTTGACAAATTTAAGGCAGCAATGTTGATTAATGAATGGTCTTTAAAACAAATGGTAGTTTAGGTCTGTACAACTGATAATATTAATCCCAGGGGTACTGAAGCATGATAGCTCACAGTGATTTTGACAGCAAATTGCAATATGCCTATCCAGATGCATATAGGTGTACATACTAAAGAAACAATGACAGGTACTATGTTCCACATTTATTGTTTCAGGTACTTGGACAGTTCTTTGTATAACTAATATCCCACTCAAATTTAAAGTTTTGATGGGACCACTACCATGTTTTATAGCAAATATGCATTC
>JAEAOA010000257.1:0-32500 GCA_016746295.1 Potamilus streckersoni
GCGATTGGTCCAAACTCAAAACGCTTATACTCTTAGAGCAAGCGATGCTTGCCATTGTCGAAAATAATCGTGAAGAATATTAGAAAATAGAAGAAAGGATTGCAGCTCAAACGGTTGAGACTCAGCAAATAAGTCCTACAGCGAAATTTTCAGCAGGCGAGTTCACCTGCTATACTGATTTCACAGCATGTTTTCATGGAATTTATAGATCAAATCGAACGATCGCATCTATCAATTACATATGTTATTTAAGAACGCTGAAGGATCCACATTACTGTTTATGATATTTATAGCAACACGTAAAGATCGTGACCTATATACTGCGCTACATACCCCAGTTGTCCAGATGACATTCAAGATGTATCAATCAATACTAGTTTTAATGAAAGCATAACGAATAAACAATATACAGTTACTTGATTTACAAGGGATCATACCGCATTATGCCACGCATTTTAGATATCTTCCTAAATTAAAATATTAGTTGTCTCATGTATGAAATAATATATTGGGAAGTCATAATTCACATCCTATTAATAAGGAGTATCACTTCAATATTATGAACACGCCGTTCTAGTGAGCGCTTGATCCTAGGTTTATGACATATGACGGACATATAAATGTTGAGATATATTAACAGAAGTCTCTGAACTTCACCGATTAACCTACCTCTTACACAGCAATTTTAATTATGTTCTACTGACGTTATTTATAATAAAACAGAAATAATAATAAAATAATAACAAAAAGAGTAAACTAACGTTTAAAAAACAAAAGATATAAAAAAACAAGAACTGCATGCTGATATTAAATCGTCTCACGTAACTAAGTGTAAAGTAGGTCATGTAGAATTTAAAACAAAAACATAAATAATAATATAAAAAACATATAATTTTTTTGCATTACAGATTCTAACTATATTTTCTTTTTTCTGATGTCGTGCCTGACAATTTTTTCATTGTCATTTTCAATTATACCTTTGTACTGTAACTTTGAATTTCATTGAATGTTGTAGAATGTATTTTTCAATGTGTTCTTGAATAATAACACACAGGTTGAATTATTCATTTACTATATTGTTTTCACACTGAATATTATATTATTTTCTTAATGTATATTTTTTTAACTTCCCATGAATGTATCACAATGAAATTTGTTTTCGTTGTCCCTTCCTACTTCTAAGTCCTTATCCATGCATTGCATTTTTGTATTTTTAATATTTTTACCTTTTTTGTATACTTGTATTTTTTCTTTTCGAGCCTCGAGGACTCGATTCAAATAACGCAGAAGGTATTATTAAGATATCAATATTTAAAAGAAATAATACATCTAAGTTGTATTAGACTATGTGAAAATATTAGAGAAAAAACAGTCTGCTCATATGTACTGAATTAACCTGTCTGTCACTCACCTGTATATTGTCATTATTGCCTTCAGCAATAGGTTTGGCATTTAGGATCAAAATTGGGGCCCAGTTCGAAAGTTCATAGCGAATGGAACAATAACACGATTTACCTGTAAAAGCCAGCGGTCTTTATAAACTGTCACAAATTGATTCGGCAAACTTATAACTGTCTGGTTTAACTGTCTGGTTTAAAAGTTCATGGAAGCTAAATGGCCTCACTTGCAATAAATGTAAGCATCATACGACTTTAAAGGTCATTCGCTTAAGAGACAAAACTTTAGATCTCTCTCTGCTTTTTGGACTAGAAACAAGGGCATCCTTGAATTTTACACATGTACATGCGTGACTTTAACCAAGGTCGTGCGTGATTCCTAAAACTCAGAGTATAAAAAGGGCAGAAACTCTTGTATATTTAATTGTATGTCCAAAAGCGGGATAGATCGTCTGTTTGTATTTTACAGGTAAGAATTTTCTGTTTTGTTACTCACCCTTAAAAGTTAAAGCTTTCTGTGGTAACCAGTCATCGTAATTTCGTTTTGAGTTCTCTTGTTAATTTACTATTAAAATGTAACGGTATATGGTATTACTTTTAAGATTTGATATTTATTTGTATTTATATGAATTTACTTCTAGCTTCATGCTAAACTTTACTTACAAATAAAAATATAAACTCTAATATTCAATGATCTTTTCCAGGTCGTTATTCTAAATTAAATGAAAGAAAATACATTTCTTTATGGCATCAATGGCTCTCTGAATACAAGTAATATCTAATCACTTGTATGGTATTCAAAAAGGCAGAAAACTTTACAAGCACATGAAGTTGGAGTTCATATGAAAATTATTTAATTTGTATTGTAATATGTATTTTATGTATTTCTCAATAGAAAGGTTTTTATATGTTGTGTATTTAGAATGTAGTTTATATTTATCAATAAAGAATTGTAAGTCCAAAAGCGGGATAGATCGTCTGTTTGTATCTTACAGCGATCCCACCTCTTCGCAGCCAAGGTTTTTCCCACAAAAAGATGTAACCGTATCTACACCATCATATGTGACACCTTATTCTTAAGAATGCCGAACTTTCTTCCTTCTCGTAACTAGGCACGAGAAGAAGGTTATGATGGAAAACCTCTCAACAACAACACGAGACTTTTCTTATCATAATATATATATATATATATATATATATATATATATATATATATATATATATATATATATATATATATATATATATATATATATATATATATATATATATATATATATATATATATACATATATATATATGTATATATATGTATGTATATATATATATATATATATATATATATATATATATATATATATATATATATATATATATATATATATATATATATGCATGTGCGTGTTAGTATGCCTGTATACACAGACACACACACACACACACACACACACATATATATATATATATATATATATATATATATATATATATATATATTTATACGTGTGTGTGTTTTCTTTTCTATTCTCCATTTTCTCGCCTTATTGACATTATTCCTTAAACCCTGTGGATACACTAGGCAGTCGAAATCTTGGTGGCCCCACTCTCCTCGCAAATTATCTCCTAATACGTTTTTAATTTTACCAGTTCTACGTGGTGCCCATAGGCCGGTGACTGCTCTTCCTAATTGGTAATTCGGCACTGGTTAGGATACAGCAACATCCGATCAAATCTCAAATACAAATGGAATATAACTATAGCATTTGCACACCGTTCCATTTCTTTGCATCCCCTAAAATATCACGGATATAGAAATGCTCAGAAGTTACTTTTTTTCCTTCACTGATTTTAACCGAAACACTCACAAATTATTAAGAATCAAAAAGGAGTTTCTATTATAACTTTGTCGACTTATTTGCATTGGTCAGTCCATGGTTTCAAGCAAATTATATAACTCACCGACTTTTGGAGTTACATCTCTTTGAACACACATATACAAGAATGTCTCATTTTTATTGCTTTAATTTGTTTAAGAAATATTAAAACTCGACATTGCAAGTATTGAACGCAGACGACAGAGATTTTACTGAAATTAATGTTCTAGAAACCAGAATAGGACAGTGAGCAGTCTGTCTGTTTGTTTACATCGGCAGGTTCTTTTACTTTAAAACGTCAATACGAGGACAGTGTAAGAGACGCATGGTGGCAGATAGGTTAAAATTATATACTAATGAATCAGATGGCTTTTTTGTGCATTTTTTAATATTGTAATAAAATTAAGGAGATGCGCATTTGGTTGTGAAGCCCCGTTTAAGCAATTTTTAAGTTTGTGTGATTGCTTCTTTGATTATTGAAATTGGGTGCAATGGAAAATATTCCTTAGCCTGAAATATTTAGCCAGTTATTAGAAGCAAACGTCACGGAGAGAAAGTGTTAATGAGTTTCCAAGATGCCATGGTTAATGAGTAGCGAATTCAGACCCAATCCCATGACTGTCCCTGAGTGATGTAGTACTTTATAAAATCTAGTTGTTTACATTGGTGTTGTGACTGCAGTGGCAGTATTTAAAACAGGAAACCGGTAAATTACACAATGGAATAAATGAGAAGAGACTTGGCAGATACCGGTAGTAGTAGGAGAAAGTAAGTATCCGAGCTCAACAACCCCTCTCCCCACCCCTCCAGACCTCCAAACAAATACAAAATACCTAGGTAACGTAATAGAACACCTGTTGCAATCAATAATTGCGTTAAGAATCCGAGCTCAACAACCCCTCTCCCCACCCCTCTAGATTTCCAAACAAATACAATAGAACACCTGTTGCAAAATATCTAGGTAACAGGTAAAATTGAATTACGTGATCTTCCAGAATAAGCAAAATGATATGTCAGACTCAATTTTCCAAATCATTACGATTTAGCAGAGCGTGGCGATTGTGGACTAAATTACGCATTAGAATTCCAGTAAGGTAAGTGGTATTATACCTCATTACCAACTGTTAATGTCTCAACTGTAGATATCAAAAATATTTCATTATCATGGTGATAGAGGCTAAACTTTACTTTACCGCTCACATAACGACGGGACTCAAACAAATCTTTTATTTGTGATTTGTTAAGAGGGTATTTTTTGTCGATAAAATACACCTTTGACCGATCAAGATCAATTGTAAGTTTGGTGTATTTTTGCTGACTAATCGGACAGTGAAAGTTTTTAAATTCCGCTAGCAACTTTTGATACAATTGTTCGAGATAATTAAAATACTCGCTGTTATCAGATCTGATGAGCGAAAGTTTTAACTTGTCACGGGTACCACTAAAGCATATGCCTGATGTTTCATTATTAATTTCAACTGTCAATGGTTTGCCGTCCATCATTAGATATTTGATTTTGCTACTGTAGCTATTTGTTACTGTCAAATTTTCAAACATTATTTTTAAAGTTTAGATAAAATTTTAGTTTGCAAAGATAATGTCAAGTATATCTCTATCATCATGACAATACCCAATTGCAAGTGTATCTACCCCATTTTCGCAATAACGTTTATCATCAAAATTGCTCAAACCGCGTTTGATAAGGACATATGTTTCGAGCTTATGATGATTTGTCCGAATTGACATAGCTCTTATAAAACTAACACCGCCATCAAGCGCATACTTGTAGTCATCAAATTTTATAAACTTTTTAACAAAATCACGAGGCAGACCTTTTGCTTTTTTGTTATTTTATTATTGTCTAACAATACGGCATACATTTTACTACGTAATCCGATAAAGTATTTGATAGCGCTCGAGTTCATTTCATCTTTGAACTTACCAATAACCTTTTTATTTGTGTCGTCATGAAATTTACTGTCACGTGGGAAAGATCAAACAGATATCTATTATCATGCATATCCTGATAGACGTCCTCGCATTCGATTTCATATACGAGCGAATCAGTATCAGTAAATAATAATCTACTAGCCGGCCATTGATTTTTAACAAAATTATAATGAAAATCGTACATCAGCCACTTTGATAAATCTAACACTGAAGCTCCAACGTAGATCGGCTTGTTTAGTTTTAGATTTGTTTTTCTTCTTTGTATCGCAACAAGATTCTCATTAAATATTTTCATGCTCACAAAATCATCGTCTGACACAAGTTTGTTTCTGCGATTGACATCATTGACTAGTTCGATATTTACGCGTTTCCTAATATTCTCCATCGTCTTACCAAAAACAGAATTGTTCATCAGTTTGAAAAAGTTTTTCTCAAAATCAGTTTTTGCCGCAGCTCTTCTTGTAGTGTTCGAGTTAATATAACCTCTCATCCACGGTGACTGATTAAATTTTAGTACGCGATGAACTTTTCTCAACACAAGACCAGCATCGACTGCTTGTTTTAAAACTTTGTAATGCAAAACATAATTACGTTTATGAAGCAAATTTGGTACTAGTTTCTTTACCATAGAATGTTGTCTTGGTAATGCTGACGCTTGTTGTTCTTCTGATAACAAACTATATTCTATAATCATCGATTCCGCGCAGAAAGGGTAATCGTTATGCAATTTGTGTAGCGAAGTTGGATAATCGAGATCAACTTCAACGAAATACGAAACATCGTCGGGTATCTTTTTTTCTGTCTCTGATAGAAATTGATCAGCCGTGATCCAATGAAATCCACCAAACGGCATTGGTTCTGCCATCGAATACCCGTACAAGTTATTGCAATCTAGATAAACTATATACTTCGAAGGAAGGTCAGGATTATACTCTTTCAAATATTTGTTGTTTGCTTCAGCGTACTTTTTTGTTATCACGCTAATACCACCTCGGATACCTTTTTCGATAAAATTGAACATATCAACATCAGTCAGTAATTCTAACCTTACCTTACTAAACTTTAGCAAAGCATTCCATGACAGTCCGGGGGCAGAATAATACCAGCAAGGATCAAGTCCATAATTATTATAACTCACTTCACGAAAACTTTCAAAAACATCTGCTAATAATAACACGTCAGTTTTCAAATACAAATCGTGATAATCACCAAAAGTCTCACAATCAAACTCTTTCCAGATATCTTGTGCATACCTGTACTCATCATCAGTGATATTTTCATTTTTAAGTTGCGAGTAAAATTTGTCTTTGCTAGGTAAAGATGTTTCATCAAATTTACTCCAATCGTCGAGATATTCGTATGGAAAAACTCCTTTTTTAGCTAATAGATTAAATTTATCTCCAAAACAGTCTCTTAGGTTATTAAATTTACTACAACCTTTTACTAGCTCATCTAACGATGCTGCCATAAACTGCAGGCTGTCAATAAAACGTAATTTACCTAGCGTAACTGACATATACTTTTCAAAATTATTTGGAATGCATTTGATGACATTATTGAGTTTTAGATGAGCTTTTATCTCAGGATCACCAAAAGCTTCTACGATGATGTGACTATCATATCCTCGAAAATTGTGAAGAATAACTGGAATAAAATCTGGAGCGTGAAATTTTAAATTACACTGGTCATGAGCCGCTCCACGATACTGTCCGGTCAAATGGCAATGGTCACGTATTTTTTTCCTGACATTGTCAGGGTCAAAAGCTTTTTCACAAATATAACAAATTTTCGCTTGCTCGTGATCGGATTCTTGTTGAGGTGTTAATTTTAACATTGGAGTTACTCTTTTCAAACGATAAGTTATATCATCAACTTCGCTGATCAATTGCTTGAGAAGCCAGACAGCTGGATTTTTACCACGATAGAGTTGGATTGGTTTAGATAATCTCGAATCAGCGCAACAAACTACCTTGTACGCTACTCCGCACGGAACATGATTTTGAATTTTTCTTGTACTCGATTGGTTAGGATCATTTTCTACGCCAAGTACAGGTTGAAGTAAGCATTCGAAATCGACGTATATGACGAAAGGAATTTTTAGTTTGTGATTATGATGGACAAACTGTAACACGCTATCTTTTTTAGATGGCATTGTTATTCTTTGTACGTCACTACAGTACTGCAAATGCTTTTGTAATGTTTCATTGTCTCTACAACCGTGCAAACAGCGATAACAAAAGAACTTTTTGTTGTTATTTTTATTATACTGTCTTCCAACTAGTCTGTTAAAGTTTTTGATCCAAACGTAATGATTTTTATAAAACAGTAAATTGATAGTCGATTGTGAAGCTTTTTCTGAAATATACCTCGGATAGACATTTTCTTTTACATCTAATCCGAAAACGTTAATCGAAATATTATTTTGCTTTTCAAACTTTGGTATTTGATTTTCTGCCACTGGAAAGTCAATACCAGCACAATTTAATCTTGACACGTGACTGATATACTTCTCAACACGATCAGCATTTTTTCTGCTGGAAATAGCGCGGAAAGAACAGCCCATTGGAAACATTTGCTATCGACGTTTTTTATGTTTATACAGCACTGTTTATTTTTTATTTTTGGTGGCAGGTCGATATACGAACTACCGCGTAATGCGTCATATTTCATCGTGTGAAACAAAATTTCCTTGATCATTTCAAACTTCCAACCCGAACCTAATTCGGTAAATTCTTCTATTTTTTCCAAATTTCTTGGTGTATTTCATTAGATAGTGACAAAAGATCACTACCAAGTAAAACACGTCTAGATTTTGCGTTGATGTAAGGGTCTGCAATTTCCTTGTTAGTAGATTCTTCCGTCACAAGTAGTTTTGAAAATATAACGTGATATTGCACTAACAATCTTAGACCCTTGTGTTTTTCAAGCTCACGTTTTACAGTCGTCTGTAGCAGATGAAAGAGATTTGTTTCAGAAAAATTTACTAAAACATTTTGATTATCAAACTGATAACTATTATCAAAACCTGCAAAAGCAGTCGCTATTTTAACAGGTTCTCCAATAAGTCTCTTCTTGGCTATATCACGCAATTTCAACATCGCTATACTATAGTCTAATATCTAATTGATAATTTACCGCACACTGCGCATGCGCTAGAAAAACAATTAGAGGTAAAAAATATCACCTATAATATAATGACAGTAAATCTGACAAGCGCACGTGAGCAAGAGGTATATCACGTTTACCAAAAGTACAATATGTACGCTGGAAATGCACTTGGTTCGGTTATTAATATCATTACTGGAATATCTGTTGGTAAAGCAACGTCAGCGGGTTATACGATTAGTGTAAAGGGAGATAATACTGAAAGAATTACGATGTTTAGAAAAGATTTTATTTACACGTTATTTTGCGATGACATTCCAGAGGGGAAACGAGTATATCATTATAACAGTAAAGTCACTGATGATAATATTGAAAATTTATCCTTACAAGACGAGTTTCAGCCGCATCCGGTCTTTGATTTATACGAGGCTAACGATCGCGGTATTATTAGAAACAGAAAAACTAAAAAAGTTCTTAGTTCTATGAACAATATGGGATATCTTATAGTAACTGTTAGAGGAACATCGACAGATCAAGTTTGTTATACTGGTCATAGGTTTGTTTACGAGGTGTTCAACGGATCTATACCCAATGGTCTGGTTATTAATCATATCAATAACGTAAAAACAGACAATCGATTGGAAAATCTGGAGCTAGTGACCCAACAGGAAAATGTGAGAAAAGGACGAGGTGGTGGTATTAATTTTAGATGCCCAATAAAACCTGTTATTTCGTTAAACCTCAAAACTGACGAGGAGATCAAATTCAAATCAATTACATCTGCGGCGAAATATTATAATATAAATCCCAGATCAGTAAAATTTGTAGCTGATGGAGCAACAAAATCAGCTTTTTCAAACAAATATGATGCTAGTATTATTTTTAGATATGATGAATAATAATATTTTGTAATTCGGTTTTAGTCAAACAATGATGAGCAAATGCTATAATATCATCGTAATCAAATTTTAGCGTCGTTACTGCACTTTCATTAATTTTATTTTTTTCTGCTTCTGTTAGTAATATTTTATGAGAATCACCTTGCATTACAATAACGTCAACGGAATATGAACTATAACCTGACAGGCATTTTCTTACCGCTTCGGTCAGTTCGTGGTAGTTTATTATATTAACTTTTTGGTGATATTTTACCTTGTCAGTCATCTTATAACAACAAATTAGATAAAAAGTATATTATAATATAGATATGATGAAACGACTCGTTCAACTATACGAAGAAGATACTAGTGATATCAGCGATAAGGTCTCCACAATCTCTAATGATATGATAGACAAATCTGTTGGTTATAACGAAGATGATATTTTATATAACAACGAGTCTGATGATGGTGAAATAGTCACCGTTGTTAACAGATATAATTATAGCAGACCAACCACTGGAAAATATAATGTCAAGTATCACATTGCTAAAAAAATTATAAAATTTAATTTTACCGTTACCGAACAGCAGGTATTTTTGCAGTTAATCAGACCTTTCTTAAACATTAAAATTTCAGGTCGACAGAAAAATATAAAATTTGATTTCATCTTTGTCAAGATTTTTAATCTAATGACGATCTCTGACGATCGTAGACAATATCTAATATCATTATGTAAACCAGTAAAAGGTGTATCTATCAAACGAAAGTATGAGGAAATTTATAATAGCATTATTTCACAGTCGATAAAATCGACCGGGTTGGAATCCAGCTGTTAAATTTATCACTATACCCACGCCATTTGACTAAACTTTTATCTCCTTTTTTCCTAATCACTTTCTCGATAACGAAAACATCTTGTTCAGTTTTTTGTAGTTCTTGTTCGTATAAACTACCTACTATAGGTTCCTCTGCCAGATCTTTTAACGCGTACGTTACAGGTATTGTTAAGAGTACTTTATCAACAACAAATACTTCTTCGCTCCAGTTTGGAGTAAATCCTTTTTCAAATATCTTTTTAGTCAAAGAGATTCTAACTTTATCACCGACCTTAAATTTATGTCTGCGGTACATGTTTTCGTTTGCTAATATTGGATTTTTGATAGCGTCATTGGGTGACATTTTGATGGTTCGATGTTTCGTGTTATTATATTCGCCTACGATTTGAGAAAGGTCATCGATGTACCTGTTGGTGATTTTAGCTGTCATATGTTTATGTAATTTTTCGTTTAGCGTGCGATTAAATCTCTCGACAACAACGCTTTTGCCTTCGTTTCCTGTAACGTATTTTTTAATATTATTTTGTTCTAGAAACTGTTCAAACTTTTTGTTAAAAAACTCGGCTCCATGATCAGTCCAGATTTTGTTTGGTTTTCTTTCGGTACTCGTTATTATTTGTTTTAGTGCATCAGTGATTGACGTTCCTGTTTTATCTGAAACTGGCACACTAAAAGCGTATTTGCTGAAAACATCTGTGACATTAAACAAATATTTCTTATTATCGTTAAACTGAGGCATATTGGATACATCTACCAAATCTATTGCCCAGATATCATCTACAGCGTTTGCAACAACTTTACGTCTCGGAAACTTTTTTTTTAGGTCTGTGTAGTTCGACTGCAAGATCATCGTATAATTCTTTTCCGAGTCCGAGTTTATATTTTGCTCCTATCATTCCCTGAACAAATCTTCTATCAAAACGTTCTCGTAGATTTGTTGGCTCCATATCATGTAATTCGTCTAACATTACTTTATCACAATCTGCTTTCGAGTCGTGATCACGATAACAGATATCGTGACGCATTGCTATTGCATCCACTTGATTATAAGGCTCTTGTCCTGGCAATGGATTGTCGTTTTCATCTAGTTGTTGATCTAGCGGATTGTAAGGACCTGTATAACGATGACCTGGCAAGGTCCAACCGCCTTTTGGTTTTGGTAATTTACCAATAATTTTATGTATATCTATACCTAACCCTATTATTTCTCTGTTGTTACAACGTTGACAGTACGTAATGATTTTATCTTGTTCTATGCAAAGATCTTTGTCACAATCACAATTGCATTTCATTTTATTTTATTTTGTTTCATAAAATTAATCGTCGATCAAGATAACCCTATCAACGCTAGATCCTACTTGTTTTTTCAAAAACATACTTTTCTTTCTACCACAGATTGCACAAATGCTTTTTAACATCGTTCTATTATTTTTCGTTTTTTTCCGTCATCTCATCCTTGTTCTCTGTTTTAGTTTTGCATTTGAGACAGTATATTGACATTATTATATCAAGGAGTTTAGATAAAATTGATTGCAATATTATCATTTGCATGAGAAGGATGCTCATCAAATTGTAAAATAAACTTCAAAAAGTTTTTACTTCCAGAGCTTTTACTCTGGTGCATTTGTCTGACAAACATGATACAATAATAACCACAAGCTGATGTTCCAATCGGCTGTAGTTGATTAGACGAATAATTTATTTTATCAAATTTTTTAAAAATATATATTTTTATGAGATCGCTTGGAGGAAGTCCGAACGAATCAAAATAATTGTTATCGTGGACAGCAACCCAGTGGGTGCCAGAGCCATCATTGAAGTTTTCAATATTTACAACACAAGAACCGCCTGTTGGTACGTCATCGAGTTCATCCTTGGAAAATACTCCTCGAAATCCAACAACGTCCTTCAATTTTTCAATGATGTCAAAATTGCTCAATAACGTCTGGTCCCTGGTAGAGTTAATCCGCGTCCGATTCCTAGTAAGTTTGGCAGCAGACTTCCCGCTAGTCCCGCTAAAAGTGGAGCGAAAGGAATAATTCCTCCTTGTTTTGTTTGTTTGCGTTTTGTTGTTTTCTTTTTTTTCGATGATTTTGTTTTTTTCGGCGACTTTTTAGTTGGCATTTTATTTTATACTGTTACATAAAATTAACGATAGATTTGTTTGATACCACGACCTTCGACTGCTTTCTTCGTTGCGCCAGAGACTGCTCCTGACGCAGCCGCAAGTCCAAGTGTACCAAGTACTGGTAAAACTTTGCTAGCTATTACTGATAACGCTGGTCCAAAAAATCCACCTTCTTTTGACATTGCAGTTACCTGAGAAACAGATAATTTCAGCACAAAAGGTTTGTTGCGATCGAGTTTATTGATTTGTTGTTGCGTTAGCATGACTTTTACTGCAATTTTATTTGAAGTTTCCGGAGAGATCATCAAAGAAACAGAGCTGCGTTTAGCAACAGCTGCTGATAATTTTTCAACTTGACCAGATGTTAGGTATATTTCTCGAGTTGTGTATTTGGTTTTCATAATGTTATATCCAAGTTGTTAGATTAAACTTGTACTGTCATTCTTCCTTTGATTGAATCGATGGTCAGAAATCGATCACTAACCAATAGCGCGTATACGTTATACTGTTCACCTGGCACATCGCCCAGTGTCCACGTGACCTCAATATCTGCAGTCGATCCCACAACACGCTCCAAATGTTTTGATACGTCAAAGTAAAAGATGGGATAGAGCGATCGAAACTCTTCTATTGATATTTGAGATCCACTGTCCGCGTTCTGATATTTTTGCATTGCTTCCATAAGATACATGTACGGCCGAGAGATGTTTCTGGTGGCGTCTACGGCAAAATTACATTCGATTGCACGTTCAGGATACTGTTTGGAATTTATTCTCACAAATATTCGTCTAACGTCTGGGTTATCGAATACGGAGTTGTTCATTTCCTGATTGTTACGACGTGCTTGTCGTTGAAATACGACGAACAAGTGTCGCGGTAGTTGTTCGCTGGGCGTGGTTGTTACACGCCACGTGTAATCAGTCGCGTTGGGAATGGCTGTTTGATAAATCCAGTTCTGTTGGAAGTGTATCTTTTTTGTAAAGGTGGCTAGTAAAGATTCGAGCTCCATCATTTTAGCTAATGAAGGGACAACCCGAGGCATCCACAGTGCTAATCTTGTAATAGAAAACTGTCCCTCAGCCACTCCACCGGCGTGTATTATACAATCGTTTTGATCAGCTCGATCTAATATAAGCGTATGTTTTATTCCTCGAAACACTTTGTTATAATCACGGCAAAATCCAAAGATTGTACTTAACGGAAGCATCATCGTTATTTGGCGAGATTCTGCGGCAAACGCTTTTCGTTTAGCAAATCCCTCGTTAAAATTTAATCGTCGTAGATTTTTATTTGCGTTTCTTATTGCATTCGCTACTATAACACCACCAGCTGCATCTGCGGTTAATGCTTGAACAGTATGTTGTGCAGCTGGATTAGCTCCACCTGGGGTTAGAATAAGTCTGTTTGCAACATCAGCATCAGCTAGCTCTCCAGTTTTAAACTCGTTCGACACAGTTGTCCCTAGTCCAGTATCTTTGAACCACATCATATTTGTGGCTATTGATCTGGAATAGTCATCGCTAAACGAAACGATGTTTAGTATTGTACTCGCTATGGGTAAATGCATTGAAATATCTTCTACGGTTTGATTGGCCAGTTGGTATCGTGCACTCTTAAACAAGCTCCAACCATTATTGACGAGAGCGATTTCTGCATCAGCTGCAATATCACCACCTATCACAGTTAATATTTGACCACGCACTTCTAACATTGCCTTATGGGGTAGTAGAAACACGTCCTCGTCTCTTGTGTTAAAAGTTCTAACTACGGTTTTATTTGGTTCGTTCGAGTTCTCATCGAGATACTCGACATACTCTAATTCTGTTACAGCATCGTCAGTATCAATTTCTTCTGCAAAGTCGAGATAGTTTTTAGCTGACATTTATTTTATAATCGTTACACAAAATTAAAAGGCAGCAGGGGTCATCGGTTTTGTTTTCTTTACAAGTTTACGTACTATTTCTTCACCACTCGGCGACAATAATTTTTTTGTTGTAGCTATCATAGCTCGTTTTGTTTCTTCTGTTGGCGCAATATCTGATATTACTCGTTTTATTTCTGATGGGGAAGGTCCTTTAATCTTATCAGCAATCTTTTGCCCTACTGCAGTGCCTGCTGAAGATGCCGCCCCTGTAGCGAAAGCTTTACCAGCGTCAAGTGCAATGGGCGCTACTTTACGCGCGATTCCTGGAATATTCTCTGCAATTGTTGTAAATATATTTCCAAAAAATCCACCTACGATTTTTCTTCGATAAACTTTTCTTCGTCTCATTTTATAAAATTATGTACACAAAATCACATGCCTAGTCAGTGCGTAGGTGTAAGTAATACGTGACTATCTCATTGTTCACGTCTATTTGTCGTCCAGATTGGTCTGTGAGTTGCATTGTAATGCTTGTAATTTGATTCTCAGGTGTTATTGGATAGTAGATAATCTGTCGCGGATTGATTTGCATGAGAGAACCTGGTGGGACTTCTGGTGAGAAACTGTAGATCGTTTGTCCGCGGTTGCCTTTTGACGTATAAGATCCAGATGCGATAGAGCAATTGATGAGTATTGTATTTACTTCTGTGATATCTACTGGTAGTTCTCCATCACATGTCAAAGATTTATCTTCACCGGTGGTATAGTATAAAACTCTAGTAAAACCTAACATCTTTCCAAAACTTCTTTCTTCAAAGAGGACTTTCATATTTCTTTTCACTGTTATCCTAGCTCGTAAGGTGTTATAATTCGCCGCTAATTCGAAATTATCAGCATTCCCACCAGCTTTTGTTAGAAGCTCTTTTATTGTTCTGTTTAGATCAGTAATGTTATAAGCTCCTTGTGGAATCTGTAGTTTGTATTGTATATCAATAAACTCTTTTTGTGATGTTGGAGATTGTTTAAAATTAACGATTAAAATTTCATCATTAATCCCAGTTTTAATATTCGGCATGGCGTTCCAACAAGTACAAGAAATTAATCCAATCTCATACTGTTTTGCAGGATCTAGTTCTATTGGTGGGTTGTAATTTACTGTAAAATTCGCGCTGTTTCCTGTTATTTGTGATGAATCAAGCAATAATGTTGTTTGCATTATACTAATATTTTAGATAAGATCGCGGTGTAAAATTTCGTACTCGGATGATGTTAGTAATCCACTCGATCTTAGATGATCAAGTATATCAATAATTTCGTTATCAATCTCTACACTTTCATTACCAGCTTCTTTAGAGGATATCAACAGCATTAGCCGATCGACTATGTCTGCGTTTGATGTAAAAACTTTAACTCCAGATCCAGTCTTTTCCTCTGGTAATTTTTTATCTCGCTTGTTTTCATATTGTTTGAGTAGTGTTTTAAAATACCATTTACAATAACCTCCTGGTTTATTTCGATATCGTTTTGATGTTTTAAGAAAAACCTTAGCAATAATTCCTTCCCTAATATAATTGAGTAATGTTGGAATATTTCTTTCATCTTTTTCATCTTTAATATCATCATCAGCATTTTCACCAACTTCTTTAATTCTTTCTAATTTTTCTATAAAATCGTTATATTTTTCTTCTGGCCAATCTCGAATACTATTAATATTAGTGATATCATATTTTTCCATAAACTTTTCATACTCAACATCTTCTATTTTAAACCTAGCTTGTCTTCTGTAAATTTTTATAGATTCTTCAAAAGGTACCATTTTTATCACACTTTCTTGTAATATTTTTTGTTTCTCAGTTAATTCTTCAGTTTGTTCTGATAATTTTTCATCATACTTCTTATCTCATCTGGATTAACCGTCAATCTTGTTATTGCGTGTTGAAGTTCAAGAGGATTGTTCATTAGCCTGTCAAACTCAGCTTGTCGTGCAGCAGGATCAGCAATGTTTCTTACAAGTTCGTTTACAATTTTTACAGTTTCTTCTTTTGATCTTTCTCCAAGTAAACCAAACAAACCCTTTTCTTTCATTTTTTGCTAGTTCTTATGGAGATGATGTTTGTATTTCTGGCTGCTTGCCAAGCATCGCCTCAGTAACAGGTTTGAAAAATTTGGTTCTTTCTTCTTCTGCTTGAACTTGTCCACGTCGAGCTTCTTCCACCTTTTTCTTAAAAGCCGCTCGAGTTTCGAGAAACTTTTTAGTAATTCGATTTTCTGTTGATGTTTGTCCATTATTTTTATACGCTTTACAAAATTATATCATAGAAACGTCTCAAGGCAACAACGAAACATCTTGGTTGGATCACGCGCTAGCTTGTCAAATAAAAAGAAACTATATCTATCTTTAGTTGCTCGATGATATAATTCGATAAATTTATCTTTTGTAACATCACCACATTGTTCGTTTGCAATATTTCTCACATCCACATTATCTAGTCCGGGAAATAATATGAAACAACCCGTATTTCGCCTAATAAACCTATCAACATTATAAAAAACCTTGGGCAAGATAAACAGAATTACATCTTTTATTACGTGATAGTGAAAAATATGATCTAATCTTGTTCATTTCCTCATTGTTTAGCGGAATGTCATCAAAGACGATTATCTTATGCTCTGACGAATCGAGTTCATTCACTGGAACGAGTTCTTCTGGTTGTTTTATCAAAAATATATCATCACCAATGCCAAGGTCATCACGAAGTTTATCATTATACTCGTTTAATAATTTGTATTTGTCTTGTTGGGGGTTGATGGTGTAAATATACACCTTATCATAGTTAAAGTTATTATTGAGTAAAAGATTTAATAACAAATTTGTTTTACCAGATCCAGTTCGCCCAACAATAAGATAATGACAGTCTGGAAGTTCATTGTTATGTTTATGCTTCACCAATCGCTTGGTGTCAAAGTTTATTATCTTCGCCATCGTATAATTTTATGTTATATTAAACCAACAATTTTGTGTAGAACGGTATGTATAATGAGCTACTATACAAACTTTGGAACATTAGCAGTAGATTTATTAACAGAAGGTTACCAGGGTGACTTATCCAAGTATGCGACTCTTGATAAGCTCAAAAATGAAATCAACAATTTGTTAAACGTTGCAAGTGTAGATCCAAATGAAGTTGTAGTTTTCCAGGACAAACAAGGACGATTAAAGACGAGTAATGTACAACTATCAGATGTACTAGTACGAAATCCTACTGCAGTTGCTAATAATATTGTTACTTTTAACAATCAAGGTAAGATAGAAGATTCGGGTAGGTCATTTAACGATTATGTTAGAAAAGCAGGTGATTTATTTACGGGAAACATTGTTATGAACCAGAACAAGATCACATACCTTGGAAACCCAACTGAGGATAATGACGCTGCTACTAAGAAATATGTTGATGATCAGGAATCAAAGTACGTGTCGGTGCGTGGTAGTATAATGTACGCGTTTCTCAACATGAACAATAATAGCATTACTAACCTTAGAACACCAGAGTTTGATTTTGATGCTGTAACAAAGAAATATGTTGATGATATCAACAATGAAATCACCAAGTTCAAAACTGATTTTACTAATCACATCACCACGTTTTTAAATTTTCGCAGAAACATAAACAAAACCAATAACGAATTTTTTGGAAGTCCGCCATCTGTTGATATTACACTCGATAATATTAACACAAAACTCAACGATATTATTAGTGGAATTCCTAGTATTGTTGAGAAAACAAGTATGATTAAAATTCCTCACAAGCAGATTAAAAATATTGTTTATACTGTTGCTTCTGGAATGTCTACTTTGTCGCCGCAAAATAACACTCTCAAACATACTGCAGAGGTCACTGGTGTGTATAGATTGTCTGTGTTTAGCAGTGTAAAGTTTAATATATTTACCTTATTTCCATGGCGTCACTCGACTGATAATTTCTCTGGAACCGTGTCTATTGTGTTAAACAAAGATGTTGAAGAAACTTTTATGCTAATAGCAGATGACAAAAAATTAACTGCTGCGTCATATTGGTATTGTCTGGAATTTGTTGCTGAAACACCTCAACTAGTTACTTAATCAAGCCTGAGATTATGAGAACAAATATTATAATGAAAAAAAGTATAGTTGATTTCAATCATATTTCAAAAGATATTCCAGGACAGGATGTTGACGCACTAATACAATACTACAAATATTATCATAAAAAACTTTGATGCGTTAAAAAATGTTACAAATATTATAACAAAATACTTCGAGTAATATCATATCTACCCTTGTTAATGAATAGTTCTGGCATAATTTCAAGTGGTATATCATTAAACCCGTTTTTGTTAATCATATCCGGTGTTGGTGTTTCTCTTACAGCAGCTTGTAAAAAAGTTGAACCTGAAATTTTGATAAAAAAGTACGGCTGCTTAACATCAATTATAACTTACAAAAAACTACTTGATCAAATAAGATCTTACCTACGAGGAGTAAAATATAGTATGGACGATTTAATACGTGAATTTCGTATTATTGACAACATGTTAACAGATATTCTACCCATGAGGATCAGCAAATATGAGAAAGATTATCAAAAGAAGTATGATATAACATAAAATTTTATATAATACCACTTACCTTACTGGAATTCTAATGCGTAATTTAGTCCACAATCGCCATGCTCTGCTAAATCGTAATGATTTGGAAAATTGAGTCTGACATATCATTCTGCTTATTCTGGAAGATCACGTAATTAAATTTTACCTGTTACCTAGGTATTTTGCAACAGGTGTTCTATTGTATTTGTTTGGAGGTCTAGAGGGGTGGGGAGAGTGGTTGTTGAGCTCGGATTCTTAACGCAATTATTGATTGCAACAGGTGTTCTATTACGTTACCTAGGTATTTTGTATTTGTTTGGAGGTCTGGAGGGGTGGGGAGAGGGGTTGTTGAGCTCGGATTCTTACTTTCTCCTACTACTCCGGTTATGTCGCCATGGTGGAAAATGTGATGTAGTTTTACTGGTGTGATGTGCCTTGAAACCATATATTGACTGGCTGAAGGTAGCGTAGTTAAAATAGGCCCCTCTGTTATGATTAGTTGTAGAGTTTCTACGGTGTGAACTACTGGCGGAACGGAAAGTTGATGTAGAGAAACTGCGGATGTGCGATTGGTGGTTATTTGGCAAGTTGTAAATAATGTGCTCTTGCATTGATTAGAATAAAATTTATGTATAGAATGGACACGTCTGGCTTTCCAATTTACAACTGAAGTTGTACAGAAGTCTTTGGAAATTTGGGGTCAACTTATTACTTCTAGCGGGATTCACGCCAGGGTTTTGACACCGCTCGGTCAAGCAAAATTCCTTGGCTTGTAACAACATCCTTAACGTTTTTCGTTTGTATTTTTTTTGTTGATCGGTTGTTGTGTTACAAACAAACGAGATGGTGCGCAAATAATATAAATACACATAATACTATATCAAAGATGCCTCCTTAAACACCCTACCCCTTCATGCTGGGCAATTAATGTTTCCAGAGGTCATAAATTAAATTTGAAGTATGCCCGGCACATGACCTACCATTTCGTAGCCGAGGGGAAGAAGTAAACTGTGCTACATGACACACCTAAGTTGTATTTACCGATAACATTCGCTGAATAATATTAGTTTTAGATAAACATTTAGCATTTAAATATAATAGCCGATGAAATAATAATAAAATCATATTAAAACCGGTACCTCTACAATGTGAATAATGTTCATTTACAAGCAAATTACTTTGCACAGAGAATTAGTTGCACCTACACAAGTTTCAGTATTTGTAAAATTATGTAATTTTGTTGTTATCTATCTATCTATCTATCTATCTATCTATCTATCTATCTATCTATCTATCTATCTATCTATCTATCTATCTATCTATCTATCTATCTATCTATCTATCTATCTATCTATCTATCTATCTATCTATCTATCTATCTATCTATCTATCGGTATGTGTGTGTGTCTGTCTTTCAACACTATTATATAAAATGTATGAATATATACATACTTAGATAAATTATTCCTTCTTTCAGGTTTAAATTTCCACTACTATTGGAAAGCACTAGCAGCTACTGGACACTGAAATGACACATTTTTTATAATTGTCTCACGAAGATTCGCAATACAATCGAGTCAGTTCTGTCAAGTTTAAACTTGCACTAAACTGTTATAAACATTTGTTTGTACACCTAATTGTTTCAGCAGATAAAGAAATAAAGCAAACCAGAATCATTTATGCACGAATATTTTGAACACCTATGCACTGCGACCAAGCTTTGTCTACCAGAATTCAATTCAAGTTTTAGAGAATCAAAATTCATATATTGTTATTTCTCCATAATCAAATCTCTCTCTCTCTCTCTCTCTCTCTCTCTCTCTCTCTCTCTCTCTCTCTCTCTCTCTCTCTCTCTCTCTCTCTCTCTCTCTCTCTCTCTCTCTCTCTCTCTCTCTCTCTCTCTGGGGCCTAGAGTGGTCGATTGATTTCAGGCGCTAGCCTTTACATATCAGGTCGCAGCAGTTAAAGTAATTTCAGTGAGATATTACTTCTGAGAGGCCTGCATATATAACTAGATGGTATTATATTCCTTATATTGATTTGTAAGGCCTGCATCTATATTTAGATGGTATTATAATAATTGACATTAATTTCAGACTTACATCATACACAAGTCTTAGACGCAATATCAGGAATATAATACCATAGATCAATCTTGCTTGAGAAGAATAATATGTCCTATTGACCTTTCATTGGAACGCTATTGAGCGTCTGGTACTATACGTATTGGTACGCGTGCTTCTTGCTTGCACGGCTTGGAAGGATGCAATATGCTCTATTCGTTGTTGTTGTTGTTTTTGTTGTGGGGGCTTAACGTCATTTTCAGCACACGATACATGGCGGCCAGTATCAATGGTGGAGGAAGAAATGGGGAAATCACCAGAAAGAACCACCGACCCACGAGAAGCTACTGACAAGCTTTCTCAAATATCCACATTTGCCGAATCCTAGACTCGAACCCACGCAGACAGAGGTGAAATGGCAGTGATCCGTAATGGACAGAGCTTTAGACCACTTGGACACTCGGGGCCCCCTCAATTCGCGCATATCGCTAAAATTATGATCTCTATAAGACAAGGTTGTTGTTGTTATGTTGGGGTTTAACACCATTTATCAGAGCAAGATGGGCTATCTATACATGGCTGCCAGTATAACTGGTGGAGGAAAATCCCAGAAAGATCTACCTACCTAGTTTTTTTGCATATCTCATTCAGATGTGTATGGAGTACATATGGCGTCCACGGCAAGAACTAAAAATACGCCCCTATCAAAATGGCAACCACGGCAAGAACCAAGGCACGAACTATAACTGAACCAATCAAAGTTTTGAAAATATTAAAAAAAAAAACTTTGTTCTGTTATTTGATTTTGCGCCTCCCCCCTTCCTTTCAAGTGGCTCCCATGGCACGTGCGGTGTCTTGCCACACCATCGCTACACCTTTGCCCACATTGTCCGAGTCCGAGACTGAAACCAACATAGACAGAAGTGACGCTGTGTAACAATAGTTAGGATGTTTCTACGCTCTGGTATGTTTGAGGCAGTCATATTTTGAGCTAACATTTTCCTTAAAGTTTGTCTTCAAACGGTCATGTATCAAGACAAATGTATAAATTGATGTTGGCCCGTGTTCATATGGTCTCTATATGTATATTTTCTATACCTCCTTGTACTTGATGTTGTCTGTTTTTAACATTTTTTTTAATTACTGTAAATTGTAGTGATTATTTAAGGCTGGATTTAGTAAGTTGTTGTTGTTGGGCTTAACGCCATTTTCAGCACACGATAGGCTATTCATGGCGGCGGGAAATCATCTAAAAGAACCACCGACCCACTAGAAGCTACTGGCAAGCTTTCTCACCTATCTACATTCGCCGAATCCTACACTCGAACCCACGCAGACAGGGGTGAGATGGCAGTGATCCGTAAGGGAGAGCGCTTTAGACCACTTGGCCACTCGGGGCCCAGAGAGAGAGAGAGAGAGAGAGAGAGAGAGAGAGAGAGAGAGAGAGAGAGAGAGAGAGAGAGAGAGAGAGAGAGAGAGAGAGAGAGAGAGAGAGAGAGAGAGAGAGAGAGAGAGAGAGAGAGAGAGAGAGAGAGAGAGAGAGAGAGAGAGAGAGAGAGAGAGAGAGAGAGAGTGAGAGAGAGAGAGAGAGAGAGAGAGAGAGAGAGAGAGAGAGAGAGAGAGAGAGAGAATTATAGTGATTATTTAAAGCTGGATTTAGTAAGCGCATAGGGGCTATTTTAAGAGAGAGAGAGAGAGAGAGAGAGAGAGAGAGAGAGAGAGAGAGAGAGAGAGAGAGAGAGAGAGAGAGAGAGAGAGAGAGAGAGAGAGAGAGAGAATTATAGTGATTATTTAAAGCTGTATTTAGTAAGCGCATAGGGGCTATTTTAAGATATTAAAGAACGTAACATTGCAGAAGATCTATCAATATACGGTTACTAATAATATAATTATTATCAAATATTGTTACGAGATTCTTCCCGTTTGCCACTGGGCAAGTTTCTCCTGTGGCATCTTAAAAGAATTAAGTTGATTCTTTAGATCACAATAACAAGTATTTTAAACTGATAGATTAAATAGTAAGTCACTTCGGTATGTAAGGAAAGAACTAAGCAATGCAATCAGATTCATTCCTGTCTTGGATTCATTCTTATTTCTTATGTTCGTGTTGTAACATCAATTCTGCAGACGTGATTTATGTTGTATTTATATATTAGTTAAGAGGAATAAACATTTGCTTTGGACTGTTCAGTGAAAATAGAAAATGCTCGTTCTCGTTAAATGTAATATTATTCTGCAACTATTGTGAAATATTCAAATGAGTTCTGGATAACACCATTTTGACAACGTCTCGATATTTGTTGGACCAGTATATTTCCAGTTCTGAATTTTATAGGAACTTTGCATTAGTTTGGACTTTAATATAACTCTTTTATATGAACTTTGCATTAGTTTGGACTTTAATATAACTCTTTTATATGAACTTTGCATTAGTTTGGACTTTAATATAACTCTTTTATATGAAATTTGCATTACTTTGGACTTTAATATAACTCTTTTATATGAACTTTGCATTACTTTGGACTTTAATATAACTCTTTTATATGAACTTTGCATTAGTTTGGACTTTAATATAACTCTTTTATATGAACTTTGCATTAGTTTGGACTTTAATATAACTCTTTTATATGAACTTTGCATTAGTTTGGACTTTAATATAACTCTTTTATAGGAACTTTGCATTACTTTGGACTTTAATATAACTCTTTCAGAATTATTTTGGATTAACTTATTAGTACTGTAAGTTCTTCCCACATTTTCATTTATGGCTTTGATAATTAAACTATTTATTAAGTTTTATAAATCTCTCTGGTTGCCGATTTCTATTACTTAGTTTATGATAACATATTCGTAACACAAAATTCCGGAAACCCAAGTATAGTATTCCTAACAGTGGTTATCAAGTATGATAGTTATTAGGTATGCGTTATGGGCTCAGGACAAACTATGTAAACAGAGTGCTCCACTCGCTGGAGGCAACATGACAAAAATTGGATCAACACTAAATAAAAATTCTGACTAAGATTATGGTGTGTGTGTGTGTGTGTCTGTGTGTGTGTCTTCTTTTCGTCTCTCTACATTTTCATCTCTCTCTCTCTCTCTCTCTCTCTCTCTCTCTCTCTCTCTCTCTCTCTCTCTCTCTCTCTCTCTCTCTCTCTCTCTCTCTCTCTCTCTCTCTCTCTCGCTTATTTTTGAATTTGGAATCCATCATTCATTTTGTTGCCGCACCTATCTTAACACTATATCCATCTAGTTTTTGTTTTATAAAACAACTTCAATTCTTTTAATTTCTTATCAGAGTCAGATGTACACTTACTACATGAAACCCGAAGCACTTGTATTAAAAACAAAAACTTCTTTTTCAACAAATACTGGATCAATGATTTTGTTCTCTTTTCTGTCAAAGATATTTTTACTTCCAAATAGAATTATATCAGCCAAGCTCAAGAAACTCGTCCATTTTCAATTACCCTGTTTCTTTCTGGGCAAAATTTGAAACAAAAGTTCACTATATTTGCTGACACATTGTAAATGCTTGATAGTTTTACTAAAGACCTCTTATATGTTTAACATTAAAATCTTTAACCAGGAAAAATGAAAATTCCGAAAAAAAAGACAATATAAATTTTAAACTACAACTTTAATTTCTCTGAAATAATTTAAAAGAAATTCGTATACTGGACAAGCCCCTAATTTCTTATTTTTTCTCAATATATGGCTGTATTAAGTTCGTTGCCATTTTATCATGTAATAACCTGTATGTGCAACATATACATACATACATACATACATACATACATACATACATACATACATACATACATACATACATACATACATACATACATACATGCATGCATGCATGCATGCATGCATGCATGCATGCATGCATGCATGCATGCATGCATGCTTGCACGCACGCACGCACGAACGCACGCACGCACGCACGCACACACACACACACACACATACATACATACATACATACATACATACATACATACATACATACATACATACATACATACATACATACATACATACATACATACATACATACATACATACATACATACATACATACATACATACATACATACATACATACATACATACATACATACATACATACATACATATATACAAGTCGACTATTTCTTTCAATAAAATTGTAATCAATCTAATAACTCCACTGGTTGTAAACCTCGTCTCTTTGATACTCATAATGAGGAGTGGGCTGAGGATTGGCCGGAAATGTGAAGAATAAAGTAAGTGCTTCCGTGTAGTTTTACATCTTAAAAATGAAATAAACTACACATAAGCTGATATTTTGTTTGTGTTAACGTATCTAGCCCTTAAAATCTCCTTTTTCTTGAATTAACTTTACCACTTTAAAAATACTCAATGATAGTCTAATAAAATATTGAGAATTTTGTAATGCTATAACTTTTAAAATTTAAATTATCGAACGTTTTTAATTTGAAAAAAAAATGTCTGGAAAGATGCAGAATTTTCTGGTTTTTTTAATGCCTATTTGTCTTCTTCGATCATCACTGTTAAAAATAGACTAATTTGTTTATGGGAATGAATGGAGAATTACTAAATGTAGCAAATTGGAGTTTTATGTGCATTTTACGGTACCTACAGCCGATAAGTTAGAGGTAGTTCCTTTTGACAGCAATATTTTGGAATAAATGTTTAACAATTTGTTCTCAGTTTTCAAAGTGACACCAAACAGTACAGTAAAGGAGAGACAAACTTATCTCAACGGCCACTGTTCCGAAATATTATTTTGTAAGAAACCCCTCAAACCAGTAAGAAATATTTTTCGTGAATCATACCCTAATTCAGCTCATGGTTAGAAATAAATCATCGTTCAGACAAAAGTGAAATATTTAATATTACCTTTGTCGAGTTCAATACTTATATCGGTGCCTACATGTGACTTTAATGAAACAGGATGGTTCGTACCATGAGCCATATGTTACTACCAGTAAGCTACATACATATTAAAGATATAAAAGCTATGGCTACAGCATCTTATTTTGAAGTGAGTTTGTTATCAGCCGCAAAATCCTGAATTATCGGAGCAAATATCTTACAAAAAAGGTTTTTGACAGCCGCCAAATAAACCCGAAGAGAAACTCTAAATCAGAGAGAAATTTTATTGGAACTCTTGTCAACTTGGCTTCAACAACCTCGAAGCATTACTAGATACTGTTTAGTTATTATAGTACCACATCACCAAATATTATGTTTCAGAGCCAGGCGTGGCACAAAAAATATGACAAAAGGGGTAGAGTATTTAGAATTCAATGAAATATTTGCAAGCACAAGAGTATAATGGTAGTGATAGTTGATGCCTCTACCCACCACGATACAACTACCCATGTTCGATGCATTGCATTGGTTTCCACTTGTACTGACCTGCTTTGAAAATGAGTTCTTTAGAAAAATGAAAAATATACTTTTTAGTACCTGGTGTATAGCTTTGGCAAAAGGATACTGTCCCATCTCTGAGGAAAGTAGACCTAAACTGTCCTTAACTCACTCTGCGTTACAGACTTTATAATTTGCTTCCATTCTTCCTATTGTCGAATATGCCGGTATAAAATGGGAAAAAAGAACAATATACAAATCATATGAAATAGAAGAAAAGACAAAAGACCCAAAACAAAACACCCACCCACACCCACACTCACGTTTCTCGACGATACACACATTTTTACATCTCTTTACAATTTATCAACAACGATGTCTTCAGCATCTTCAAGTTATCATACCTTACCAATGAATAAACATTGCGGCAAATATACAAACGATAGAATGCAGAAGGAAATTGTAAAGTTCATATTTGCTTTCAGGACCAATTAGACATTAGAATTTGATACTAATTAAAATAAGAAACAGTGTTTTTTTCACTGCAAACTTCAGTCAATTCCTAAATATGGATATGGCAGTAATTCCACATTATTTACATGAAGGGAAAAGAAATATATACATTTTGCACTCATTGTTACGGCTACGGTGTGTTGAATTGAGAAAACTCATATTTGATAGAAATATTGTTCAGTGGCATCTATGCTCTTGCTGACATTGAGAATGTATAGAACAGTATATATATATATATATATATATATATATATATATATATATATATATATATATATATATATATATATATATATATATATATATATATATATATATATATGTTAGTGTGTGTGTGTGTATCTGTGTCCTTATGGTTTTAAACAAAGCAACATATAGAAGCAAAGCCTTGATGTTTTGTAAAACGTAACAAAAAATACAACTTTCTAAGTTATAAAAAAACATTTAAGAGGTACTTACAGTATTTTGAATTGAATCTAATATTTTCCTTTGAAAAACCTCTACACGATTACAAACGAATCGAGTGCTACGAATGAACTCCATCTCCTTGAATTTGCTGATGTGCCATATAGTCCAATGGATCCATCCAGAACTCCTTTTAATAAATTCACAGAAATCTCAGGATAATATTTTTGTCCAGAGTCAATGAGCACTTCGTTATCCAATGAATAATCCAATCACATGTTTTTCTCTCAAATTATATTTAAACACATCTGCAGACTATATTAAAATAAGAACTCAGGTCATAAGATTAAATCATTTGGTTAGTTCTCGTCCTTAAACATAGACTATGGATGTATTAAGACTCTTAAATCAAACAGCTTACAACGAAATTTGTTTTTTTCTGTTTTATCGGTAAGTTTAACGCACTTCCGGCTTTTTCACTCCAGCTTGGAGCTAGTATCCTTTCAAAAAAGAGGAGGCTTTGGTGGGTATTAAACCCGCGACCTTTGGCTCATGATCCCCAAGCTCTGTGGGACATAATATAGTACAATAAATCGACACAATTTTTAATATAATAACACGCAAGCACGCCGAAGTAAGCTTGTACAAATTCACAGTACATTGTTTGCGCCTACCTTGACATGTAGTAACGAGCATCAAGAAGGTAATACATTAGATTTCCAATGACATCAATCATAGGTCTTGAGAACGGAATAAGAATTATGTTAAATACCCAAGACACAACCTATACTGAATAGAAGAATATAATACAATTAGTTATGAATTTAAGCATACACGAATAAAAACTAATTTATTTAAAAGGAATAAAAGTATGTATCTTATTAGATTGCCATAAAAACAACTCGTTCAAAATAAGCTACCACCTAGGTTGGAATAAAGAACTTAGGTATGTTATTGATTCTTTTGTCACCTATAAACCGTCTTCAAAGACGCACCGACAAATTTAAAACCTTTGCATGCCAAACTGAATTCAAATTGTACTTAAAAAGCGGGGTTATAGTGAAATAAAGACTCGTTTTGTATAATCTGCAAGTGGATGTTGGTGATTATGAGTTTCAAAAGTCCATAAATACAAGTGTGCATAATGTTGATTGTGGTAACATAAACCTCGTTTACGACCATTCGTGTCAGACTTTGTGCCATGCAAAACTTTGGATAAAAAAATTGAATTAAGGAAAGGAAAGGAACAATCACACAAGCCAGATCAGAAACAATGTCATTTCACGAAGACATTCTTTCCTGTCTGTTGAGATGCCCCCGATCGAATCAAATCACAGGCACTCTGATAATGCACGTAGCAAGCAAAAGATAAATATTGGATTCTGCAAATACGAATACAACATATTTGATTTTAAACACTATATATTTTTAACAGGGTTTTAGTTTGACCTATAAAAACTTCATTTCTGTCATTTTATTTAGCTTCACTCTCTTTCATTGGTGTTATGCTACTTCAACTTCAAATATGATTAATATTATAATTATTCCAGATTTTTCTCCTGGAATGTAAATAATTTGATGCCTAATCCCCATGTAGTTAATAATTTATCCACATGCAGTTAATACTTTATCCTCATGTAGTTAATGCTTATCCCATGTAGTTAATACTGTATCACATTGTAGTAAATACTTTATCCATATGTGGTTAAAACTTTATCCTCATGTAGTTAATATTTATCCCATGTAGTTAATACTGTATCACATTGTAGTAAATACTTTATCGACATGTGGTTAATACTTTATCCATATGTGGTCAATACTTTATCCCAACGTAGTTAATAATGTATCCCCATGTAGTTAATACCTATCCTCATTTAGTTAATACTGTATCCTCATGTAAATAATACACATCCCCATTTAGTTAATAATGCATCCCCATGTAGTTAATACTTTATTTCCATGTAGTTAATACCATATGCCGATGTAGTTAATACTTTATTTCCATGTAGTTAATACCTTATGCCGGTGTAGTTAATACTTTATTTCCATGTAGTTAATACCATATGCCGATGTAGTTAATACCTTATTTCCATGTAGTTAATACTTTATATCGGTGTAGTTAATACTTTATTTCCATGTAGTTATTACCTTATGCCGGTGTAGTTAATACTTTATTTCCTTGTAGTTAATACCTTATGCCGGTGTAGTTAATACTTTATTTTCATGTAGTTAATACCTTATGCCGGTGTAGTTAATACTTTATTTCCATGTAGTTAATACCTTATGCAGGTGTAGTTAATACTTTATTTCCATGTAGTTAATACCTTATGTCAGTGTAGTTAATACTTTATTTCCATGTAGTTAATACCTTAGGCTGGTGTAGTTAATACTTTATTTCCATGTAGTTAATACCTTATGCCGGTGTAGTTAATACTTTATTTCCATGTAGTTAATACCTTATGCCGGTGTAGTTAATACCTTATGCCGGTGTAGTTAATGCTTAGCCCCATGTAACTGATACTTTATCCCTGATATCAATCTTAAAAGCCATAGGTATTGCATCGCTAAAGATAAGGTCTCTAGGTGACCCAACTAAATCGTACTAATCTAGAATAATAATATTACAGCGCTATAATCATTATATTTAACATCCAAAATGTGTATTTGTGTTCTATTGTTGTCTGAGAGATCTTGTTTTCTATTGTCTCTTTTCCTGTTGTGTTCCAACGTTTGTGAAAGAGAGAAATTATTTATTTAGACGTATAATTAAATAAAGCAAGAATAATTTAGACGTACAATTGAATAGAGCAAGAATAATTTAGACATACAATTGAATGAAGCAAGAATAATTTAGACGTACAATTGAATGAAGCAAGAATAATTTAGACGTACAATTGAATGAAGCAATAATAATTTAAACGTACAATTGAATAGAGCAAGAATAATCTAGACGTACAATTGAATGAAGCAAGAATAATTTAGACGTACAATTGAATGAAGCAAGAATAATTTAGACGTACAATTGAATGAAGCAATAATAATTTAAACGTACAATTGAATAGAGTAAGAATAATTTAGACGTACAATTGAATGAAGCAAGAATAATTTAGATGTACAATTGAATGAAGCAAGAATAATTTAGACGTACAATTGAATGAAGCAAGAATAATTTAGACGTACAATTGAATGAAGCAAGAATAATTTAGACGTACAATTGAATGAAGCAAGAATAATTTAAACGTACAATTGAATACAGATAAATCCTTTATTTATATTATCTTGCAAAGATGGAAATTGTTAAAAACAAGACGTATGTACAACAAGTAATTATAGAAGATCTGCCGATTCTTTTTTCAGCAATGATGGCCAGCCTTAACATGGAGTAGTTTGCAGGCGCCCATATAGTGTATGTCAAAATTTATTTAGTAAAGATTACAAGTTTAAACGTTGGAAGTTTAAAGCAGTGTACTGTATCTGTCATGATTATTTAAAAAGAGAGCCAATATTAGCACTGGAGTATTGAGCAAGTGATCTCAATAATTATTTCAACAACTTTAACGCCTGGGTAATTATAAGTAATCATAGTGTCAACAATTCATTTCAGAAAATATGCTCAGATTAATCATTGGGACAAATTATAAGTGATCATAGAGTATATGTTTATACTTAGTTATGACAAAGATGGATAGCTTTATTGTGAGAGTAGTTACAAGTGATCATGGAGTACCTGTCTGTAGTTTTTTTCAAAAATATTTTCAGTTGAATGGAATCACCAGAGTATCCGTTCATAATTACTCTGAAATATATAGTCAGCTTTGATAAAAATGTAGTTTAAAAGTTATAAATGCGTTTAATGTTATGTTCACACTCATTTCCTTGCAGTCTCTTCATTTTTTTTAACAAACGAAATATTGAAGTAATATACACGTACAATATTCAAGTTGCCTCAAACTCACGTTCATATTACATCTTTCACATGCACCGGTTAGCATACGTATATTATATTAGATTTGTGTATATATTTATACAAGCATGTACATTTTAGCACGTAAACCGAATAAACACGCATATGTATTCGCACCATATATAAAATATCATCACTTCCCACAAAAGTGTAAAAACAAACTTACACATGTGTAACTTTATACGTAGGCAAATTAGTGCATGCGAATGCATAGACAAATATTCATACATGTGTGAATTTTAAGTAATTTATGAAACAATTAAGCCACAAAAAGGAATATTACGGTTTGCTTTCTTTTTTTAAAACTAAGATAAATTTATGTTTGTGCATGACTGTACCGTTCTGCTAGAATTTTTATAAAAGGAATCATTCTCTTTTTGTCTGTCTGGAAATGTGTTTTGAGGACACGGTTGTCCCTATCAATATTGTACATCTGAATAAATGTTGGTTGACGATATACGGAATACTTCTAAGTCTGACAGATTGCATTTTTCAGGTAGGTTCAACTAAATTTGGGGAGTCATGCCGCGGACATGTAGCATCATGACCTACCCAGTCACATTATTCTGACACCAGGCCGACCAGTGCTAACACTGACCTTTTAATTTTGAGCGCCTAGCGGGGCAGCTGTTAGTACCATTTTTTATAAGTCTTTGGTATGACTCAGCCATGCTTCGAACCTGCGAGTTTCCACATCAAAGTCGGATGCTCCAATCACTTGGGCACCGTAGAGGTCCAAAATAAGTGCAAGATCTGACTTTTAGCACGGGTGGATTAAATGGTTATACCATTTGCAGCAGGAAACTTTTCAACAATTGTACATGATTTATGTGCGTTGTGTTAGAAATCTAGAGTAGTTTGGTATTTTCGTGTTCAAATTTGTTGTAAAAAAACTACCCTAACAAGCGGGAGATAAACAATGAATTAGCCTGTAAATATAAAAGGAAAGAGGATGAACTTATTTACTTCGCAGAGTGGAATAGTCTCTAACATAAAACCTAATGATGGTGAAGCTGGCTAAACAATCGAAGTTTAATTCTTATTACTGGTCCGGAGTCTGTCAGAACTAGAGTATGGAAATTAGAGGAATTATTTTCATGACTCTAATGGGTTTAGCGTCTATACTAAGTATTATGAGCCTAGAACAATAAACTTGATCATAATAAAGACATGCATGCAGAAACTATGTATGCACAGAGAGAGAGAGAGAGAGAGAGAGAGAGAGAGAGAGAGAGAGAGAGAGAGAGAGAGAGAGAGAGAGAGAGAGAGAGAGAGAGAGAGAGAGAGAGAGAGAGAGAGAGAGAGAGAGAGAGAGAGAGATTTGGGGGTTATGTAGAAATAACGAAAAGTTGACATTTGATTCTCTAAAAATTGAATAAAATTCTGGTGGAGAATGCTTGGCCGCAGTGCAAACGTATTCAAAATATTATGGAATAATTGATTCTGGTTTGCTTTATTTCTTTATCTGCTGAAACAATAAGGTGTGCAAACAAATGTTTATAACAGTTTAGTGC